>OY754964.1:40014737-40057237 GCA_963576475.1 Molanna angustata | reverse complement strand
TTCGTCATAATCTGTTTACCTGTTACTTTTGACAATTGATAGATCATTATAAAACAGAACCTGCGCTACCGACACACTTTCTATTCTCACAGGTATGGCTCCCCTTGATATGGAAACACAGCGACGAGTTTCAATTCACAACCTGTATAGAGGCCGAAGCTCAATTTTGGGTGGTGTTTCTCTCCCACCTGTAAATTTACCCACAATTCGTGGAGAGATCGGGAACATGGCCCGGAGTTCTCTTTTAGATGCTTGGCAACGTCGCTGGTCTTCTTCTTCCGTGGGCAGACTGACATTTTTATTTCTTCCCGATGTGAGGACTCGAATTTTTTCCTCGTGGATTGTTCCCGATTATTGGACCACGCAATTCCTTACTGGACACGGCAGTTTCAAAAGTTATCTCTTTCGTTTTAACTTATCCGATTCGTCCTCATGTCAGCTTAGTGATAACCCTGAACAGACTTCTGAGCATATCCTATGGGAATGCACTAAACTTCTCCGTGTCAGCTATCTGACGAGAACTCTACGACGTTGTCCGAGGGAATTTCTTTGGACCCATTGGACATGCGGATCTTGCAGCCACGAAGAGCAATTTTAGGACTTTCAAGACTTTCTGTCTTAAATTCGGTGCTCTATTATCTTCTCTATCACTAAGCAGCGAGCCAGTTGTTTCAACATGATTAGCTCTCTTTGGCACATTAGGTTTGCAAGGTTTTAGAGTTCTCCGGACTCTTCATATGTTCTTTATGTGTTCTTTCAGAGTTTTGCAAGGGGCCGTTATTAGTCCCCATAAGCAGAACGGGTGGTGGTGGGGGAACAATAGATCATTCTAAAAAGATAGGTACCCAATCAGAAAACAATGCCATTTATTATTTGAAAATATTCTACAGAAAGAATCAAAGTATTCCTCAAAGAATACAATTTGTTAAAAATTTTCAGGTTTCCTCAAGGTATTTGACGTCACATTCACTCTGAATAACGAAAGGCTGAGGCTTCCTCAGGATTTTTCTGTGAATACTGATAATTTCTCAAAGTGGAAATACAATTAAAATGATACGGGCACGTTGATCACCAGATCGGATTAATAAAGAATACTTTCAAGGACGACCACAGTATTCGGTAGGACGACCACAGACCGTTCTCGTTAAGATTACGGATGATATTGACGCGCAATAAATGACAATTCACAATTATTCTCTGAATTTTCTATTTCAGTAGCGCGTTAAATTCCGTAGATTTTGATATTCTACTCACCATTCTTTCCTCGCTTAACATAAAACTCAATCGGTGTTGGATTGGTTTACTAGCTATTTGGAAAATCGGAAACAGTGCATTGAGATCTGATAATACCTTCTTCTGAACTTAGTTGCCTATTGTCCCGCTAGGTAGAGATTTGTCCTTCTTGTTTGTCTTCATTTTTATCAATTCTATGACTTAAAATCGTATCATCTTTTCGCAGATGACCTTATATATAATTCATTTCAGTCCTGACATTGCGAATACTAGTCTCTCTATGAACAAAGATCTTAATTTTATTTATTCGTGGGCATCGGAGCATGGTCTCCTTATTAAAACCTTTTAACTCTCAAGCAATTGTTATTGGAAGTTCTCGTCTGATGTCCTACCTTAAAACATTTATAACTCCCATCTCTTTATATCAATAATCTATTCCTAACTTTATTTTTTTTAATATGACAAAAATTTACACTCGTCCATTTAATTAAAGGTAATGAATGTTATATTTATTTAAGTTGATTTCTTCTTGAAACAAAATTATTGCCCACCCTGTATCTTATCCTTTGTATCTTAGCTTATCAAAAGATAACTAAACCCAAATTTAAGTCAACGTTAATATTTTTAATGACGTGAGCTTAGATTATATCGGACGTGAGGTATTAAATTTATAAATTCAGATTTTTTTTGTATAAAATAATGAATGTGTTCTTGTAACAAGAAGATTTGGAACAAGTAGGTATTTGGATATTTATGTTCTTGTTACAAGAACACATTCATTATTTTAAAGGTAGGTACTATAGGTGAACGAAGTCGGTCTAGACAGAGTGGGATACGAACTCGATTCAAATGTATTAATTATTATCAAATAATAATGATGGAGGACGATATCAATTATGGGACAGTGCTGGGCTGCGTTCAGATAAACGCTCGACGTTGGGCGTCGGATGTACATGAAGTTGCAGATTATGACGTTTTTCACACCTATCTTACTGAACACTTTCGAGCGGCGTTTCAATCTGAACGCAGCATCGGGCGTTTTAAATGTCATTCATCACACATGTCTCTTTTTAGGTTATATTTTCATCGAAAAACAACAATTGGGCAGTGGAGTAAATAATGATCTCTGACCTCTTATTGGAAATTTTTGAATGTTCTTTTATAAATTAACCTCTTTGTGAACGCATATTGTCATCATAAATATTGTCAACTGATGTCAACTGAAATAATAAATACCACAGAAACAAATAGAAGTCATCATTCCACAGATAAAATACAACTCAAAAGAAGTAGCGTCTAGTACCAGCTCTTCTTTTCTGCATTCTTAGGTTAGGTTTAAGTTTGTATATAATAATAATAGCGACTCGCGTGAGCGAGTTGCTTTATAAATTGAATTATAAATTAGTATAAATTAAATTTATATATTCTTTTAATATTTCGCGTTTAATATAAAATTTCACAGCTCATTTGACTTAATACTACAAGATCTCAACCAATCAGAGAGCCAACCGGAAACAGAATGCGGAATGGTAAATGCGGATTGTAGACTCTAGTCTCAAAATATACTATAACTGTCAGAGCGTTTTTCACCCGAAAATTTTACGGAGCGTTTGGTGCGTACACTCGACGTTCAATCTGAACGCCGCAGTGTCTTTGGAGTATATCCGTTTCCGGTCATTATGAACGGCTTAGAGCGTCACTCGGCGTTCATTGTGAACGTAGCCCAGGATGACGATCATTAATTTGTTGTCTTGCCCAGAATTGAACGAAGGTTGTCACATGGACGATTTATAGGAGAAACCGACAAGGCGATTTCCGTCACTAGACATTGGAATGGCAAAATCTGAGTTCCGGACTCGTTATGTAAAAAAATGAAACACGATGCCCGCTCTACCACCGACTACAATAAATGTTCACAATATTTACATATCATATTCATTTTTTTTATTACAATTTATGTAATGTAAGTAGGTATGGTAATTTTACGCGTTACTTGCGTAAAATTGAAGGTAGGTTACAAAATCTGCCTCAAGTTACAAAATCTGGTATGTATTTTCATGTTCGTGAGACGAGGCTCTACGCCGACCTTGGCAATCATTTGAGCAAAGGAATTTATTTATATTTTTTTTATTAGTTTTTAAACTTTATCGTCAACATAGTGGAAGTTCATAATTATAGTTTATATTTTAATTTATCGCTGTTTTATTTTATTTTATAAATAAATTAAAAATCAAGTTACGAATACCTATGTATAATCCATGCATGTTTCCATATACCTAATTCACCGCTTTACTAAACTTACATTACAGAACCGAATCAAACCATCGAGAGATTTATGGAATTGACTTAAAATGGGACGAAATGTGTTACCTAATCTCTGGGCTCAATTATTCCCAAAGTCTCATTAAATATCTTATGAATTTACAAAAAAACCCATTCAATGTTATTTATAACAGGTAAGTTAAGGTAATAAAAGTTGTGATGGACTGGAGGCCAAGAACAAGAAGCAGAAGCGTGGGAAGGCCCCAGACCAGATAGTCCGATGACATTAAAAAGTGACAGATGACATAATGGCGACGAATGGCACAGGATAGAGACCAGTGGAAGTCCAAGCTGGAGATCTTTGTCCAATACTGGACTCAAGAAGAGGCTGAGTAAGTAGGTACTATATCAAATATCAATTTAATGTGTCCATCCCTAATGTAGCAAAAGGTATCACGGTAGATACTAAATTTGGATCTGCAATACTTTTTTTCTAGATGTAATATGGTGTACCTACTTATAAGTGAATAAATAAATATGAGTAAAAATAGTAAATGATTCGATCCTGTTATAGAAAATGGAGATTTGGGAGAATGGAAAACTTATTATTCTACCTTCAGTAATATTCTGCTCTCCGAATAGAGTAATCGTGGACTGTAACCAAACACATGAACTTGCTTTTGTTGAATACCTAACAGTTTCAAACCGTGAAAAGTTTTTATACATGATAAACAAAAAATGTGAATTAAAAATACATAATTATATTTTATTTAAGACGAATGAAAATAAATATTTTATTACAAAATAATTGATAGGATAAACGGAATAAAAATATATACAATACTTATTTAAAAACAAATAAGTCTTCTAAGACTTGTCTGGCCATAAACAAATACCATTCCAAATGTGCAATGAGCAAGATTAAGACTATAAACAATGTTTGCAAGATACTTAAATAGTATATTAATTTGTTGTATACTTTTTAAAAATATAATTGTCTTTCATTTTTTTTGCACTTTTTTAAAACAAATAAATTAAATTAAATTAAATTTCTCAGCTGTAGGTACTCCCGCGGATGCAGGTTTTCAGAAATGCCTTGGACGTTTACAAAATATTAAAAAAAATAAAAGATATATCCTTGTAGATAAAAATAAAAACAAAAGAATACATTATTACTGGTACCTATTATTGCTTAATTTTGTGTACTTTAACAGCTATATATTCACTGCAATGGTTTGTTGCTAATGTTCTGTAGTGTTGCTAATGTTATTTTAATGCTATCAATAAAATATTGAATACCTAATAAAGATATAAAAAAAACAAACAGTGAAATGATGTGGTATGAGATCGTCTAGGATTAATCTTAAAAATGTACTATGGCAGCTACTGTTATTGTTTCTCGGGTAACTACAGGTACTACATCGTCTGCTTACTGGAAGAAGTCATGCCCATTTTGGCAAAATTGAGTTAACTATGCTACCATATTTACCAAAACGCCCTTTACATCTGGAAAAAAAATGTTCATATGAGGTCCCGTTGCGGAGATTTTTCGGAAAAATATTCATTATCTGCATTTTTTTTTAACTAGGTATGTATGTCGTCTGGAAAAAGTTATTATCGTTATAATCAAGTCTTTTTTACAATTTTTTGCATTTAACTAGCAACATTTCCTAAAATTTTAGCACATTAACTAAAGAATTTAATTTTCGATAAATACATAGCATCACGCCATTTCCATAACGAGGTAGGTAGAGAGAAATGAACGCCACTTTTTTTTCTATCCTGGATTGCATTAATCGTCTTATTAGCATTTATACATCATCTCAACATGTTAGTTTGATATTCTCATAAGTCATGCATGTCCCTAACGGGGTAGGCAGAGAGAACCAGACACCATATTTTTTATATCCTGGAACATACATCGCCTTATCAATATTCATACATCATTACATTACTACATGTTCGTCTTTTTTTCAAGTTTCTTAAATTTCCTTCTTTCAGAATTTTATTCGTATGGTCGAACCATCCTAAAAAGTATTTATATTGTAGTAATATACCAGAAAAACTGCTTTCCGGGTACGAATATCTCTTATCAGTAAATACAGGAGAGAGAGGGTGTTTGCTTGACACTGTTCATCTAAAGCACAAGCATATGCTTAAATTTGGGAATATATGAGGATGTATAAATGTACCTACTTGTTAAACGAACATATTCGTTCTATAAAAAACAAAAAAAAGTATTGTTTTACATGTATTGTTGATGTTGATGGTATTTAAGGTTTAGAACTCATATACATATGACTTAGAACAAACCCAGGTTAAATATTGTTTAGTTCATAAAAAAATATACCTACTGAAAATGCGGGTAAATACCCAAATTTCTATTCATTTAAAAGTAAGAAAAAAACTTAAAAGAGGTCCAGGGCACAATAGGTACCTTTCATTTAAAACATCTGAGATATACATGATACATCACTATAGGTACCTACTAATAAAATATAGATAAAATGAGAATATTGGAAAAATATAAAAAGTTTGGAAGAAATTGCAAAATGGCAATAAACTCGCCACTTGCGCAGGTTGCAATGAAGTGATCAAAATTTGAAAATTTTTATGGAAGCATTATAATGAGTTGTGCCACATAGAAATATTACATACAGGCTTTTACAGTATGACAGATGAGCCGTCGAAAAAATCATGAGATGTTGAAAAAATCATGAGAATCTATAAACAATTAAAGGAGTTATGAGAGTTAATATTACCAAAAAACTTTGACAGACATTATCTCGAAAACATGTTTGTCGCAGTTAGTGACTTCTTCCGGTAAGCAGACGATATCAAATATTTATTTAACACGCACCCAATAACAAGTTGCCACATTCTGGAGACTTACGATATTAATCGTCTCACAGATCCAGACTGAAAACACAATTAAAAACTGTGTCTCCACCGGGAATCGAACCCGGGACCTTTGTATCAGCAGTCAAATACCCAACCAACTGAGCCATGAAGGCCGACAATTTGTTTCTTCTCTTTCTTCTAAACGTTAATCCCAAATTTTTATTTGCAACTTTTATTACTTGACTCCTCGTCGTTTACCCATTGTTTTCAATAACATCGCAGGAAATACTGTATTTTCTGATTATTGTTTTTCTACTTAGTTTTTATTCTACTTCCATATTTACAACATTTTTAATTTATTTAAAGTTCAACACTTTACATGTTCAAACAATTTGTCAGCATATTTTTTTTTTTTTTTTTTTAAAATGAATATATCCTTGTTAAACAAGTACATATACATCTTCCTACGTTCCCTAAACTAAGCATAAATGCTTGTCCTATAGGTGAACGAGATCGGTCGAGGCAGTATTCGAACTCGCGACCACTGGATTACTAACCCAGCGCGCTAACCGCTCTGCCATCCACCCATCCGAAATATAAATTAAATTAAATATTATAAAAACTCAAATCTGCAATAGATTGAAAACTGCACTTTTAGATCAATGCGTTACCAAAATCGAAATATGTAGTCTAACAATGCAATGTTTTCATAAAAACAATTTTTAATTGATACCAAGATCGACAAATATCTTGACATGTTTTATGTGGAATGGGGGACGGTTTGCACATACCCATGTTTTATGTGGAATGGGGGACGGTTTGCACATACCCATGTTTTATGTGGAATGAGGGACGGTTTGCACATACCTATAGGTACCAACCAAGCAAAAACCCAACTATGCAGACGACGACGGGAACTTTCAAGAAGTTTTTCGATTATTCTACAAGATAAATTATATTCAATTAATGATCAAGACAAAGTATTCCTCTTGAATGTGAAGACAAAATAAGAAATGTTGTTTGTAGAATCCTTAATTTTTTAAAATGTGAGTTTTTTTTCAGATAGCCAAAATGCAAAAGGAAGACACGTGATGGTTATCACAATAATTCAATTAGTGATACAGAATTTGATACGGCAACACGAAGAAAAATAAAAAAATATATATGTAGGTACATCAAACATGATATCTAGAATTATGTATCTACCTACGTACTTTTATCGTCATTGCGAAACATCGAGCGACATGCAAAATATCAAATTTCATAATCACCAAGTTATCGAATATTCAGATATAGATATTAAAATGTAAAGAAACATTTTTTATAATATTTGCTTTAATTATTTACCTTTAGATTGCCAACGTTACACAATTTACCTATAAGATTGATATCACGCCTTTTTTTCGATCAAAAAATATATATTAATTGAAATATTATATTAATGATTGTGCAATAAAGTATTTGTATTTATAAAAATGACATAACATTTTTATTGATTCCAATCTTCTGTTGATAAAAAAATATATTTTGACACCAAACGTGATAATTTTTTATGATAAATTTATGAGTTTAACTGCCTACCTATATTTCCAATTTTTTTTAAAATATCGAAAAAAGCCAAAACACCCCAACTAGATAATTTAATTTTCCATAAAAAATATCACCATTGTATTAGCACATCTCAAACTTTTTTTAACAATTTTTATATAAATTGAATTTAGTGACGACATTGCTTCATACAATTTGTATGGCAGTCGCTTATACACAATATGTAAGAAGACTTAATAGTTTGATAGGTACTTACCTAATCTCCAAACATACATACAGAACCATCATGCTGTTTTCATATTCCGGGTAGGAAAAGAGGACTGACCTCCATACTGTCCTATCTTGACATACATACCAGCATGTGTTAAAATTTTCAATAATTTGGATTTATGGGTTTATAGTTTGATTTTTATTCTTCAACTATACATATTTTTATTCTTCAACTATACATATCGCTATCGACAGTTGGATCTCATGTGTTACATGCAAATAGTTATAGAGTAGGTACCTACAGTCTAAAATTTATTTTGAGTGTTTTAGAGTAGGTACCTACAGTCTAAAATTAATTATGAGTGTTTTAGAATAGGTACCTACAGTCTAAAATTAATTATGAGTGTTTTAGATTTTAGAATAGGTACCTACAGTCTAAAATTAATCATGAGTGTTTTTATTATAGAGTAAAGTACGTACAGTCTAAATTAAATCTAGGTATTTTGTTTTTGAAACCCATCAAATAAATGATGACTCAAGGGACCGTATAAGGTATACATAAGTATTCTTTAGAAATTAATCTGTCGTAGATTTTTTTTTTCTTAAAAACAATTGTAAGCTTCGATTGTGTTTTATTAAAAATTACAGTAACACAAACTGGTTAATCTGATTATTTTCACAATTAAATAATAACTGCAACTTCCATTTATCAAGATTTATCAAGTTAATATAAGTGACCGTAGTGATGAGCAAGTGCAAGACCGAGACCGTGGAAGTAATGGTATTGATCTAGCACCCCCGGTCTTGGTATTGTATTTATAGATGCAGTTTTGGTATTTATCTTGCGCACGAATCGAGTGTTCTTGCATATCCAGTCTTGATCTTGGTCTTGCAAGTCTTGCAACTATTACAATTTTTATTTTTTATTTTCTTTTAATTACAATAAAATATAACATAAAAACAATTTACAGCAAATCAATCGTTTTTATTTAATTGCTTACTTTTTATAAAAAAAATATATATATTTATTTATTTATTTATTTATTTAAACAGTAACAATGCATGTAAAAAAAAGAAAGAAAAGAAATATGATTATAAAATAGAGATATTGCAGCGACACAAGCGGCTGTAAGATTTGTTAGAATTTTGTTCATCACTAAATGACTGTTTCTTAAAAAATTGGATAAAATTCTCCCAAATCTTAAATACAAATTATATCAAAATATTTTTTCAATATAATTATCAAACAATTGACTTCGTGGTGTTTTTTTAATCCTATATGTTTAATTCAATCAACATTCACAAATATTGATATAAAATTATATATTTAAAGACAAAATAACATTGAATTCAATTAATACAGAATATGGTTTATAGGTAATCTATGAACAGCCCTGGAAGTTTTGATAAATATGGTAGTTTTAATAACTCAAATCATGTTTATTTTATACTCTCGTGTTTCATATTTTTAATTAAATGTATAAATAAACATCTATACATTTTGCCTATACTATATAAAGCAGCTCGTAATGGTATGGCGTTAACTTGGTTTTTCTATGACGATGAGTTATCAACACTGCCAGTGAAGAAGCAGACTCTGAAAAAGCTCAAAAAATGTGTAGTTTTTTTATTATTATAATGTTTTAATATATTTAGGATATTTTTATAAAAAAAACAATATTGGCATATGGTTGTAAGGCATGAACACTGACAGCTGAAATGCTTAATACTTTAAAATATGACTTTTTCAAAGAATCTATGCATTAATGAGAGACAATATTTAGTAGCGCATTCAACATAAAAAATAAATTATTGTTTATTGTTTATCGTCCGTAGACCCTAGCTCGGGTACTTGGACTCGTCAATTTTATATTATAATTTGTTGACAATATACACTGTCAATGCGAAACAGAGTGTGAAAGGCTCTGTTAGCTGATATGTTATAAAATATAAAAATACTTGGTAATAGTTCTATTGTATTTTTTATTAGATTATCGACGCGTTTCGTGCAAGGCACATCGTCAGAATAATGCTCTACAAGTGCCTTGCACGAAACGCGTCGATAATCTAATAAATACAATAGAACTATTACCAAGTATTTTTATATTTTTATAACATATCAACATACAATGGAGTTCTATCAAGAATTGACGATCGACAAACTAAACTTAGGCACTGTTAGCATTTTATCAGGAATATTAAGATACATTGATTCATTAAAGTTCCAATACAACAACAACAATTACATAGATAAATTACAAAATAGGAATATAAAATATGTAGATTCTGCGCTCATTGTATTATTATATTTTCATAGTTGTATGAAAATATAATAATACAATGAACAATTTATAATAGTCAATTCAATGGTGAAGTGAATGTAAATGGTTCACTCCAGCATTTCGTCCACAGAATAAAAATATTTATCAATGAGGTATGTCTTCACTGCTCCTCGAAATTTATCTTCATTCAGAGACTTGATACCTTCCGGCAGCTCATTGAATAGACGCATACTGAGACAAACAAAGCTTTTAGATAATTTTGTTAATCTGTGCTCCACGGGTCGGATACTTCCCTTTGAACGAGTGTTATAATCGTGATATTCCGAGTTCAGAGGGGTGTTGGGCATGTTCTTGCGTGTATAGAGTAGACTTTCATAAATATACATGCCAGGAATATGTGAGTATGCCTAATTCTTTAAAATATATAATCCTTCTTTAAAATATATAATAAAACTAGCAGACCCGACAGACGTTGTCCTGCACGAACGTTGGCATGCCTGTTATTAGCTGGTTTAACAAACATAAAAAAAATAGATTACCTTATAATAGGAAGCACGGCACATGCATGTATACCCACATATCAGTCTTTTCTCATATAAAAAAGGCAACATACATAATGGGTAATGAACTTTATATGTAATATGTATTTGGTACCTGTAATAGTTTCGATTACCCGGCCCTGATGGGATACACACTAATTTTCACTCTTTCCCTCTCCTTCTCCCTAGTCACAAAAAAATTGAAGATTCCTAATCCCCTAATAATTGATTATTTTGTTTGAGTTGGAAATTGAGAAGTTTGGAGAAAGACTTTTCAAAGAATAATCTTGGTCTATTTTGAATTTTGAAACTTAAATGAGTTATCATTTAAAAAAAGAAAAAATGCCATAAGAGTATCTATGTACATATATATCTTTCAAACAAAAAATATATATATGTATAACTTCATTTTATAGTACGGAGTTGTACATTTTTTCACTATAAAAAATTCACTCTAATGTACGTTTGTTGTTTGATCTTGAAGTTTCAATCACAAAATATATATATTTATAACCTCACTTTACATTACGGAGGTTTTTAACAAAATAATATAATATTCATAAATTAATTGAAATATTTAAACGAAAATATTACGAAATATAACAATGAGATGACTTTGATATACCTACATATCGTCATAATACCACTTAAAACAGAATTTACATGGAAAAAAACTAAATAGATTTATACAGTAATAATATTTTTTTTTACAAATAACTTAATCTTATATATAAAAATCTCGTGTCACAGTGTTATCGAACTCCTCCGAAACGGCTTGACCGATTTTTATGATTTTTTTTGTGTATATTTGGTAGGTCTGAGAATAGGTTGTAGGCTATTTTTTATACCCCTAGGTGATAAGGGTGGCCCTCCCCAATATTTTTTTTAATTTTTTTGACAAAAATTTTTTTTCTATTTTTTTATGAATTTTTTTTTTTTTTACAAAAAAAAAATGAATATGTCCTTGTTAAACAAGTACATATACATCTTCCTATGTTCCCTAAAATAAGCAAATAAATGCTTGTGCTATAGGTGAACGAAATCGGTCGAGGCAGGGTTCGAACTCGCGACAACTGGATTACTAGCCCAGCGCGCTAACCGCTCTGCCATCGACCCATCATTTTAATTGGCATTAAAAAATACATATAACCCTAAATTTACACCTTTTTACTACTAACCCCTATTTTTTAATAGCGATATTACTATTTTGACTATTATCCACATATACGCAATAGGGTTACAAGATGGCAATTGATTAATCATTGCCGTAAGATAAATTTTTATTTATTTATATAACACTTTTTGAACATACATAAAATTACATATTACAAATGGCGGACTTATTGCCCGGAGGCAATTGCTTCCAGTCAACAATCTGATATCAAAAGTACATAACATAGTTTCGGCTTATACATAATAACACAATAACACAACCAGTATAAGACAGCAAAACAAAAAGTGAGAAATTACATAAATTCAGAAAGGAGAGGAAAATAAGAAAGGGAAAGGAGAGGATAAGGAGCAAACAAAAGGGATGGAAAGTGAAATTGGGATATATGTTCGTTATGGAATTGAGAGGAAGATTGAGCATTTAAGACGAGATTTGAAAAATGGAAGTGATGTGCCAGTTCTAATATCAAATGCTAAATTTTTCCACAGCCGGGCAGCATGAATAGTGAAGGAAGATGAATAATAATCTGTAACGTGAGGTGGGATGGCAAGGGTTCTTTCTTCTCTAGACCGAAGTGGGAGTTCATGAGAGGCCAACGGTTGAAACCTTTCTTTCAGATATGCAGGGGCATTTTATGTATTTAACCCACTGAAAACAGAAAGTGCGATTGTTATACAGGCTTCACCTCTCAACCAGCAAACAGCAAGGAGTGGGGACGAGAAAGATGACGGTCTCCTATCTCCCTCACACAATAAGCTTTCTCTCACTCTCTACACAGTTTTCGGCCATTATTATTGTTTGTACATCGATCAGTGAGGAAATCGATAGTATAATTTCTGCGGAAATTCCAGATGCGTCTACTGATCAACCATTGTACGATATTGTTACAACAATCATGATTCATGGTTCATGCGGTAAACTGAATTGTAATGTCTCACTACTGACTGATGAACAAAGAATCATTTACGACCGCATTATGCAGGCAGTTTTGGGAGGAAAGGTGGATTCTTTTTTTGGATGCACCAGGTGGAACTGGCAAAACATTTCTCATTCCGCTTATTCTCGCCGAAATACGATCAAATAATGGCATCACATTGGCCGTTGCATAATCTGGAATTATAGCAACTTTATTGGATGGAGACAGAACAGCTGAGATGAATTATCATCTGGGATGAATGCACTATGCCAAACAAACATTCGCTTGAGACGTTGAACAGGACACTGAATGATATAAAAAACAACGACAAACTATTCGGCGGCTCTCTGTTACTCCTTTCAGGTGATTTCAGACAAACAATTCGCGTTATTCTACGTTCAACGTACGCTGATGAGATCAATGCTTGCTTGAAATTATCGCCACTGTGGCGTTATGTTGAAAAAGTAGGTACAGCTAAGAGTAAACATGCGCTTTTAAATCGGCGATGGAAAAGTTGCTGTCCATGAAAATAATGTATGCATAAAATTGCCGACCATTTCTGCACAATCATTAATTCGCAAAATACTCTCATCGATAGCATATTTCCCGTTGTACACACATAATACATGAATCATGAATTTTTGGAGCAAAAAATGTGGTCGTCAATGATACAATAATTTCAAGATACAATAGTTGATGCCAGGCGAATTGGTGTCATACAGATCGATCGATACAATTTGCGATGTCAACGAAGCTGTAAATTATCCAACAGAGATTTGAACTCATTGGTTTTGCCAGGCATGTCACCGCACCATCTACTACTGGAAGTTGGATCTCCGGTTATTTTACTTCGGAATTTGAACCCACCATGGCTGTGCAATGGAACGCGATTAGTCATTAAAAAAAATGATGAAAAACATTGTCGAAACCAGCATTTTGAATGGCAAGTTCCGAGGCGAAAATATATTGCTATCACGAATCCCAATGATTACCACAGCAGTGGTAATTGAATTAAAACGCGTTCAATTTCCAATTAGATTGGTATTCGCAATGACAATCAATAAGTCACAAGACTAAACTATGTCTGTTTATGGCTTAGATTTGGGCACACCATGCTTTTCACACGGACAATTATACGTGGCATGGGCAAACCATCCAGTTTGTTTGTGTTGGCTAAATACGGACTGACAAAAAACATCGTACACTGCTCTTCGAGATTGATATTGTTTTGTTTTAATTGGCATAATTTAAGATAAAAAAATGTATCGATTTTCCTTAATTAACATTTAACTTTTAAGAGATCAAACTTTAAATATGTGAGTTAAGTTATTGAAGTGGGTACATTGAATTAAGAAAATTAATGGTTGGTGTTTTGTTATTTTTATAGGTCGTCATCGTCAACAGCGCTCTATTCCTCTTTCAGTCATTGACCCCATCTCCGCATACTTACATTAAGTTATATTTTTATATTTTTTTTATTTAATTACCAAATTATTCACTAGAAATAATTTATATGGCAAAACAACGTTTGCCGGGTCAGCTAGTAATTTCATAAAATATTCAAAATATGATAAACAAATATCGCAGACAGCGTTGAGAAGTTTTAATGTCATAACCAACATTGCATAATATTATGACATATCGGAAGCCAATTTTCCCACTATTCAAAATGCGTATTCCGAAAATATTTATAACGATTCCCATTTTTATTATTCTTTTATTAAATTCCTTTTTGTGAATCTAATCCATTCAGGGACTCACATAAACACACACAAAAAGTTTCATCAAGATCGGTTCAGCCGTTTAGGAGGAGTTCAGTGACATACACACGTACGGAAGAATTATATATATAAAGATAATCCTTGCTCACTCCCTAGACCCCATGCTTTTCAATGCTCTAATTGTATAAAAATTCGGCTCCAATCAGCCCCTCTGCCCCAGAATAAAACTCCATATGAAATAATACTCTGGAATTAAGCAAAGTATACAGATCTGGCTGCCACTTCGCCACAAGTTTCCTTTATTTTTTTATCGCATAAATTGCTGAGCACAGTTTCTTAGATATTGTCTCAATGTGAGGTGTCCACTGCAACTTTACGTCAAGTATGACTCCGAGGAATTTTATGTTGTCTGCCACTGCAACTTTGCGTCAAGTATGACTCCGAGGAATTTAATGTTGTCTGCCACTACCAGTTTTCACTGGGAAAAGCCAGACATAACTGAATCATTTTCAACGTGTCTTTTCAATGAGAAGTGAACTGTACTCGTTTTTGACACATTTAAAGCGAATCCGTTCTCTCCGAACAACTCACCCATCCCATCTAGTATCTCAAAGGCATTGGCAAGGGAAGTTTCCTTGTTTTTGCGTTACTTTAGTATTACAGATGTACCGTCTGCAAACATAATTATTGCCTGGTCCTTGTAGATACAGTTTGGTAGGTCATTTATATATATTAGGAATAGTACTGGCCCTAGTATGAACCCCTGTGGAACCCCACGATTTACTCGGGCTCCGTTGGACCTAGCACCATTAATCTCAGTTACTTGTTGACGGTTTTCGAGGTACGAATTAAAAAATCTATTTCCATTATTGCATATTCCGTAATAATTAAGTTTATTGACAAGGATGTCACGGTTAACGCAGTCGAAAGCCTTGGAAAGATCGCAGAATTTCCATAAGCATACGACCTATTGTCCAGTGACTCAATTATAAGCATATAGGCACCAACGACTCCTAAATAAAATCAACTCTGCTGGTGAAAGCTTCGGTTCGAATATGAATGTCAGCAAGACTAAAATGATGATTTTTAGTCGAGAGCGCCACTCAAATGTACGCCTCAATTTGGGCGGTGTGGTTGACATCGAAAGGGTCAAACAATTTAAATACCTGGGCAGTATTATTACCGAAAACTTAGACCCTGATAGAAGCGGCCCGTAATTCTTTTAATAAAATTAAAAATTTCCTCTGTAACGACAACATCAATCTGAAACTACGCCAAAGGATGATCAAATGCTATGTATAGTCGGTCCTGCTCTGCGGTGTTGAGGCATGGACCCTCAAGGTTGGTACCATTAACCGCCTGGAAGCGTTCGAAATGTGGATTCACCGTAGAATGCTAAGGATATCCTGGACCGACATGGTCGCTTCATTTACATTCTTATACATATTATACATGCTCGTCGGTTATCAGAGCTTCATATGTTCCTTCTTTCAAAATATCATTCACATGGCCATGTCATCTCTTTCTCGAGCGACCCTAATTATTCACCCTATCATACACTTTTGTAGGTAGGTACCTATTTTTTATGATCAGCCTTTCAATATTTATTCAATGTGTCGGCCTTCGTGGCTCAGTTGGTTAGGTATCTGACTGCTGATCCAAGGGTCCCGGGTTCGATTTCCGGTAGAGACACAGTTTTTAATTGTGTTTTTAGTCTGGATCTGTGAGACGATTGATATTGTAAGTCTCCAGAATGTGGCAAGTTGTTATTGGGTTCGTGTTGAATTCGTAATTGACATAGTACGTGTTAGTTACTCGAGAAATAATAAAATGAAATAAATATGCCCAAACTGCCTCAGTGTATATTCACTTTCATTATTTTACTTATTATATCATTCTTTATCTCGCCTTTTTTATAAAGAAGGTATTAATTATATCGAAAAAATATTACCATATGGAAATGTAAAAATCGGCTAATTAGGTACCAACTTCCTTGTTACAGTACCTACTTGTAAAATAAATAAAGATATTTCAAACATAAATATTCAGAAATTTTTAAGGTTTGTTGGTAGTATAGGGAGCTTAATCAATCGATATGTTCAATATCTCAATGGGTGATCAGTGATCAATTCCCAATTGAAGAAAAATCTGTCTGTTTTTTATGTGTATCCTTAACTTTTTTACAATTCATTGAAGATATGAAGCTATGCTTATTTTTTTTAGGAAAATTAATCTGAAATCTGAGACATTCGGGAAATGAAAATCGGTTTCAGACGTATAATCATCTTTATGTCGAAAATAAAGTGTATAATTTTAATAGTTTTCTTATTTCAAATGTAAAACAATGTGGATAGGTACAGGTAATATTAAAAGAAATTTTTAAAAAAAATATATTTATTTAAATAAAATTTCATAAACATGAAATATTTTCACACAAAGCTGTGGAATGTTTTATTGGAAAAACCATCTCAAGGGCGCTTCAATTTAATATTTTTACTGTTTAATATTTTTAATACTTAATATTTTTGAAAATTTCCTGGATACGAATAAAAATGAAAAATGACTGAATTTAACGAAAATATATTACAATAAATAATACAAATAAAATTAACAGATAGTAATGATAACATATAACATTACTAAATAATTCAGTTTTGTATTATTAAGTAATAAAACTGTATGTGATATGCAGTGTTTGTTTAAAAGAAGAAGAAAGTTCGTAGTAAGTGTAAGAGAAACAGGAAAATCCAAGAAATATATTAAGTACATAAATATAAATAAAACATTTTTGTGTATATTATATAAGTATGTATATTTGATTTATTATATAAGTAAGACAATATAAAAACAAGCAAATTGTGGCCATTACCATACTCCTCACTACCAAGTAACACGAAATGTTATACATTGTGATAATTAGAAAAAATACACGATTTAACAAAGCGTTTATTCCATACTTAATTTGAAAAGTGTTGTGAGGGTGTGAACTATTTGTGGTATTTTCTTGTATGTGTATTTCAAATTTTTTTTATTTGCTTCATTAATTATTGCCACTGAGTTATTGACTAGTGTCAATAATTGTATCAAGTCATATTTTACATAATTATTTTCGAATTGATCACAGAGTGCCTCTAAGAACCACGAATCTTTTCCTGAAAACATATAGGAAATATAAATACAAGTTGTGTTTTATAAATGTATTCAAATATTACAGATGTTTTTTTAAATATTATCATGTCGATAGTTGTGGCCTGCATTAAAATTTTCGTTTAATAATACGATATCGAGAGCGCGTTGTTTTACTTTTTCCTCTACGCCGTGTAAATCCTGCAGTCTTAGTCTTGAGAGACTTGCAAGACCAAGACTGCATGTATTGCTGTAAGACCAAGACCAAACATGCTTTTCAGAACGGATGGCAATTTCTTGTTTCGATTATTATAATATAATATCATAAGAAATTATATTTACCTTCAACTGTTGCATACATGAAGAGAAAATTTACATGTTTGGGTAGACTTTGTTTTGGTGTATATTCAACACCATCAAATTCCATATCTTCTTTTTCTATGCATTCCTGTATTATGTAATATCGCAAGTAGTTAAATAATTTATATAATATGTACAATCATCACGAAAATAAAGGTGAAATCTGTCACAGACAAATCTTAAGTAAACCTTGGGCCTTCAAAGGCGATGTCGTTATTCATAATGCGGGGCCAACGATTCAGAGTAAATGTGATATCACATACCTTGAGGAACCCCCAAGAATTTTCATTTTGCTATGCAGAAATAAATATGAGTGTTCTGGGCATGCAGATACTGCTACTATAAAGATTCATACCTTAATCAGTTCAATCAGTAAAGGGCAAACAAATTATCTTTGTATGACAAAAAAATCCATCAATATCTATGCTTTCTTTTAGGTGTAGACTTTATTTGAGGGCGGCACATACCTACACATTGAAGGTACCTTGAAGGCCCGAGGTTTTCTTAATACTCTTATTTGACTCTGAATACGAGTATGTTAACTCGAGGACTTCATGCTAGCATTCTAGCAAAATTTCTTCTAAACTATTATTTTTACACACAGTATAAGCACACTACTAACCGTCTTAAGTTTTTTTTTTAAATTGATGTTTATTTTCAAGTTTCATTGAAATTTAATGTAACTGACTGCAACTTTGTTTAAAATATATTTATTTTTTATAAAATTACTTTATACAAGTGTGTGGTTGGTTTTAAAGCAATTGTAGTTAAAAATTATTCTATTAGCAGGTAAAATAAATTAAATGATTTCTATACACATCTTAAATCATTAAGTTCAAAATTTTGGTACCAACATAATCTTAACTAGTGAATGATTAAATTCAATAACTTTCGTCTATAATTGGCTTTATTTCAATGTAAAAATTGTTCATAGCTGTTGACAAACTATTAAATAAAATCAAAAAAAAAATATCTATATTCTGTTTTATTTAATTTAAAAAAAATGTAAATGGTGTATTTTTTTCGTGATATCAAATTGTAATTTTGAAAAAAAAATGGATGTTGAAAAGCAATAGAAAGTATTTTACCTGGATGAAAAATAGTTTTGGTACTCCGGCTAATGAATTATTTTGGTTAAATGGTTCGATCAACAAATTTAAATCGTATTCTTTGTCAGAAGCCATCAGTGTATTATCTTTTTTTCCTTTACATGTTATTATTACAAAGATGAAACAAGATACATTGATCTTTTCACTTGCTAAAAAAATGATTAAATTATGCATAAAATATCTAATGAATGAATGTTTTGTTATTGCGTGTTTATTTCTGATATATTATACCTGACTATGGTATCATGACCAAAACCAGCATTCTAAGCAAAACCATAATTCTCGAATGACTTTAATGCAAGAATTTTTGATGTCATATTACCATTTTTTAAGAAAAAATATGTCCTTGTAACAAGTACATATACATTCTAACACCTTCATTTAACAAAGCAGTAATGCTTGTGCTATAGATGAACGAAATGGGTCGTAGCAGGATTCGATCTCGCAACCACTGGATTACTAACCCAGCTCGCAAACCGGTCTGCCACCACCCATCTATAATTTGAATGAACACGTCAATAAATAACTAGTTCGATTTTTTATAAATCCTCTCGCTAAGACCTCCACGGCTCTCTATCCAGGGCAGATCGCATCCAGTAGGTCTTCCATAAATTCTCTCGCAGGAATATTTTATCGGACGTCCTAAAACAGGTTCACCTAGTTGTGCGTCCAACGCCAACGTGTCAATATTTTTTTATACAGCGTAAACTCGGACAAATTTTCATGTAAAACTGTACCTACTTTGTTAATGTACTAATATATTTAAATGTTATAATTCTTGTTATGTTTATACTTACGGTGTTTTATGTCTAATAATACTATGTAAAAATAAAAATAAAAAATAAATAAATATATAAAATATTTCAAGCAGAATGGTATGCAAATTGCCATACGGCAATAAATTCGCCACTTGCGCAGGGTGCAAGGAAGTGTTCATTATTATTATTATTATTACTTTTCTGCATTCTCGGAACAGGCTCAGCCTAGTGAAATGGATTATACAAAAAAATATATATACCTACTTACTATAAAAATATATTTTTAACTATATTGAATTGTATTTTTTTTTATATTTATTGTTTTATTGTTGTATTATGTATTTTGGTTTTCGATAGTAAAAAAAATATAAACAAAGAATGTATTAATACTTTGAGATCCGCGATGTCATAACGTTTTTTTTTTTTATTTCACTCCGAAGATCCAGTTTTCACCGTAATCGTGGTCATATTAAACCACTAATAATAAAGATAAATTTCATAAAAACCTAATATCGTCTTCTTTCTTACCTTCTGTGATTTTATTTTTTATTACTTCTGAAGTCAAGTTTTCAAATGGATTTACATCGAAACCACGATTTTTCAAACAATTCTGGAACCGTTGGTATATTTTCTCTTGATCAACAGAAAATTTGGTATGATTGAAAATATACGCTATTTTTTTTGCATTCTCATCGGAATAATTATTATCATTATTGTTTGATGTTGTACTCTGTTGTTGTTTTTTCTCAGGAGCATTCTGTGGGTATCTAAAATGTAAAATAATATTAACCACAAATTAATCAAACCACGTACCTTACGGAAAAAGCATAACAAAAGTAATCACCAAATTTTTAAACCTATATAAATGTATATATGTAATTATGAATGTTGGTATATATGTATCAATGTATGTATGTATGTTTGTATGATGTGGCGGACTCCTATATACCGTCCATCCGATTGTGATGAAACATTGGGGATTTGTAGCAGACCCGATAACTTTTGTGCATTATAATTTTATTTATTCGATATCTCACACAATAATTTTTGAGAAATAGTCTATTTGGAGTTGAAATGAAACTTTAGAGATTTATTCAGCGAACGCACGAGAAGTTTTTTTAATTGAATTTAATTTATTAATTTAATATCTCACACAAGGGACCGAAAAGACTGAAGGGGCGGAATTGTAGTAATTAGAGATAACAATCGTTAATAAAATTAAATAAAATGAAATTTGCAGATAAACCATTTTTATATGAACAGAGGTCAACGTCTACCGGATTTCGCTAGTATAATATACCTATTATATATAATAAGGAGTCGAATAACTAACTATCAACAAGTGTACGAATGCGATTGAGCAAATAGATATTTGACATAATAGACTACACTTCTCCGCAAGATAGTCAACGTGTCAATTTAGCGATGGAAAAGAAAATAAAAGATAACTCAATGTATGAAAGTGACAGTTGCCTGTTTCCTACCGCTAAATTGACACGTTGACTAGTATAATGATGTGATAGCATAAATTTAATAAGCGGGCAGTCATTTTTTATCATATTTAAAATATAAAAAAAATATTAAGTTAAATGTATTAAACTTAAAAAACCTAAAAAACTTATATTATGCGACGGTTCATTATTTGCTTATTTATGGAATCATTGGTTGGGGAGGAGCATATGACAATATTTTAAACCAAGTTAGAGTTGTACAAAAATTAATTATAAAGGTTATACTAAAGAAAACACGCACTTTCCCCACTACAACACTATTTGACATATTCAAAGTACCCAAAGTAGATAATATTTATAAAAAAAGTGTCTATTTTACAAATTTTCAAAGATAATAGGTATTTTACAAAAATTTGAAAAAAATAAATCTCTGCGTTTCCAAAACGATTTTAAAATACCCAAATGTAATACAGGACAATTAAAAAAAAAACAACATTTATTTGGGAATAAAATTTTTCAATTGCCTCCCAAATGAATTAAAGCAGATAAAATAATTTAAAAAATTTAAACAAAAATTAAAATTGCAAAAAATAGTAGTTATCGATTTTGTTGTTTGATTTGTTTCAATTTCCAGTATTTTCTTTTTTGAATATGTGTTTTGGTATACCTATTTGAAACGTCTATATTACTCATTTTTCAATTATTTTCATGTTTTTCCTTTTTTTTGGTTTGAATATGTATTCTGATATATGTTCTCATTTGTATATTCCTCTTTTTCATTTATTTTCAAACTTTTTTTAATGTTTATTTGATTTTTTTTTTGTTCATGTATGATTTGATTTTAATTACTTTTATTTTTATGTTGCTTTGTATTGATATTTTTTATTTTTTTATAAGTGATTCCCTCATCAAGCACAAGATTGTTATCTTTTTGATGAGGTACTGCAAGGAAAAATATGTAAAAATGTTATTACTAGTGAATTTATATATTGATTTGTATTATAAAATTATTATGTTAAATAAATAAATAAAAATAAAATAAATAAAATGTTTTCCAAACCCATTGGAAAACTGCAGACTGGACTATAGGTATTCTAGTATCCTGAAAAACATATATGACAAAGCAACTTCCACAATACAGTTACATGAGCCTACTCCAAAAATTAATATAAAAAGAGGAATTAGGCAGAGAGATACGATCTCGCTCAAATTATTCACCCTGGCATTAGAAGACGTTTTCCGAGAATTAGACTGGACCAACTATGGGATCAACATAAACAGAGAAAAACTGAACAACCTTTCAGCCGCTCCGGGGATGAACAGAACACTTTAGTTCTATAACGTTCCCTATGGAGTGGGGTAGGTGACTGCGACTTTTCCATAAATGAACAACCTTTGATTCGCTGATGACATTGTCCCATTTGCCAATACAGAGCAAGAAATAAATTAAATTAATGTTAACAGACCTCAAGAATCAATGCATTAAGTGGGACTAAAAATGAACATTAATAAGACAAAAATTATGTCCTCTATAGGTTCAGAACCCATAAAAATTGATGGTCAAGATATTGGCAGAGTAGAATCATATGTCTACCTCGGTCACACCGTGAAACTGGGAAGATATAATTTAGAAGCTGAAATAGAAAGAAGAAGAGGTCTAGGATGGGCAGCGTTCAGCAATTTATCAAATGTTCTAAAATCTACAAATATCCCAATCCACTCAAAGAAAAAAGTTTTTGACGCTTGTGTAATCCCTGTGCTCACTTACGGCTTTGAAACATCCGCATAGATCCGCATTTACTAAGAAAATGATTGAAAAGCTAAGAGTTACACAAAGAGCGATGGAAAGAAGAATGTTGAATATCTCGCTAAGGGACCACAAAACTAATGAATGGATTAGGAAGAACACAGGAGTAGCGGATGTGGCTAGTGATGAGCAAAAGTCTTGCAAGTCTTGCAGTCTTGGTCTTGGTCTTGCATTTTTTGCAAGACCAAGACCAAGACCAAGACCACATACTTCACTGCAAGACCAAGACCAAGACTAGGGACGCAAGACCAAGACCAATACCAAGACCATGCTTGCAAGACCAAGAGTCTTGCGAGACTTAAATGCAAGACTCTTGCGGTCTTGCAGCCTTTCAATATGTTGTCATTTTCCAACTGTTGATTCGTTCATGAGAATTCAATTCTCTGAATGAATCGACATTATTAAGCCAAGATGCGTGTACGAAGGAACATTTTGTATGGTGTAGTGGACTTTTTGCATGCTTATAACACCAACTAGAGGCCTCGCAGCATATATGTTCACATACATGGATTAACTCAGAATTCGGAGTAGAATATTTTATGTGAGTTTTGTGTGTCTGTGTGTGTGTGTGTCTGTCTGTCGCCCCCCTTATAACTTTTGATCCGCTCAATTTGCAGGGCCCAAAATTTCAGAATATATAAACAGTAATAGGCCTACAAAACTTTTAAACTCAGAATTGTGAATTTTTGTTTCAGTCAGGGGTTATCAACTTTTGAAATTTTGGTTTATTTTTCCATATATCTCAGAAACCATTAAAGCTAGAACGCTGAAAATTGGTATAAACATAGACAAATACAAAATCTCAAATTATTTTTTTTTAAAAATTCCAGGGTTTCTCAAACATTTTTTATTAAGAAAAATATTTTTTCATGATAAATTTATGGTTTAACTGCCTATATTTTCAGATTTTTAAAAAATATCGAAAAAAGCCGAAACACCCCTACTAGATAATTTAATTTTCTATAAAAAATATTACCATGGTATTAGCACATCTCAATTTTTTTTTAACAATTTTTTTAAAAAATGAATTTAAGGACGACATTGCTTCATACAATTTGTATGGCAGTCGCTTATACACAATATGTAAGAAGACTAAATAGTTTGATACTAATCTCCAAACATACATACATACCATCGTGTTGTTTTCATATTCTGGGTAGGATCAAAGGACTGACCTCCATACTATCCTATATTGACATACACACCTAGGTACATGTGTTGTATAGAAAACCAAATATCTTAAAATATTAAATAATTTGTATTTATGGGTTTATAGTTTGGTACTTATTCTTCAACTATACGTAGGTACTATCGCTATCGACAGTTGGATCTCATGTGTTACATGCAACTAGTTATAAAAATATAATTTAGTGACGACATCATTTCATACAATTTGTAAGGCAGTACACAATATCTACGGGGACTAATAGTTATACTACTAGTTGCATGTAACACATGGGATCCAACTGTCGACAGCGATAGTATGTATAGTTGAAGAATAAGTACCAAACCCATAAATACAAATTATTTATTATTTTATGATATTTAGTTTTCTATACAACACATGTACCTAGGTAGTCAAGATAGGATAGTATGGAGGTCAGTTTTTTTTTCCTACCCGGAATATGAAAACAGCATGATGGTATATGTATATTGTATGTTTAGAGATGAAGTATCAAACTATTAAGTCTTCTTTGATATTGTGTATAGGTGACTACCATACAAATTGTATGAAGCGATGTCGTCACTAAATTCAATTTTTATAAAAATTGTTAAAAAAAATTTGAGATGTACTGCTACAATATTAATATTTTTTATATAAAATTAAATTATCTAGTTGGGGTGTTTCAGCTTTTTTCGATATTTAAAAAAAAAAATGGAAATATAGGCAGTTAAACTCATAAATTTATCATAAAAAAAATACTTTTCTTAATAAAAAATGTTTGAGAAACCCTGGAATTTTTTTGAAAAAACTAATTTGAGATTTTGTATTTGTCTATGTTTGTACCAATTTTCAGCGTTCTAGCGTTTATGGTTTCTGAGATATATGGAAAAATAAAATAAAAATTCAAAAGTTGATAACCCCTGACTGAAACAAAAATTCAAAATTACGAGTATAAAAGTTTTGTAGGCCTGTAACTGTTTATATATTCTGAAATTTTAGGCTCTGTTTATTGAGCGGATCAAAAGTTATAAGGGGGGGACGGACACACAGACACACAGACACACACACACACAGACACACACACACACAGACACACGAAATGTTCTACTCCGAATTCTGAGTAAATCCGTGTATGGAACATATATGCTGCGAAGCCTCTAAGTTGGTGTTTTTTGACTTCAAAGTTGGAAAAGCCGTGAAAAAAGTAGACCTCTCCATACAATTCTCGCGTATTCTGGCTTGATACATTGTCGATATGTTAAGAGAACAAAGTTCTCCTGAACAAATCGACAGTTGGAAAAGAATGATCTGTGATTGCATCATAACTTAATTTTCATTTTAGCGCAATAATAAACCGTGATTGTATCGCAATTTTAATTCAAAAGTATAAAAGTAAGTAACTGTGATTGCGTCACAATTTTATGTACAAAATTAATAATTGGTATACCTCTATTTTAAAAATATGATCTGTGATTATATCATTAATTTTATTTAAAAAAAAGTAGCTTTGGAATTATCTGATGTTCATAAATAACGATGTATAAAATAGCATTATAATTATTATTAAAAAAATAATTTGTGATTGCATCACAATTAATAAAAGTATAAAAATCATCATCATCATCATCATTGGCACTACAGTCCACTACGGACCCTAGCCTCCTCCAGAAATTATCTCCATCCCTCCCTGTCAACCGTCAGTATTCTACAATTTATCAGGTCCATTTCTCTTATATCGTACAGCACGTCGTCCAGCCATCTCAACTTAGGTCTGCATCTACTTCTTCTGCCTTCGGGACAGGTGTCTAATACCTTTTTAGGAATACGGTCATCATCCATCCGGCAAACATGTCCAAGCCAACGTAGGCGCTGAATTTTAATAAATTGGACTACATTTATTTATTTGTATATTGCCTCATTATTCTGTTATCCTACTTATTCTGTATTCCTCCAAATATCAAAAACGAATCCGTATCATTTATCTTTAATTTTCACATGTATTAATAATTCTAATTAAAAATAGAAATTGATTATGTACATAATTAATTATATTTAAAAAAATCATCTTTGGAATTATCTGGTATCAAGAAATGACGCTGTATAAAATTGCATTATAACTAGTTGCATGTAACACATGAGATCCAACTGTCGATAGCGATAGTATGTATAGTTGAAGAATATGTACCAAACTATAAACCCATAGATACAAATTATTGAATATTTTCAGATATTTTGTTTTCTATACAACATATGTAGGTATGTATGTCAAGATAGGATAGTATGGAAGAAGATCCTTTTTCCTACCCAGAATATGCAAATTGCATGATGGTATGTATGTATGTTTGGAGATGAAGTAACAAACTATTAAGTCTTCTTACATATTGTGTATAGGCGACTGCCATACAAAATGTATGAAGCGATGTCGTCACTAAATTCAATTTTTAAAAAAATTGTTAAAAAAAAATTGAGATCTTCTACTACAATGTTAATATTTTTTATAGAAAATTAAATTATCTAGTTGGGGTATTTCGGCTTTTTTCGATAATTGTAAAAGTTTTGGAAATATAGGCAGTTAAACTCATAAATTTATCATAAAAAAAATATTTTTCTTAATAAAAAATGTTTGAGAAACCCTGGAATTTTTTTGAAAAAACTAATTTGAGATTTTGTATTTGTCTATGTTTGTACCAATTTTCAGCGTTCTACCGTTTATGGTTTCTGAGATATATGGAAAAATAAAATAAAAATTCAAAAGTTGATAACCCCTGACTGAAACAAAAATTCAAAATTCCGAGTATAAAAGTTTTGTAGGCCTGTAACTGTTTATATATTCTGAAATTTTAGGCTCTGTAAATTGAGCGGATCAAAAGTTATAAGGGGGGGACGGACACACAGACACACACACAGACACACACACACACACAGACACACACACAGACACACACACACACAGACACACGAAATGTTCTACTCCGAATTCTGAGTAAATCCGTGTATGGAACATATATGCTGCGAAGCCTCTAAGTTGGTGTTTTTTGACTTCAAAGTTGGAAAATCCATGAAAAAAGTAGACCTCTCCATACAATTCTCGCGTATTCTGGCTTGATACATTGTCGATATGTTAAGAGAACAAAGTTCTCCTGAACAAATCGACAGTTGGAATAGTAGATACGTTATATCCAAACATACATATTATAAACCATTATTCTGTATTCATATTCTGGGTAAGAAAAAAAGACTGACCTACATACTATCCTATCTTGTCATACATACCTACATGTTTTATATAGAAAACAAATTATCTTTAAGTTTTGCACGTATTCTTCAATTATACATACTATCGCCATCGACAGTTGGATCTCATGTGTTACATGATACTAGTTTATAATTTTGTAGGTGTACCAATATCTGAATACCTACTACTTGTCTAAGAATGAAATAAAAATATCGGTATAATAAACACAAATAATCCAACTGTCGATTTGTTCAGGAGAACTTTGTTCTCTTAACATATCGACAATGTTTCAAGCCAGGATACGCGAGAATTGTATGCAGAGGTCTACTTTTTTCACGGCTTTTCCAACTTTGAAGTCAAAAAACACCAACTTAGAGGCTTCGCAGCATATATGTTCCACACACGGATTTACTCAGAATTCGGAGTAGAACATTTCGTGTGTCTGTGTGTGTGTCTGTGTGTGTGTGTCTGTGTGTCTGTGTGTGTGTCCGTCCCCCCCTTATAACTTTTGATCCGCTCAATTTACAAAGCCCAAATTTTCAGAATATATAAACAATTATAGGCCTACAAAACTTTTATACTCAGAATTTTGAATTTTTGTTTCAGTCAGGGGTTATCAACTTTTGAATTTTTAATTTATTTTTCCATATATCTCAGAAACCATAAAAGCTAAAACGCTGAAAATTGGTATAAGCATAGAAAAATACAAAATCTCAAAATAGTTTATTCAAAAAAAATCCAGGGTTTCTCAAACATTTTTTATTAAGAAAAATATTTTTTTTATGATAAATTTATGAGTTAAACTGCCTATATTTTCATTTTTTTTAAAAATATCGAAAAAAGCCGAAACACCCCAACTAGATAATTTAATTTTCTATAAAAAATATTACCATGGTATAAGCACATCTCAAACTTTTTTTAACAATTTTTATAAAAATTGAATGTAGTGACGACATTGCTTCATACAATTTGTAGGGCAGTCGCCTATACACAATATGTAAGAAGACTTAATAGTTTGATAGGTACTTAATCTCCAAACATACATACAGAACCATCATGCTGTTTTCATATTCCGGGTAGGAAAACAGGACTGACCTCCATACTGTCCTATCTTGACATACATACCAACATGTGTTAAAATTTTCAATAATTTGTATTTATGGGTTTATAGTTTGATTCTTATTCTTCAACTATACATACTATCGCTATCGACAGTTGGATCTCATGTGTTACATGCAACTAGTAATATTTAATAATATTTCAAATAATAATATTTCAAAACATGAATAAACACGTGCGGGAATTGTAACAGGAAGTTACTATCTCAGATTCAAATTGTCTTACTTTGCGTTAACGTTATGCAAAAATAACCTCTATAATTAGGATCTCAAGTGTCATTTTTATTTTACGGCGGTATTTAGTCAAACGATAAAATATTATTATTAAGACAATATTTCTTTGTTTGAAATATGACAACGATAGCAAATGTACACAGAGGCGATTCATAAAGTAAGTTCAATTAATTTTTTTTTTAATATTAAAACTTGCTGCATGCAACACATGAAATCCAACTTTCGATGGCGAAAATATGTATAGTTGAAGAATACATACCAAACTATTAACACTTAAGGGGGTGACTGCTGCCAACGTACCTACCTATTTTTTCAATTTGAAATTGCATCATTACTACAAAACGAATCATTTAAAAAAAGTTAGTTTGGATATTAATAAAGAAAAATATACCTTAACTTTTTGATTATGTTATGTATATATTCTTGTAGAAAAATTATAAGTATACCCCGATTTTTGACATTTATCTTCAATTTCTAAAAAACTATAAGGTATAGAGGAATATTTTTTTTTATAAATTAAAGAAGAACAAAATATCTGGAAAAATATGATGTGACGTTGCATTAATGCATCAGGTTTAGTAAATAAACCAAAAAAACTTTTATTTCGCAATGGCGCTGAATGGAAAATTAATGTTTTTTACGTTTATTTACTAAACCTGAAGCATTAATGCAACGTCACGTCATATTTTTCCAGATATTTTGTTCTTCTTTAATTTATAAAAAAAGTATTCCTCTATACCATATAATTTTTTAGAAATTGAAGATAAATGTCAAAAATCGGGGTGTACTTATTATTTTTCTACAAGAATATATACAGAACATAATTAAAAAGTTAAGGACTATTTTTCTTTATTAATACCCAAACTATCTAAATTATTTTTTACAAAACGATTTGATTAGAAATAACGATGGTATATCAAATTGAAAAATAGATACGCTGGCAGCAGTCCCCCCCTTAAACACAAATTAATATATATTGTAAGATAAAACATGTATGTCCGGATAAGATAGTGTGGAGGTCAGTATTTTTTCCTGTCCAGATTAAGTAGGTATCAAACTATTGTGAGAGATATTGTGTAGTTTCTACTGCCTTACAAATTGTATGAAACGATGTCGTCACTAAATTCTATTTGTATAAAAATTGTTAAAAAAAGTTTGAGATGAACTACTACAATGTTCATATTTTTTATAGAAAATTAAATTATCTAGTTGAGGTGTTTCGGCTTTTTTCGATATTTTTGAAACCATATAAGCTAGAACCCTGAAACTTGGTATAAATGTAGACGAATTTAAAATCTCTAATACATTGTTTCTAAAAAAACTCCAGAGTTTCTCAAACATTTTTTATTAAGAAAAACATTTCTTATTATAAATTGTGTTTAACTGCCTATACATATTTCCATGTTTTTAAAAATATCGTAAAAGACTGAAGTAACCAATTTAATTTCCTATAAATAATATCAATATTGTAGTAGTCCATCTCAAACTTTTTTCAACAATTTGTAAGGCAGTATACATACACTACACAATATCTACGGTGACTCAATAGTTTGATATTTAATATCCAAACATACATATATACCATCATACTGCTTTTATATTCTGGGTAGGAAAAAAAGACTGACCTCCATACTATCCTATCCTTACATACATATATACTTACCTACATGCTTTATATTGAATACAAAATATCTTAAAATATTAAATAAATAAATAATTATTTTAAGCGGATGCGCTTCGTTCACCAGCTATGTCTTTCTATGTTTGTGTAAATTTTATGCTATTTGGATTATAACGGCCCATCGTTACATTATATGTATAACTAAATAATTATTTTTTGCACTATGTAATGAAGAACATGAGCACGCTTCTGAGCTCGTACTGACTTTATTTTGAAAAAAAAACTAAAAAATGTACATGTAATTTGCAGACTTCATAAAAAGAATTCAAATTCACGGGGTCATATTTGAATAATAATCATTAAAACAAATGAGTATTTTTTACAAATTCTCTCAAAATATTTGTTTTTCACTTTCGGTATTCATAAAAATATAATAATATGCTATCCTTATTTTTGACTGAATGATAGAGAGAGATGCAAAAGTATCGGTATCCTTTATCTAATTTCACCAATACGCCGCTTCCTGTCGGCACTTTTGATTACAATAATAACAAACATACAAATTAATATAATATATATTACTTGCGCCATTGTTTGAAACTACAGCATGTTTACTAACATATTATCATATTTTTTACAGACGAAGACTAATTATTTTTACCTTTTCATAATTTAAGTAACAATAAAATAAATATAAGAGTGAATACTTTATTTGGATTTTAACGGCACATAACTTCACTCGCCTGTACTGGAATTTTCCAATCTATTTTTCACCAACTTACCGAACAGTTAGAGCTCTAAACTTTCAGAATTTGTGTATTGCCGATGACAGTGCATGTTTAAATTTTCTAGATTGATTTATTTGATATTTTGACAAAATTTAACATTTTTTTGTTTCATACAGAGTAAAAAAGCAATGCGTTTTTAACCAAACTTTGCTAACCAAAGGTGGATCTACACGTTTTTCTCACAGATAATATAGAATTAAACTTGTTATTATATGATTAACCATCATTCAGTAAGCACGTGCGATTTTTGAGATACCTTTGGGGTAACCCCAGTTCCATATACATTTTTTCGATGAGTCATAATTTTTAAAATAGTATTTTTTGTTTTGTTTGTCGTTTTTACGATAAGTTTTCATTTTTTCAATTACTCATCCGTTTTTTTTATAAACGTATTTTTTACTAATTTATTATATTTTTGATTACTAATCATGGCCGCTTCCATAAATACCAATGATGAACAATTTGAATTATTTGTTATTGAAACTGTGCGCGAATGTGAATCAGAATATTATAGTGAAAATGAAGATAATGATGTCGAAGATAATTTCGAGTGCTATTTTTTTAAAGTATCTGAAGAAAGCGCTTCTGAATGATGATAGTGAAGTTTGTGAATCTGGTGAAGAAATAAAGGAGAAAATTAATATAAATGGAGTTCTCTTCCACCACCTTCAACAAGAACTGAGACAATAAGAATGTTGTGAGGAGGCAATATTTGAAGAATTTGGGCCTAAGTCTTGCAATAACAAAATCGATAAATAATGACATCAATGTAAGCAAGTACAAAAAGTATGAAGACGTAATTGTAGGTGATATCGATGTACTACAATAAAAAAAATATAATAAGGACAGATAATCCATATCTGTCCACGATCCAGAGATCGTAAAACGAGAATGTGTTGTTCAATTGTTAAGAATTTTGTTTGTACAGACCAGTGATAAAACCATGTTTGTGATACATTTTATAGATCAAGGAAATAAGTTTTAATGAGTTATGAGCCTGAGCGCTTTCGATGGTTACATCATCATCCTCAGAGGCGACAATCCAAACTTTGAAGTTGTCGCCCCTGAGGATGATGGTGTAACCATCGAAAGCGCTCAGGCATATTACTCATTTTAACGTGGATTAAAACTGTGTCATACTTGTAAAAATTTCATTATTAACTTCCACTCTGGGAACGAAACAACGTATATTATAATTCTATGCTAGGTACTTAATAAAGTTTATAATTCTACTTTATAAAATATGTTTTTGTTCCTTATTTGTAAACTACATTATTTTAAAATATTTTGATTTTTTTGTCAAGTTGCAGACACACAATCACACACACACACACACACACACACACACACACACACACACACACACACACACACACACACACACACACACACACACACACACACACACACACACACACACACACACACACACACACACACACACACACACACACACACACACACACACACACACACACACACACACACACACACACACACACACACACACACACACACACACACACACACACACACACACACACACACACACACACACACACACACACACACACACACACACACACACACACACACACACACACACACACACACACACACACACACACACACACACACACACACACACACACACACACACACACACACACACACACACTAAATGTTCTACTCCGAATTCTGAGTAAATCCGTGTATAGTACATATATGCTGTGAAGCCTCTTAGTTGGTGAGTTTTTACTTCAAGTTGGAAAAACCGTGCAAAAACTCTACTACTGCATACAATTTTCTCACACGGGACAAATTCTCTTAAACGAATCGACAGTTAGAATATTTTGGTATTCATGCTTGTGTCTGTAAAATAAAATATATGGAAATATATATTTTGACTATCATAATATGTATTATTAAAGTTTAAGTTAGTTTTTAGTCACTGTGTGTCGGTTATAAATGTCAGACACGGAAGGCAAGATGTAGGGATATCAAAATAAGTGGGCTTCTCTGAAAAAAGAGATTTTATAAAAACTGACTAGATAATTTCACATGTAGGGAAAGATTTCTCCTTTTTTTAATTCACTGCTTGAGAGTTAACAGTTAAATTAGAAGCGTATTTTTTTAGTTTCGTGTAATGCCTGCTTTACACCAGTTTAGTGTTTAGTCAATATGGTAAGTTCAGTGGGTGAGTGCAGTAAAAGTAAACAGCCTGGACTGGACAGTAGCGGGTCAACTTGGCTTGCAAGCTGCCCCGCAAGTTGAACGAAGAATCACTTTCTATTTAAGGCGTTCACGCTTTTCAATCGCACGTATCTTCTTATGTCCTTTTTCAATATTTGGTTTAAATGTTTAGCTGCTTTGAGTTGTAACTATGTATTGTAGCTTCTTGTAAAATGATAATAAGTCCACTACACCATACAAAATTTTCCTTCGTACGCATCTTGGCTTAATAATGTCGATTCATTAAGATAATTGAATTCTCATGAACGAATCGACAGTTGGAATATCGAAAAAGGCCGAAACATCCCAACTAGATAATTTGATTTCCTACATCTCAAACTTTTTTAACAATTTTTATTTAACAAATTGAATTTAGTTACGATATCGTTTCATAAAATTGATATGGAAGTCATAGTTTTATTATTCTTCTATGATGGAAGTATACACAACTTAATCTCCAAACATATCATCATGCTGTTTTCATATTCTGGGTAGGAAAAAAGTACGGATCCTCATACTACCCTATCCTTACATACATACTTACATGTTTTGTATAGAAAACAAAATATATTAAAAAATTTGGATTTATCGCAACACATCGGGACTGAAAAAACATTTATCATCGGTAGGTACATAAAAAGGAGTTCTTTAAAATGTTTGCTGTAAATGAAAAAGGAACAGCTTCTTCCATTTCCAATTTCTTCAAAAACTCAACTGAAGTAAGTACCTACCTACTTATGTATCTCCTATTTTAAAATAATTTAATTTTAAATAATTAAATGCTTACTTTTTATTGTTTTAAATGTCATCAAATAAATCATAATGTAAAAAATATAAGTATCGAAATATTTCAACACAAAATTAATCACTATCTTACTTATTTTGAGGTTATATTTTACCCTTTTCGTCGCCTAGGTATTGAATACATAAAGATTTTTTTTCTTTATGTATTCAATACCTTGAAAGATATTGTGTGCTTCCTTTATTTTCTGTGTATGGATATTAGAATATTTTCTTTTTTTTATATATAAGTCATACTTACTATGTAAATTTGTATTTTTTCAATATTGTTTATATTCTTTTTGTTTATACTAGGTGTAAAAAACTGATCATATTTTTTACATCTAAATTCATACAAACATATGTACATAGGTATTTAAGGCAAGTACACCTATCTATGTGTCATATAAAACTCCACGATAGCTATAACTGTATTTCAAAAGTTAAAAAAATATTATCATGTGTTATGTATGTATTTCTTCACTGGCTCACCCTTGCTACAAGTAGATCGTATATAGGCACGCGTCCTTCCCAGTCTCTCTCACTCAAGCGAGTGTCGACTGGCGAATCCCTCGTACCTTTTCTAGTTGTGCACATGAGACAGCGTTATATATCTATTGTATAGATATCTACAAACACTACATCCCTTCCTTGATTACATTTTTGTAAGAGTGATAAAATAAAGACTCAATATATGTAATGGACTCTTTAATCAATATTAAATTAATACTAGTCTCTAACAGCCTCACTGCTCATTATCAGTACTAATTGTTTCTTTATCGGGTGGGTTATCATTGTTCGGTTCGGTGTCATCTTGAATCGACTTCCACTGTCCTTCTATTTTCTTTAGATGAATAATGTTCCTGCGCAGCCTTTGCCCGGTTTCCTCATTCCTTATCCTTATATCGCCACCGGAAACATCTTCCACTATATGTGGCGTAGGATTGAAATTAGTCGATAGTTTGTTCATTTTCTCCATTTCCATAATATAGACTTTATCTCCGGTTACTATTTCTGGTTTCTGAGCTCTCCTTTTCCTGTCCCCATATTCCTTCCCCTTCACCTTTTGGAATTTATCCCTATCTCTGACTTCTGAGTCTTCTCTATTATACAAGTCTTTCAGCATAGGAATTTTATCTTTGTTCTGTCTTTTGAAGAAAAGTTCTGATGGTGTCTTACCAGTTACAGAGTGGGGAGTGGAATTGTACATCATTAAGTATTCGTAGAGCGCTTCATTTATGCCTTTCCCTTCTGTTTTGCAGATTTTTAGACGTTTTAATATGTCTCGGTTTTGACGTTCAACTTCGCCGTTCATTTGTGGCCAATACGGGACGGTATGGAATAGCGTGATGTTACACTTCTCACAATATTTCTTAAATTCTTCACTCACAAATTGACGTCCGTTGTCAGCAGTAATTGATTCTGGGTAACCCAGTCGACTAAAAATTTCAGTAAGGATTTTGATGATCTGTGAACTTGTGATTGTCTTAGTTATTCTTATTTCTTTATATCGACTATAGTAATCAATGACAACTAAAAGATAATCATTATTAGGTAGTGGTCCTAATAAGTCCATTGCGATATCGTTCCATGGTTCTGCGGGAAGTTCTCGGCGTTTCATTATAGCAGGGGGATTAGGTAATCCTACTAGCGTACACCCTTTACAGCACTTTACCAAGGTATCCACATCCTTATCTATTCTTGGCCACCACACTTTGCACCTTAATCGTCCCTTCATGGCGACGATACCAGGGTGTCCTTCGTGGGCTGCATCTAATACTTGTTTCCTGAGTATTTGAGGGATGACAATTCTGTTTCCTCTCAATAAAATATTTTCGTAAAAGCATAATTCTTGCTCAAAAACTTTATAGTTCTTTACCGATTCGTCCCATTGGTTATTGTAAATACCTTTTCTCACCTTGACTATTTCTGGGTCTCTTTTTGAACATGCTACAATATCTTGTATAGGGGTTGCATGTGGTTTCGCCTGTTGTACTGTTTGACGTACATGGTCTATGCTAAATACGTTTGTACTTGAGTTCTTGCACAATCGAGACAGGGGGTCAGCAATATTTGTTTTGCCAGGTTTATATTTTATTATGTATCGGTATGCTTGCAGTCTCAAAACCCACCTTTCAACACGGGCACATGGTTTAGATTTAGGACTAAATAGAAACTCTAGTGGTTTATGATCAGTTATCAGGTCAAATTCTTTCCCAAAAAGAAAGGTATTAAAATGTTCGATAGCCCATACCAGCGCAAGGGCCTCTTTTTCAGTCTGACTATATTTGCGCTCACAGTCTGTCAGTGTTCTATTCCCGTAGGCTATGATTCTGGGTCCATTTTTATCTATTTGCACTAGAACTGCACCAAGTCCCACGGGGCTCGCATCCGCTATGACTTGCGTCTTATCCTTTACGTCATAATACCCCAATGTTTCTATTCTTCCCATTATCTCTTTTAATTTCTTAAATGCTTTGTCTTGTTCACCCGTCCAATACGTTTCTATGCTAGTTTTCCTTCCGATTTTTTTTCTCAGCAGTATTTTTAATGGTTCAGTAGTTGTTGCTAAATTTGGAATCCATTTATTCAAGTAATTTACTAAGCCAAGAAAACTTTGTAACTCCTCCGGTGTTTGTGGTACTCTGAATTCAGATATACTATTTATATACTTAGGTAGTGGTTTCACTCCGTCGGGAGTAAGCTCATGACCCAAAAAATTTATTTTTCTCTTCTTGTATAAACATTTTTCCTCATTCAATAAAACGTTATTTTCCTTTAAAACTTCCAACAATTTTGACAGGCGGATATCATGTTCTTCTTGGCTGCTTCCAAAAATTAGAATGTCGTCTATAAAGTTTATGACACCTTCACACTGAATCAACATCTTTTCTAAAATTTTTTGAAAAAGTTCTGGTGCGCAAGTGACTCCAAACATTAATCGTTTGTATCTGTACAAGCCACTGGTTGCAATAAAGGTTGTTAAGGGTCTTGAATTAAGGTGTAGTTCTACCTGATGGAAAGCATTCTTAATATCAAGTTTTGAGAAGTATCTAGCTTTTCTTATTTTTGGAAGCAAGTGCTCCATGCAGGGTAATGGGTGGTTTTCTCTGAGTATGGCAGCGTTTGCACGCCTCATATCCACGCATAATCTTACCTCTCCATTATCCTTTAATATGGGCACGATAGGTGAAATCCATGAAGATGGTTCATGAACTTCCTCTATTATGTCTAAATCCAGAAGTTCTTTTATTTTCTTATTTATATTTTCTTCAATTGGGATTGGTATTCTCCTATACGGTTGAGCTACTGGTTTCACCGATGGGTTAATTGGAATTTCCACAAGGACATCTTTAAATTTTGGGAAGGGCTTTGATGATTCATGATGGATCTGGTTTATGCTTAGCCCCAATTTCAGAACGCCGAGTCTCATTGCAGAATCCTTGCCCAACAGATTTCTCGGTCCATTTTTTATGACATATACTGTAGTTCGATCAGAATTTCCATTCAGTTTGATTACTACTTCGAATGAACCAACGATATCCAGTGGTGTTTTGGTTCCATAGGCCATTAGGGTCCTGTTTGATCCCTTTATTTGCTTATAGCAAATTATTTTGTTTTTCTTTAGATAATCCCAGCTTTCCTGTGATATGAGATTAAGTTTACACCCGGAATCTATCAGCATTTCCAATTTTACCCCTCCAAAGTCACATACAATCATAGCGTCATCATTCATATTAAATATGTAATCCACTGCTTCATCATTCAAAGAGTTAATCGCACTATCTTTTTTTTATCTTTTATAATCGTTCTTTGTTTCTTCTTTTTGTTCAAACTTCCGTTTTTGTTTAATTGATCTTGTTCTGCAGCATCTCTGAAAATGTCCTAGTTTTTCACAGCCATTACATTTTTTCCCTTTTGCTGGACATTTAGAATCTTGATCCGTATGCCTAGTACTTCCACATCGGTTACATCTGAATATGTGTTTTTCCTTTTCAAGTTTCCTTCTTTCCCATGTGGAATTCTTTTTATTTCTGTCGACCAATGCATTCACCTCATTAGTTTTTTCCTTTTCTTTTTGTTCATAGCTTTCTAGTTGATAATTTACTATTTCCAATGTGTTTGCCTCAGTGATAACTTTATCTAATGTAACTTCGTCTCCCATAATCAAAAGTTTCCTTCGCAGTTCTGACGAAGTGCATTTTTCAATTATTTGATCAATAATGTGTTCGTCTTGTTTTTCGAATTTACATTTAGCAGCCTGATCCCTGAGCTTTATCAAAAAACTTTCGAAGCTTTCATCTATATTTTGTTTAATTTGGCGGAAAATATGTCTTTCATAAGTCTTATTCTGCTTAGGAAGAAAATACTCATCTAGTTTTTTAATGGCAACATAAAAGATGTTAACTCCTTCTGTTTCTTCAATACTAGCACCGGGCAAGTTATAAAAAATTTCCTGTAGTCCTGCGCCTCCTGTCAATAATAGGATTGCTCTTTTTTTAGTAGCGGATGTAATATCAGCAGCTTCAAAGTAAATTTGCAATGATCTCTTCCACTTTTCCCATCTTATCCCCACGGATGTGCTGTCTCCTTCGAGATCTAATTTATCAGGTGGTGGTAAGTTTGACATTTTCTTTTTTTTTTTTTTAAACGTGGTAGCCGTTCTGTCATTTATTTGTCCATTTACATGATATATTTTATAAACAATTTAGTCATGGGTATGATTCGGCGCATTTTGAACAAATATATAAATAGTATGTTTCTTCTTTGTTACCTCAAATATAGATTCAAATTATTGTGTTATTTTGCAATTAATAAGGTAATGATAATAGTTATTACGAGTATTAGTTCATTTGAATGAGGTTGAAACCTTTATCCTCGTCGTCAATGTTATGTATGTATTTCTTCACTGGCTCACCCTTGCTACAAGTAGATCGTATATAGGCACGCGTCCTTCCCAGTCTCTCTCACTCAAGCGAGTGTCGACTGGCGAATCCCTCGTACCTTTTCTACTTGTGCACATGAGACAGCGTTATATATCTATTGTATAGATATCTACAAACACTACATCATGTATAGTAGACTTCTACCACCTTCAACAAGAACTGAGACAATAAGAATGTTGTGAGGAGGTAATGCTTCAAAATCTTTTGCGTTGTGGTAAAATACAGATTTTAATTATTTAATTTTCTGGCACTAATTTATTTCTGAAATATTTTGAAAATTTAAATAATTAAAAACATAAAATTTTAATACATACCTACATGTCTTACATATTTAGGTACTTTGATGAAAATTTAAGATTTATTTTTTTATTAAAAAAAATCAAATATATACCTACCCTATATATTCTTAAAAGTGCAAGACTTGCAAGACTCTTGCTGCAAGACCAAGACCAAGACCAAGACCGTGTATGCAATACCAAGACCAAGACCAAGACTATACTTGTAAACGCAAGACCAAGACCAAGACCGTGGGTGCAAGACCAAGACCAAGACCAAGACCACCCTGGTCTTGGTCTTGGTCTTGCATTTGCTCATCACTAGATGTGGCCAAAAGAATAGCGGAGTTAAAGTGGAGTTGGGCAGGTCATGTATCTCGGGCGGGTCATGATGGACGATGGACATAAATTGTGATGGACTGGAGGCCAAGAACGGGAAGCAGAAGCGTGGGAAGGCCCCAGACCAGATGGTCTATGACATCAAAAAAGTGGCAGGTCCATAATGGCGAAGAATGGCACAGGATAGAGAGCAGTGGAAGTCCAAGCGGGAAGCCTTTGTCCAATATTGGACTCAAGAAGAGGCTGAGTAAGTAAGTACTATGTATATCAAATATCAATTTAATGTGTCCATCCCCAATGCAGCAAAAGGTATCACGGTAGATACTAAATTTGGATCTGCAATACTTTTTTTCTAGATGTAATATGGTGTACTTATAAGTGAATAAATAAATATGAGTAAAAATAGTGAATGATTCGATCCTGTTATAGAAAATAAGTAAGTTAAATGTTGTCTTTTTACTCTCCACACTATGGAATAGGGGAGAGTCATGATTTCGAAAAATTTAAGCGTATTTTTTTACATCAATTTCTCAATGGGTATCATGTAGAGAATGCACACTATGAGTTTCGTCGCGATGTGTTTGTGTGTATGGCGTATACGCCGTACGCCGTAGCATTTATCTTTTTTGTGTCCTCTCTACAGCCTAAACTATAAGTCCGATCGACTTCATATTAACATCATATGTGTAAAGTGCAAAGACCTAGAGCTGATTAGTTTTACATAGACAACTTTTGATTTCTTCTCTATGAATTCATCATTTACGTTGTTTTTTTTTGTGTCCTCTCTGCAGCCCAAACTATAAGTCCGATTGACTTCATATTGATATCACATGTGTTAAGTCCATAAACTTAGAGCTGATTAGTTTTCCATAGACAACGGTTCATTTTTTCTCAATGTTTCTTTATGATTTCATCTATTAAAACTGAAAAAATGCTCTCACGACCTGGAAATTAGAGATATTTTAATTTGGTTTCAACTATTTATACAACACCAAGAATCTTCATAAAATTGTATTCAAAGTTGGTCAATGTTAAAAGAAAAATATCAACGGTTTCAAAAATTATATTTTATTTAATGGATATTTGTATGAAACTTATATGTAACAAGAGAATTTTTGTATATTTCGCAATGTTCAGTTCATTGATTTCATATTGATATAAGAATATTAATAGCTTGAACTTAGAACTGATTAGCTTCTCATAGATATCATAAAATTTCTTCACATGATATCACGTGTCAACATTGTCAAAATGCTCTAACGCTCTTTGAAACAAAATTTATCTGCTTTTTTTAAAATATTTCATACAACATAAGCATTCTTCACTATACTGCATTAATAGTTTATCTATATTAACATAAAAATATACTATCGGAAGAAAATTTATATTCCTGGTAGTAACATTTAGTATGAATAAAAATGTAATTAGATAAATTTCTATGTATGGAAAAGTTCAGTAATTTGATTTCATGTTATAATGTAAAGAGCTTGAACATAGAACTGATTAGCTTTCCATAAATAACAAAAAATTTCTTCATATGATATCACGTGTCAAAATTTTGAAAATGCTCTCGCGTTCTTTGAAACAAAATTTATCTGCTTTTTTTAAAATATTTCATACAACATAAGCATTCTTCACTATACTGCATTAATAGTTTGTCTATCTTAACATAAAAATATACTATCGGAAGAAAATTTATATTCCTGGTAGTAACATTAAGTATGAATAAAAATGTAATTAGATAAATTTCTATGCATGGAAAAGTTCAGTAATTTGATTTCATGTTATAATGTAAAGAGCTTGAACATAGAACTGATTAGCTTTCCATAAATAACAAAAAATTTCTTCATATGATATCACGTGTCAAAATTTTGAAAATGCTCTCGCGTTCTTTGAAACAAAATTTATCTGCTTTTTTTTAAATATTTCATACAACATAAGCATTCTTCACTATACTGCAATAATAGTTTGTCTATCTTAACATAAAAATATACTATCGGAAGAAAATTTATATTCCTGGTAGTAACATTTAGTATGAATAAAAATGTAATTAGATAAATTTCTATGTATGGAAAAGTTCAGTAATTTGATTTCATGTTATAATGTAAAGAGCTTGAACATAGAACTGATTAGCTTTCCATAAATAACAAAAAAATTCTTCATATGATATCACGTGTCAAAATTTTGAAAATGCTCTCGCGTTCTTTAAAACAAAATTTATCTGCTTTTTTTTAAATATTTCATACAACATAAGCATTCTTCACTATACTGCATTAATAGTTTGTCTATCTTAACATAAAAATATACTATCGGAAGAAAATTTATATTCCTGGTAGTAACATTTAGTATGAATAAAAATGTAATTAGATAAATTTCTATGTATGGAAAAGTTCAGTAATTTGATTTCATGTTATAATGTAAAGAGCTTGAACA
>OY754964.1:39594737-40009737 GCA_963576475.1 Molanna angustata | reverse complement strand
CTTCCTCTTTTTTTAGATCTATGATCTGTTTTTACAGGTCCTGGGACGAGGATGTCCAGCTCTCCCTCCATCTCTTTGATGGTCTTCCCGGTGGTCGGCGTCCCTCTGGTATTGCGCGCATTACTATCTTTGGCAGCATTTCTGGATTCATCCTTTTAACATGATCTCTCCAGTTTCGTCTTATTTGTCTGCTCCTCCTTACAATATCCTCCACATTGCAGGTTCTGCGGATCTCCTCGTTGGGTATTCTGTCTCTGAGGGTTCTGCCCAAGATTGGTCTTAGTGTTTTCATCTCTGTTGTTCTGAGTAACTGTTTTGTTCTCACCGTGTCTGCCCTTACTTCAACTTCATAAGTCATTATGGGTCTGATGCAGGTTTTATATATTCGGACCTTACTCTCAACTAGCATATGTTTATTGGCCCAAACAGTGTCCCTCATGCATCCGGAGATAACTGCAGCTTTATTAGTCTGTTCTTTGACTTCTTTATAGAGATCATTACAACTAGATATCTCCACACCTATGTAGGTATTTAAAAGTTGTAACCTGTTCTATCGGTTTATCGTCTACAACCAATTTACATCTCAGAGGCTGTCGTGATATTGTGAGACATTTAGTTTTATCGACCGATATTGTCATATTAAATATCTTAGCTGCAAGATGGAACGTGTATAACATCCTTTGTAGATCGTTTTCACTTTCTGCTAGTAGGTATCGTTGCATCGTCAGCATAGCATAATATCACGTTGATGACTTAATCACCCATTTTATACCCGAGGTCTAGAAACGTAACTTGGTCTATTATTTTGTTCATTATTAAATTAAATAGAAATGGGCTGAGACTGTCTCCTTGTCTGATTCCCGTCATCGTACGAATTTCTTGAGATAGTTCGCCATCCACCTTATAGATGGCGATATATGCTTCTCAGACAGGATATTGATGATATCATTTAGCACAACCCTATCGAATGCCTTTGTTAAATCGACGAAGCACGCATAGACTGTGGTTTGTTGTATTCAATAGACTTCTCCTTTATCTGCCTTATGATGCATGAATTGTTGATCTGTTTTTCCTAAATCCCTGTTGTTCCTCTCGAATGGAAATTGTTTGTTCAAGTCTCTTTTTCAATATAGCCGTAAAAAATTTAAGGAGTGAACTTAGGAGAGATATTCCTCTGTAGTTGCCAGGGTTATGTTTACTTCCTTTTTTAAATAATAATATTAATATTTTTTTTTAAATGATAATATTTTTTTAATTTACTTATAAAAACAGATAACATTGGAACAATATTCGGCCTTCGTGGCTCAGTTGGTTAGATATCTGACTGCTGAGCCAAAGGTCCTGGGTTCGATTCCCGGTGGAGACACAGTTTTTAATTGTGTTTTCAGTTTGGATCTGTGAGACGATTAATATCGTAAGTCTCCAGAATGTGGCAACTTGTTATTGGGTGCGTGTTAAATTAATATTTGACATAGAACTTGTTAGTTGTCCGAGAAGCAATATTAAATAAATAAATATTGAATATATACAAAGAAGAAAAAAAATATTTAAATAAATACTAAATACGAATAATTATATTAAATTTATAGGTACCTACTTGATATTATTATTTGAAGTGGCTTTGCATCTATTGCACTAGGCGCCGAATTGGGTAGATCCGGCACTAATCAATCGAGCGGCATTCATGCGTCAACCTGAATAGTATAGCGTTTATCCATAAGTTTAAAAACTTAGTTTATATATAGAACTAACTGTAAACATGGAGTACTCGCGGGAGATCTCAACATAGATATACTCGATGGAAGTGAACGCTCTGAGAGATACATGTGTTTGTTATCAGAACATGGCTATATACCTATAATAAATAAGCCAACACAAGTAACACATACTTCATCTTCTTGTATAGACCATTTTTTACAAAGCCTGCACAAGGGATTAGAGCTGCTATAGTACAAACGACCTTTACAGATCATTATACCACCATAGCAATACTACAAGAAAACCAAGTTATTCCAAAAATAAAAGACAAAACTATCAATGTTATAAACTATGTGACGTTATTGAATCACTAAAACAAGAAAGCTGTTTAGAAGTATTAACCGATGATGATCCTGATACGGCAACAAATACATTCGTCCAAAATATTCAAAACATATATTCAAAAACACTTATCAAAGAAAAATACCACACAAGAAAATTAAATTAAAGCCATGGATCACAGAAGCTATTGTTAAAAGTGTACACAGGAGAGACGAACTGCACATGAAGGTTCGAAGATTTCCTCTGAATCAGAAGCTACAAAAATTTTATAACAAATATAAAAATATACTGAACAGTATTATTAAAAACCAAAAGCGTAAATACTACAAAGACAAAATGGAAGAAGACAACTATGACCTAAAGGCTATATGGAAAATTGCTAAGGAAAATATGAACTGTAACAACAAAAAAACTGAAATCAAGAGCCTAATGGCTGAAGGTAAACTTGTGACTGACGAGGAACTTATTGCGGAACACCTTAATACTTATTTTGCGGAGATTGGCTCTAAAATTGGTGAAGAAATTTAAAACAAAAAAACGGCCATCCTGAAACCTGTTATGTAAGATACAAATAAGAAAAACACTACAAAAAATTCTGCTTCTCAAAAATACATCATAAGGACATATTGAAAATAATTAATGAATTAAGAACTTACTCTGCCACAGGCCCAGATGAAATATCAGCTAAATTTTGGAAGGTTGCTGCTGAACACATCATAACGCCCTTAACGCACATTATAAATCTATCCATCAGTAAAGGTCTGTTCCCAAATCATTTAAAAAAGGCCCATATAATTCCGATTTTTAAGGAGGGAGATAAACAAAACCTTAAAAACTACAGACCAATTGCTTTATTGAATAGTTTATCTAAAATATTTGAGAAGGCAGTCAACAAACAACTTATCAAACACCTTGAGGAAAATTGCTTATTAACTAAGAATCAATTTGGATTTCGACAAAAAAGAAGCACTCAAGATACAATTCTAGAGGTTACTGACTTTGTGACAAGAACACTCGATGAGGAAAAAAGTGTATAGCAATATACTTAGATTTAAAAAAAGCTTTCGACTCAGTTTCTCATGATTTACTGTTAAAAAAAATGAAAAAATGTGCAATAGTGATATTATTGCAAAATGGTTCACTTCATACCTAACAAATAGAACACAAGCTGTCAAATTAACTGAAATTACTAGCTCATTTCTCCCAGTTACCTATGGTATCCCCCAAGGTAGCATTTTGGGACCTACAATGTTCATAATGTATATAAATGACCTGTGTAACTTACAAATAGATGGATCTATAATCTCCTATGCGGATAACACTGTTTTACTTTTCTGTTCTGTCTCTTGGAATTTGGTGCACTCCAACGCCGAAAGGGGACTAAACAAAATAAAATATTGGCTAGACACAAATCTACTGACACTAAATGTTGAAAAAAAGAAATACATGTCTTTCACAATTGACAAAAGACAGCAAACTGAAATAAATGACTGTAACATGTACACAATTGAAACACACAAGATATAACATGTACTTGTTCGAAGCTGACAAAGACTACAGAGTACAAATACTTAGGTGTGATTATGGATGACTGTCTAAAGTGGAAGATACATATAGAAAACCTCACTAAAAAAACAGACAGCTTCTGTTAGTGTTTAGGGGTCTCAGAGAGCTCTTTGACATAAAAATACTAAAATCTTTGTATCTTGCAATGGGGCAGTCTATTTTGTCATACGGTATAGTTGGTTGGGGTGGCATGGCAAAGACCAATCTCCATGCAATCACAGTGGCTCAGAAATCTTTATTAAAAGTTATTTCACGTAGACCTTACAGATATCCTTCTAATCAACTTTTTAAAGAATTTGGAGTGCTGGACATACGACAGTTGTATATTAAGACAATTATTAAAATAATGCATAACGACCCATCAAAATACTTACCACAATACACACTGACGTTAAACACAAAAAACAGAACTTTGCTACATCCGACAACTGTACATACTACTTTTGCACAGAGACATTACATTTACTTAGCGCCACGGATATATAATAAAATAATACCTGACTTACTTCAATTACTCTTACCAAACAATTGTAATATTAACAAAATAGTAACAAAGTGGTTAATAGACAGGGGCAGAGAAGAGTGTGTTTCTCATGTTTTGAAATGACGGATCTCACTCATATCTTAACACATGTACATACAATACGCACGGACTACTTTTTGACTGACTAAATACTTTGACAGCTACTCATTTTGAATAGGTATTGCCTCGGAACAGGCTTTTGCCTAGTGAGGCAATATATCCAAGCACCTAATATTGATATATATTTTCTATTTGTATTGTAATAATATTGTTATGTATTTATGCTTATGTATTTCTTTTTTATTAGGAAATAAAAACAAAACAAAATATTGCGACCCTTGACATCACGAACAACTGAATTATTATTTTATTTATTTATTTATTTTATGTAGCTTCTCGGGCAATTAACAGGTACTTTGTCAAATAATCATTTAACACGCACCCAATAAAAAGTTGCCACATTCATTACTTATATTAATGTAAATTAAGAATATACTAATGTTGATCATGTAAGTAATATTTTATTTGAAAACCTTCATCACTGTAAATCGTATATCAAATGAACTGATTGATGCAATATCATATTTGGTGGTAGATGTAAGTAAATCTCTTGAACACGCACATATAATTCGCACCGTTAGTGTAAAACCGACGTAAGTGCAAATACTATAGTTTGGAGAAATGGGAGTTTAAAGATTTCACATCGCTCGCAAAAATTGGGTTTTTCAAATAAATCAATGTGTTTTTGTTTATAAGTATATTAAACCATGCTTTATTCATTGAACATATAAACAAAACATTAAAACTATATCTTCTTCTTCTTCTCAGCCTTATCCCATCCACTCCTGGACGAAGGCCTCCTCCATCTTCTTCTAAGCCACTCTGTCTTGCGCACTGAGCAACCAATTGACACCAGCATGATGGTTGATCTCATCCCTCCATCTCATGGGCGGTCTTCCAAACACCTTTGACTGTCATTCTTAGTCTCCAAGCCAACATTATCCTTCTTTATATAATTTTTATTAAATTTGCAGTTGCTAGGTTTTACATTTTCAGGGCACAAAAACATGTTGATATTTTTTTTTTCAGTTACTTCACTATTACATTTTTTATTTTTATCAAATATGGCAAAGGTTAAGTTAAAAAGGACAAATTTTGACCTTATTTAAATAATGTGAATCTACAAGAAGTCTTCTTCTTCGTTTCTAGGCCTTAAGGCCTGTCCAAGAAGTCAATTATGCAAAAAAACTAAAATATACATCTTCTTTTGCTACAGTGACTAATACTGATTTTGTGACGCAAGGTTTTTATAAAAATCATGGTGGATTTCTGGTATCACTCTTGACGTACATAGAGATATCAGGTTTTTTTTTTGCATCAGATATCTTTGGTGGTTCTATAAAAGCTTTACTCAATTGCGGTTCTATTGGACGTCCACGCTGACGCTGTCGTAAATTAATACTAAAAAACTCTTTCTGAGCATAACTTGTTTTATAAAAAATGTAGTATGGACTACATTTTCTTACTTCCATTATGCAGATATCCATCCATCGAACCTGTAAATTATTTTCATTTGTTTTGTAATTTGTCCCCATTGTTTTAGCCAAGCTATGAAAATCATAAATCTCTCCATGCTCAATTCTGTAACCTTTTTTGTTAGACATTTGCATTATAGGAATCCACTGTGTTGGCACATAAATTGGCCCAGACTTAAGGGATCTCTTTTTTTGCTTTTCTATGCACGAATGCATAGAGTCTCCCTCATTTTGGGTACGCCCTATTACTAAAAAATTATGTGTTATCTTTGGAATATTAGAATTTTGGATGCTATATAGATACATCGCAGCCATGAATTTATTTTTATTTTGCCCAGGGCAATTATCTGAGTAAAAAACTACATCATTTCCAGTGGACTGGTCTCTTAGAAAATTGTAAACACAGATACTAATCTCATTGGCACCTCTATTGGCAATACCTTCGTGCCAAACGAAGCAGTAACCACTTTTGTTCACCATATTATATATGGTGAAATTAAACGTCGAAAGCTTCTGTGGAAGACCACATCTCGAAATTTCTTTCGAGCGCGCGCCTAGCGACGGCAAGTACATTTGTTTATCGCTAGGCCGTATATTTAATAGTAACCACTCTGGTTACTAACTACTGTTGATTGGTAACCCCTCCGGTTACCAATTAGCTTTACTTCCTTTTGTAGTGTAGAACTGATATAATATGTGCTTCTGGTGTTGATAAAACGGCTTGCAAATCGTAACAACAAACTATTTTATTTGTTGCTGGTGCCTCTTGCACGTCTTTTGCTTTTTGCTCTCTCGATAGTTTTTTTATTATTTTGGTGAATGTCGTATTCTGATGAATATTTTTCTCCTCATCGTTCATATTTTTATACTTTTCGCATAATTCGCATTGGTCCTTTTTAGGCTGAAAAAAAACAATATTATATTCTGTATTGAATATAAATGAAAACATCGAATATTCTTTCTTGTATACAGTCTATACATTTCTCGCACTGATAATGATCCATCAATGTATTCTCTGGTAGTCTGCGCTCTCAGGTAATGAGATTCAATTCGTGGGAATGATTCTATGTGATTGCGAACATTTAATTTGTCATCATTAGATATATTTCTAGGCCTGTTATTGTGCTTTTCTTGAAGTGGAGGATGTACTATACCAACTGAACATTTCCTTCGATTGACAGTACTTATAACAGAATCTCCTATGTTTAATGTTGCTTTAAAAGTGTTTACACACAACAATAGGTATGTTGTCCGTTTCAAAGAAATATTGAAAATTTGGTGATCGTATACTGCCCTCTTTTACTCTCCGGTATTTAGGCACGATAGATTTCATACAATTAGCCACAAATAATTGCTGCTTATGTCTGTCCCCTATACTCCAGATAAGTATCAATCTATTACGTTTTCTTACATATATTATTGTGTATTGGCGACTGGCATACAAATTGTATGAAGCAATGTCGTCACTAAATTCAATTTTTATAAAAAAAATTAAAATAAATTTGAGATGTACTACTACAATGTGAATATTTTTTATAGAAAATTAAATTATCTAGTTGGAGTGTTTCGGCTTTTTTCGATATTTTTAAAAACTTTGGAAATATAGGCAGTTAAACACATAAATTTATCATAATTTTTTTTTTCTTAGTAAAAAATGTTTGAGAAACTATGGAATTTTTTTGAAAAACCGTTTGAGATTTTGTATTCGTCTATATTCGTACCAATTTTCAGCGTTCTAGCTTTTATGGTTTCTGAGATATATGGAAAAATAAAGTAAAAATTCAAAAGTTGATAACTCCTGGAGAGACATGGCGTGATGGTATGTATGTATGTAACATTATATTACATTTTATCATATGCTAACTTTATATAGATTCACAAAAAGCAAAAAAAAGGTAAGTGTTCATTTTGCTGAAATGTATTCTTTTATTAAAAAAAGAAAAATGTAAAAGTGAGTTAAATGCAAATTTAAAAAAATAAAAATGTAAAAGTGAGTTAAGTGCAGATACTCCGGTTTTACATTAACAAAAAAAATAAACATGGATATTGTAAAACCAGATTATCTGTTTTTAAATATGAAAATTTTTGAATTTTCAATTATTTCTCTTTTACACATTCAAGATTATGAAAAAAGCAAATGTTTCACATTGTTATCTCAAAAATGAAAAATTTGCACTTACGCAGGTTTTACACTAACGGTGCGATATAATTTTATCCTTCTGATAAATAATCCTTTTAAATAATCAATAAACATACCATCTCGTTGCACATTCTTTTCGACGATCTCTTTCAACTGCATTTATTCTGCTTTCATGTGTTTCCTACCATATGTGCAATGTGCAAGTCTTATACGCATACGTCAAAGTTGGGGCGACAATTGTCTTGTGAACGGTCTCTTTGGTTTTCTTTTGATATGTTACGATCATTTATTACTGGTATCGGTACTGCTCCATTCACTCTTTTTCCATCCCTTCGAAACATAATTCCTATAGACAAATATTCGTCAATTTGCTTTTATTTTTCTTGTCCATTTTCTCCAGTGTTGAAGATCGTGTCCACTTTAATGAGCCAATGAGCCACGACGAAACTTTTCAGGATGCTTCTGTCCTCTGCCTTTCTTTATGCCTCAGCTACCTACCGAGAGACGAGTTATTTGAATTGTTCATTACTCAAACTCTTACATATAAAAAAACGCTTATATATTTTGTGATCAGAATAAAAACATTTATTAATACAATTCAATATATTTTGTTTCAAATGTAATTTCACAAAAGGAATTGGTATATTTATTATATGTATTTAATTTATGTAAGTATATAAATTAATATAAAAAAAATTAGCTAATAATATAAAATAAATTAAAGTTAACGAAAATATAAGTGTATATAATACTTTTTTTTATTTCTTTAACATAATAATTTTATAATACAAATCAATATATAAATTCACTAGTAATAGTATTTTTACAATTTTTTCTTTGCAGTGCCTCATCAAAAAGATTACAATCTTTTGCTTGATGAGGGAATCACTTGTAAAAAAATAAAAAATATCAATACAAAGCAAAGTCAACATAAAAGTAATTAAAATCAAATCATACATGAACAAAAAAAATCAAATAAACATTAAAAAAGTTTGAAAATAAATGAAAAAGAGGAATATATAAATAAGAAAATATATCAGAATATTCAAACCAAAAAAAAGGAAAAACATGAAAATAATTGAAAAATGAGTAATATAGACGATTCAAATATACCAAAACACATATTCAAAAAAAAAAATACTGGAAATTGAAACAAATCAAAACAACAAAATCGAAAACTTCTATTTTAGAATGTTAAGTGCAATTTTAATTTTTGTTTAAATGTTTTAAATTCTTTTATCTGTTTTAATTCATTTGGGATGCAATTGAAAATTTATATTCCCAAATAAATGTAGTTGTTTTGGAATTGTCCTGTATTACATTTGGGTATTTGAAAATCGTTTTGGAAACGCAGTGACCTATTTTTTTCAAATTTTTGTAAAATATTATCTTTGAAAATTTGTAAAATAGACACTTTTTTATAAATATTATCTACTTTGGGTACTTTGAATATGTCAAATAGTGCTGTAGTGGGGAAAGTGCGTGTTTTCTTTAGTTTAACCTTTATAATTAATTTTTGTACAACTCTAACTTGGTTTAAAATATTGTCATAATATATGCTCCTCCCCAACCAATGATTCCATAAATAAGCAAAGAATGAATCGTCGCGTAGTATATGTTTTTTTAGGTTTTTTAAGTTTAATACATCTTATGAAAATATATGTATATACATTTCCTTATTCGTTTAACTAAGTTACCTAAATGTGCTTTCCATTTCATGTTTTGGTCAATAATAATACCGAGGTATTTTATCTTTGAGGTTGGTCGTAGTGTTGAACAAATTTCGCGACAGTTGCTGGTGTTGCATTTATTATAATGTATGGTTATTTTCAAATCCAGATCTGTTTTCAATTTATTAATAGAGAATGGGATAAAGTGTGTTATTTCGGTATTTAATGATAGAAGATTCGTATGAAACCAGTTTTTTTAACATATTACTTATTTAAATAAATAATTTTATTATATCAAGAAATGTTTCGTTTTTGATGTCTTCTGGCAACATAATTATGTAGATGGTACCAAATTGTCTGTTTACTATCATTAAATATGTGTAGCATTAAATTTAATAAGTTTAGTGAGAGTTGATTCAAAATGAGGCATCTGTTTCTTCTTATGGTGTGTTAAAGACTGACTAGTCCCGTCGTATGTATCGGACACATATTCATAGGCCACTCTGTAACTGACAAAGGTCAAGATTTGCAGGAGATCCCAATGTTGGTATTTTTCATTGAGCTCCTTGCAGAGATTCTGAATGAAGCACGAACCAGTTGTGTTTCCTCGGAAAGATTTGTGATCTAAAAACAAAACAAGAAATTATTGAAGAACATATAGCAATAGCGCGGGAGACTGTGGCCGTCAGACTTACGTCGTAGTAGAAAATTTGTATTTTTTATGCGTAAGTACACATATTGGCTACTATGAACACTGAATAGTAGTGACTTTGGCAATTTTACAACTGTCAATTTGTTGCAAGAGAATTTATTTCTTTTATTAAATCGACAGTATTAACTTTAGTTCCGAGTGAGAGAAACGTATAGAGTAGTGGACTTCTAGCTTGGTTTTTCCAAATTTGAATTAAAAAACACTTAGAGACGGTCCGTCCCTTATAATTTTTGATCCGCTTGATGCACAGAGTCCAGAATTTTAGAGATTAGGTATACAAAAAAATTTCCTACAAAATTTTATACTAGAAATTGGAATTTTTGTTCCACTCAGGTGTTTTATTTGAATCATCATTTCAATCCACATTTGAATTTTTATTATACATATATCTACACATATCTCAAAAACCATAAAAGATAAAACCAACAACATAAAACAATATCTCAAATTATTTTTATAAAATAGTTCCAAAATTTCTTAAACCTTTTTATTAAGAAATATATTTATTTATGCAAAATTTAATTGTGTGATTAATTGCCTGTTTTATGAAAAAAATACTAATATTCGATAGATTAATTTTCTATTAAAATATCTACATCCTAGTAGTATATCTCAATTTTTTTTTAATAATTTTTGTAAAAACAGAATTTAGTGACGACATCGTTTCATACAATTTGTATGGCAAAATACATAATATCTACGGAGACTTTTTTTAAAGTTAGATACTAAAGCTTCATACATACCATCAAGTTTATCTATTCGTGGTAGGAAAAAGGAATGAACTCTACACTATCTTAATTTGATATACATGCTTTGTATAGGAATACAAAATATCTTTAAATATTTAATACTTTCGATTCATTTTCGTACGTATACTTCAACTATACATACATATCATCGACAGTTGGATCACATGTGTCATATGCAACTTGTTTTCTATAAACCTGACAATCTATGTAATTCTTAGAAATATTTTTGTTTCCAGTAGTGCACAATTTTAGATAAGGTGTTGAAAATCAACATCTGAAATGATTTAATGAAAATCGCATTTCTTTGTAAAATATGTCATCCATAGAATCAAAGCCAACACATTGAGATGATTTGGCCATATGGGGAGAATGAATAAGAAACGCCTGGCGAAGAAAATATATGAAAGGGACAAGCATGAAGCATATCTTATTATATGCTTGGCTTGGAGAATTCTAAAATAGGGAAATTCAAGACGTTTAAACAACAGACGAACATGTATGAGACGATGTTTGAATGCTGATGGGGCGATGAATGCGTGCCAGGATAAAAAAAAATTAGGCGTTCAATTCTCTCTGCCTACCCCTACCCTGACTAGCATAAGAAACTTGATCGAACGTATATAAATATGTTGATATGTATGAATGTTAAAAAATACTCGCCTTGCATTGTTGCATACATGATGAGAAAATCAGCGTATGTTGGAATTATTTGTACTGCTTTGCATTTCTCAGTATTTCCATCAAATTCTACTGTTTTTCCTTCGTCTAATTGATTACCTCTACATGCCTGAAAATTCATGGTAACAAATTATGTTTTATTATTTTTTTACAGTGAATTCAAGTAAATTATTTATGAAAGTGTGTAGGTACGTACCTACCTAACACTGATCAACTTAATACAAATATTTCAGGATAACCAATTGAAATAATATGTATATATTTGTTTAAAAAAACAAGACAACATTGATACAATATAAGATTATTATTTTAAAAGCTTTATTGTTAGTCCAGTCTCAAAAAGGAGGTGCAGAGTTCATGGAGAAGGGCGTAAGTTTTGACTTTTGACTTTTTTCTCTGGAGCCCATAGTTTTCGAGTTATAAGCGAAAAGCCAAAAGTCAATTTTTAATGCTTTTCGAGTCCCCCTTTTTCCTTCAGCTCACCTCTCATGTAAATTCGGGTATTTTTGGGATATTTACCTCCTGAGGACCCCAAACCCATTCCTGACGTTAAAAATTACGCCCCACTCCGTGCACTCTATAATCTTTCGTTGACTGGACTATGTTGGCATAATTCAATTATGTTTAAAAAAGTTCGTTGAAAAAAAGATAAAATTGTAAAAAGTTAACATTTTATCAAATATCGAGTAGGTATAATTAAATGATGTGTGAAAACGCTCATTGAGGAAAAAATTAGTCCCTGAATATAGTTATAATTTTGGAGGATAATAAGGTTAGAAAAACAAACCTGTATAAAGAAAATCTTTGGTACACCAGTCAGCTTACACGAATCTTGTAGAAATGGATCTGTGAGAAAACTTAGAGGATACTTTTTATCTGTTGCATAGAGTACATTATTTGATCCTCCGTGAGTCATCACAACAACTACAATACAACTCACTTCAGTACTTTTCAATTCACTCGCTGTAAATTAAAAAAATATTATATGAAATATTTTAAACACCTCGTCACATTTTATCAAATGCGAAATTATTGTTTTGTGGCTCCATCGTTAATTAATATCAATAAAATTACTTTGTATAAACCACTTTTCATTAGAACCAAGTCTACATGTTTCAAGAACAATGTTCTCTTCCTCAGGAAACTTAGTGAACTAGTTAACAAATCTTAAAAATAATATGTTTAGGTAAAAGCAGTGACAGGGGAGGAAAGGAGAAGTAGAGAGGTAAAGAAGGTTAGGGTGACCATATGTAAGCTAACATTATTTTTACAAAGACAGATTTTTTTTGTATACATAAATTAACCAAATATTATGTACATTATAAGGGAAATATGTTTAACAGTGGATTATTTATAAAATTAATTTGGTTGTTTATTAATAGTTTATAAAAATTTACATTTTTCCTTATTTCTTATATTTCTAGTTTTGAAGTTTTTAATTCATTATGTCCCGTGTGCAAATTTTTTATACCTTCTTCTCTATCAAAAGAATGGTTTTTCTCAATTAAGTGATTAGCGAATGAGAATAGTTATCACTATGAAGGCATCTTAAATGTTCCCTAACCCTTATTTCAAAGTTTCTTATTGTTTTTCCTATATAAAAGTTATCACATTTTTTACAATTTAACTGATAAACTCCAGACTTCTTCATGGTTGAATCTTTATCTTTATTATTTAATATATTTTTTTAAACTTATTATTAGTATAAAATGCAGGTTTAATAGTCTTAGGTATAGTTTTTTTTAAAGAATAAGAAATATCATTATTTATGAGCAAAAAATTTCGCCAATGCTGATCTTTCAAATGTTTATCTCGTCACATTTGACTCGAAATAAATATAAAAACGAATATAATAAACAAAAACCTCTATTTTTACACCAAACTTTGTGTTCCTTACTTTTCTTCTTCTATCATATAGACAGCGTCCTAAACTCTCTTCCCAGACTAGTAAGTCAGGATTGAGATGATCCTCCTAGTTGGTTCCCCACACAACTCCCCTTTGATGCACTTCGCCCCCACCAGAGGGCACTCCAACAGCTGTGCCATCGTCTGCTTTTCGCCGCAGTCACAAAGTCCATCTTTATTACTCTCCGACATTTCCCATCTCGCCAAATTGGCCACGCTCCTTCCACACCTCATTCTTAGGCTTACCCTCATACAGTACGGACTAGTGGACTGGCGCTCTGCTACTCGGCTGGGGAATACGCCTGTCATGTGTGGCACTGAATCAGACGAGCAGAATCATAACGGGATGTTTAAAACCTACGCATTTGAACGCCCTTGATCTCACAAGCGGTATAGCCCCACCAAACATCAGACGAGAAGTGGCGGAACCCGGAACGATCAATACAAATGCACAATATCAAACACTCACTTTTCGGCCATGAACCACCAAGACAAAAAAAGAAAAAAAAACAAGAAAAGCTTCATCGACTTCACCAAAGACAGCCACAACCCCAACACAGAACACTTGATGCTTTGGAAGGAAAGGCTAGGCAATCACATACCCCAAGAACCATCCGAGTCCCTGCCCCCAGGGAAGAACCTTCCATGGTGTCTCTGGAAAATTCCCTTACTCTATAATATATCTCTGCTCCCTCAATTCCAAAATTAACATGATTTTTTTAGTTAACTCTTCATTAAACCCTGTGTAAGCGTCGAGTTTATTGCCGAAATGTTATTTCTTCCAACTATCCAGTGTTTCAATCATCATCAGCAATTGCGCTACAGCCCGGTGTGGGCCTTGGCCTCCATTCCGCCCTGTCGGCAGCAAGTCTCGTGAAGAATGAATTTAAATAGTTTTATTTTCTGTTAAGAATCGAACCCAAAACACCGACAAGGAAGTTAAACGAACTACGAGTTTGCCACGGCGGCCATGACTCTCCACTGTTCCATAGTAGTGGAGAGTAAAAATAAAATGAAAATCTTGTCATTTGCAAAATTGTAAAATCGTAACTAGGTACCTATATTTAAATAGTTGTGAAAACTATTTAATGAAAATACACAATAAATAATGAATGAAAAATGTCGATGATAATCGATTATTTCTGTATTTATCTGACAACTATCTTCTCATTTTAAATACATCCCCTCTGTTGATATTCAATTAATAAACACCAATATTGGTATATTCATATTTTAATTGTATATTTTCTTACCTTCTTTTAGCGTTTGCATGATTTTATCTAACTTTGCATCTTGGTGAATATCAATTTCAAAACCAAGATTTTGTAAACAACTGTTCATACTATTACGATCTATATTTGTTCCATGCCGGCTTTGTAATCCACTAACAGTCATGTGATTGAATATAATTGCCTTTTTTATTCGTCCATCATTTAAGTTATAATATAAATTTTCCACATTTTTCACTGATTTCGGGATAGGTTCTGGAGTTTCGTTCGATCTGCAAAAGAGTATATATGTAAGATTTAAAAATTTTAATATTAAAATAACCTACGTGTAGATTTATAGTAGGTATATAGGTACTGGTACATATAACACAATGAAGCGAAATTATTTCCTAAGATATATATTTTTTATTGACAAACTTTCTACTCAATAGAGACGAAGTTGGGATATTATAGAAGAACCAGGAACTCAAGACACATACAGGACTTGCGACCTGTCATCGGCTGGTTTACGTGATCACTTTATGCGCATTCGCAACGTTCACCAATTAAATAATGTGTAACAATTCACCTGAAAATAACGAATTATACTATTGCCATCTATGAAGTAACGAAGAAACCCTTTTTTTGTTACACATTATTGTTAAGTGCCTTTTCACACGTCCCGGTAAGCGCCGGGTAATTGTATAGGCATACATGCCGGTGCGTGTGAAAGCTACCATACGTGCCCATACACTTCGCTGCCAGTTAGCCGGCGTTTACCCGGCGCCGGCCCGGCCTTTACCGGGACGTGTGAAAAGGCACTAATTGTTAAACATTATTCAAATATATAGAACTTTCAAAAATTACATCGATTAGGGAATTCAATAAGATGGCATAATTGGTGAACGTTGCGCAAGCGCATAAAGTGATCACGTAAACCAGCCGATAGCAGGTCGTAAGCACTGTAGTTGCCTTGAGTTCCTGGTTCTTCTATAATATCCCAACTTCGTCTCTATTGAGATGTTAAAAAGTTTGTCAATAAAAAATATCATTTGACTCCCGACAGGGAAAAAATCCAATGTTTGCGTATAAACAATCAAAAAAAATCCTAAGATAATGTTCTAAAAGACAATATAAATATAAAAAAAATCAATAAAAAATATCGATGTATAGGTACCTATATACCTATTATTTGTTTGTAGTTATGGTAAGCACCACGATAATAACATTTTCTATAATGCAATTGATTGAAAACTTACTTTCACATGATAAATTAATTTTAAAATATTCACAACATAATATACATACCTACATATCATCACGCCATGTCCTTCACGGGGTAGCAGTGAGAACAATTTTTTCTATCCTGACACACATTCATCGCCTCGTCGAAATTCATAGATCGTCTGTTGTTCACACTTATTACAATTCCATCTTTCAGAATATCTTTCACATGGTCGTGCAATCCTTTTTTTGGTCGCCCCCGACCTCTTTAACAATTTCTGTCAGCTCAGTATATTTTCTTCGTCGTGCATTCTTCACTCTTTCCTCCCAAGTGGACAAACCATATCAATGTGTTAACTTTAATTTTGATAAGTACATATTTCTTTCTTAACATAATTAACATAATATAAATATATTATAATGAATATATAATATTTAAAAAAGTTTTTTGCTTACTTTCCTGAAGAAGGTTTGAATATTATAGCATCTGTTTCTGATTTCGAAGCCATGACTAATATAAAAACAATATTGGAATATGTGTTTTATAACCGATAAATGTACGCAACTAGTAACGATAGTAAAAAGCCGAAAATCGCGCACGTTCATATCCTTATCACTTTTATGAGATACAGAGTCACAGGGTGAACAGATAAAATAGGCGTAACTTATTTTATTTATTTTGGATATCCAACAGTACAGTAGAGTATAATAACTAATAACATAGTATAGCTCAGTTGGTTGGGTATCTGACTGCTGATCCAAAGGTCCCGGGTTCGATTCCCGGTGGAGACACAGTTTTTAATTGTGTTTTCAGTCTGGATCTGTGAGACGATTAATATCGTAAGTCTCCAGAATGTGGCAACTTGTTATTGGGTGCGTGTCAAATTAATATTTGACATAGTACCTGTTAGTTGCCCGAGAAGCAATATTAAATAAATAAATAAATAAATAAATAGTATGATATTAAGAGCAATGGAAAAAACAGTAAATGATAGACTACGGCACATAATAACAGGACATCATATCAAGTAACTTTTAAAGTTTTACATACAATTTTTAACAAATGAGAAAAACAAAATGATAGGATCACACCTGAAACATACAAGGAATAGTAGGTACAAAGAGGATTATATTCTAGAATCATAACATAAAATTCCACTCTCTAGTATATACATATATTATGTATGTGTCACCATAATGGTTGCAACACCTTTTTCGTTAATCCTTAAGTACGTTTGTGATTTTTATTTTACGTTTTTTTCTGTCCATTGTCGCATTTAAATATTTAAATTTATTTTAGATAAATTCTTATTGAAATCACTTACTAATTTCTTACCACCCTGTATATGTTAACTTATCTAAACCACAACAGTACATAATTATAAAAATTACAATAAAAATATCTTTACTTATTCAAACCACAACCGATCTCAACTTTAAGCTAATGTTTTTCATTTATAGGACATTGCTTGATTTCGAACTTTTGAAATACATACATACATATATACCATCACGGCGAATCTCACAATACCCCGTATTCAGTAACTATTGTAACTACCACAAAACACATCGTCACAAAAATACAAAAAAACACATAACAGCATGGATATACAACACCGATTCAGAACAAATCAATAACATAACTAGTTGCATGTAACACATGAGATCCAACTGTCGATAGCGATAGTATGTATAGTTGAAGAATATGTACCAAACTATAAACCCATAAATACAAATTATTGAATATTTTCAGATATTTTGTTTTCTATACAACATATGTAGGTATGTATGTCAAGAAAGGATAGTATGGAGGAAGTTCCTTTTTTCCTACCCAGAATATGAAAATATCATGATGGTATGTATGTTTGGAGATGAAGTATCAAACTATTAAGTCTTCTTATATATTGTATATAGGCGACTCCCATACAAAATGTATGAAGCGATGTCGTCACTAAATTCAATTTTTAAAAAAATTGTTAAAAAAAATTGAGATCTTCTACTACAATGTTAATATTTTTTTATAGAAAATTGAATTATCCAGTTGGGGTGTTTCGGCTTTTTGCGATAATTGTATAAGGTTTGGAAATATAGGCAGTTAAACTCATAAATTTATCATAAAAAAAATATTTTTCTTAATAAAAAATGTTTGAGAAACCCTGGAATTTTTTTGAAAAAATTAATTTGAGATTTTTTATTTTTCTATGTTTGTACCAATTTTCAGTGTTCTAGCTTTTATGGTTTCTGAGATATATGGAAAAATAAAATAAAAATTAAAAAGTTGATAACCCCTGACTGAAACAAAAATTCAAAATTCTGAGTATAAAAGTTTTGTAGGCCTGTAACTTTTTATATATTCTGAAATTTTGGGCTCTGTGAATTGAGCGGATCAAAAGTTATAAGGGACGGACGGACACACAGACACACAGACACACACACACACACACACACACACACACACACACACACACACACACACACACAGACACACAGACACAGGAAATGTTCTACTCCGAATTCTGAGTAAATCCGTGTATGGAACATATATGCTGCGAAGCCTCTAAGTTGGTGTTTTTGGACTTCAAAGTTGGAAAAGCCGTGAAAAAAGTAGACCTCTGAATACAATTCTCGCGTATCCTGGCTTGATACATTGTCGATATGTTAAGAGAACAAAGTTCTCCTGAACAAATCGACAGTTGGATTACACCCAATCAGATATAACTAAACTTTTTTCTCAAATATTATTTAACGTATAATTTAATACAAGAACTATATATGTACATAATGTACTATCTATTGTCACACAAATGTTCAAATGATCACCTCGGCATAGGACTTCCTAGTGAGGTGTTCATTGTATCCTATCGATTACAAGATTTAATTAATTTTTTTATCAATAAATAATACACGTACACATATGTACACACGCACTAAATTTCTAGCTCTAGTATGTAATTGTATTTGTAATTGTTTTTGTATCTTCCTCATTTTACTGTCAATAACTAGTTGCATGTAACACATGGGATCCAACTGTCGACAGCAATAGTATGTATAGTTGAAGAATAAGTACCAAACCCATAAATACAAATTATTTATTATTTTATGATATTTAGTTTTCTATACAACACATGTACCTAGGTAGTCAAGATAGGATAGTATGGAGGTCAGTCTTTTTTTCCTACCCGGAATATGAAAACAGCATGATGGTATATGTATATTGTATGTTTAGAGATGAAGTATCAAACTATTAAGTCTTCTTTGATATTGTGTATAGGTGACTACCATACAAATTGTATGAAGCGATGTCGTCACTAAATTCAATTTTTATAAAAATTGTTAAAAAAAATTTGAGATGTACTGCTACAATGTTAATATTTTTTATATAAAATTAAATTATATAGTTGGGGTGTTTCAGCTTTTTTCGATATTTTAAAAAAAAATGGAAATATAGGCAGTTAAACTCATAAATTTATCATAAAAAAAATACTTTTCTTAATAAAAAATGTTTGAGAAAGCCTGGAATTTTTTTGAAAAAACTAATTTGAGATTTTGTATTTGTCTATGTTTGTACCAATTTTCAGCGTTCTAGCGTTTATGGTTTCTGAGATATATGGAAAAATAAAATAAAAATTCAAAAGTTGATAACCCCTGACTGAAACAAAAATTCAAAATTCCGAGTATAAAAGTTTTGTAGGCCTGTAACTGTTTATATATTCTGAAATTTTAGGCTCTGTAAATTGAGCGGATCAAAAGTTATAAGTGTGGGACGGACACACACACAGACACAGACACACAGACACACACACACACACACACACACACACACACACACACAGACACACGAAATGTTCTACTCCGAATTCTGAGTAAATCCGTGTATGGAACATATATGCTGCGAAGCCTCTAAGTTGGTGTTTTTTTACTTCAAAGTTGGAAAAGCCGTGAAAAAAGTAGACCTCTCCATACAATTCTCGCGTATTCTGGCTTGATACATTGTCGATATGTTAAGAGAACAAAGTTCTCCTGAACAAATCGACAGTTGGATAAATAAAATAGTTGCATGTAACACATGGGATCCAACTGTCGACAGCGATAGTATGTATAGTTGAAGAATAAGTACCAAACCCATAAATACAAACTAGTTGCATGTAGCACATGGGATCCAACTGTCGACAGCGATAGTATGTATAGTTGAAGAATAAGTACCAAACCCATAAATACAAATTATTTATTATTTTATGATATTTAGTTTTCTATACAACACATGTACCTAGGTAGTCAAGATAGGATAGTATGGAGGTCAGTCTTTTTTTCCTACCCGGAATATGAAAACAGCATGATGGTATATGTATATTGTATGTTTAGAGATGAAGTATCAAACTATTAAGTCTTCTTTGATATTGTGTATAGGTGACTACCATACAAATTGTATGAAGCGATGTCGTCACTAAATTCAATTTTTATAAAAATTGTTAAAAAAAATTTGAGATGTACTGCTACAATGTTAATATTTTTTATATAAAATTAAATTATATAGTTGGGGTGTTTCAGCTTTTTTCGATATTTTAAAAAAAAATGGAAATATTGGCAGTTAAACTCATAAATTTATCATAAAAAAAATACTTTTCTTAATAAAAAATGTTTGAGAAAGCCTGGAATTTTTTTGAAAAAACTAATTTGAGATTTTGTATTTGTCTATGTTTGTACCAATTTTCAGCGTTCTAGCGTTTATGGTTTCTGAGATATATGGAAAAATAAAATAAAAATTCAAAAGTTGATAACCCCTGACTGAAACAAAAATTCAAAATTCCGAGTATAAAAGTTTTGTAGGCCTGTAACTGTTTATATATTCTGAAATTTTAGGCTCTGTAAATTGAGCGGATCAAAAGTTATAAGTGTGGGACGGACACACACACAGACACAGACACACAGACACACACACACACACACACACACACACACACACACACACACACAGACACACGAAATGTTCTACTCCGAATTCTGAGTAAATCCGTGTATGGAACATATATGCTGCGAAGCCTCTAAGTTGGTGTTTTTTTACTTCAAAGTTGGAAAAGCCGTGAAAAAAGTAGACCTCTCCATACAATTCTCGCGTATTCTGGCTTGATACATTGTCGATATGTTAAGAGAACAAAGTTCTCCTGAACAAATCGACAGTTGGATAAATAAAATAGTTGCATGTAACACATGGGATCCAACTGTCGACAGCGATAGTATGTATAGTTGAAGAATAAGTACCAAACCCATAAATACAAACTAGTTGCATGTAGCACATGGGATCCAACTGTCGACAGCGATAGTATGTATAGTTGAAGAATAAGTACCAAACCCATAAATACAAATTATTTATTATTTTATGATATTTAGTTTTCTATACAACACATGTACCTAGGTAGTCAAGATAGGATAGTATGGAGGTCAGTCTTTTTTTCCTACCCGGAATATGAAAACAGCATGATGGTATATGTATATTGTATGTTTAGAGATGAAGTATCAAACTATTAAGTCTTCTTTGATATTGTGTATAGGTGACTACCATACAAATTGTATGAAGCGATGTCGTCACTAAATTCAATTTTTATAAAAATTGTTAAAAAAAATTTGAGATATACTGCTACAATGTTAATATTTTTTATATAAAATTAAATTATCTAGTTGGGGTGTTTCAGCTTTTTTCGATATTTAAAAAAAAATGGAAATATTGGCAGTTAAACTCATAAATTTATCATAAAAAAAATACTTTTCTTAATAAAAAATGTTTGAGAAAGCCTGGAATTTTTTTGAAAAAACTAATTTGAGATTTTGTATTTGTCTATGTTTGTACCAATTTTCAGCGTTCTAGCGTTTATGGTTTCTGAGATATATGGAAAAATAAAATAAAAATTCAAAAGTTGATAACCCCTGACTGAAACAAAAATTCAAAATTCCGAGTATAAAAGTTTTGTAGGCCTGTAACTGTTTATATATTCTGAAATTTTAGGCTCTGTAAATTGAGCGGATCAAAAGTTATAAGGGGGGGGGGGACACACACACAGACACAGACACACAGCACACACACACACACACACACACACACACACACACACACACACACACACACACACACACACACACACACACACACACACACACACACACACAGACACACGAAATGTTCTACTCCGAATTCTGAGTAAATCCGTGTATGGAACATATATGCTGCGAAGCCTCTAAGTTGGTGTTTTTTGACTTCAAAGTTGGAAAAGCCGTGAAAAAAGTAGACCTCTCCATACAATTCTCGCGTATTCTGGCTTGATACATTGTCGATATGTTAAGAGAACAAAGTTCTCCTGAACAAATCGACAGTTGGATAAATAAACTAGTTGCATGTAACACATGAGATCCAACTGTCGATAGCGATAGTATGTATAGTTGAAGAATATGTACCAAACTATAAACCCATAGATACAAATTATTGAATATTTTCAGATATTTTGTTTTCTATACAACATATGTAGGTATGTATGTCAAGATAGGATAGTATGGAAGAAGATCCTTTTTCCTACCCAGAATATGCAAATTGCATGATGGTATGTATGTATGTTTGGAGATGAAGTAACAAACTATTAAGTCTTCTTACATATTGTGTATAGGCGACTGCCATACAAAATGTATGAAGCGATGTCGTCACTAATTTCAATTTTTAAAAAAATTGTTAAAAAAAAATTGAGATCTTCTTCTACAATGTTAATATTTTTTATAGAAAATTAAATTATCTAGTTGGGGTGTTTCGGCTTTTTTCGATAATTGTAAAAGTTTTGGAAATATAGGCAGTTAAACTCATAAATTTATCATAAAAAAAATATTTTTCTTAATAAAAAATGTTTGAGAAACCCTGGAATTTTTTTGAAAAAACTAATTTGAGATTTTGTATTTGTCTATGTTTGTACCAATTTTCAGCGTTCTAGCGTTTATGGTTTCTGAGATATATGGAAAAATAAAATAAAAATTCAAAAGTTGATAACCCCTGACTGAAACAAAAATTCAAAATTCCGAGTATAAAAGTTTTGTAGGCCTGTAACTGTTTATATATTCTGAAATTTTAGGCTCTGTAAATTGAGCGGATCAAAAGTTATAAGGGGGGGACGGACACACAGACACACACACACACAGACACACACACAGACACACAGACACACACACAGACACACACACACACAGACACACGAAATGTTCTACTCCGAATTCTGAGTAAATCCGTGTATGGAACATATATGCTGCGAAGCCTCTAAGTTGGTGTTTTTTGACTTCAAAGTTGGAAAATCCATGAAAAAAGTAGACCTCTCCATACAATTCTCGCGTATTCTGGCTTGATACATTGTCGATATGTTAAGAGAACAAAGTTCTCCTGAACAAATCGACAGTTGGATAAATAATTAATTACTAAAATTGTAAATTTTAGATTTACGGTTTTATTTCAGCGTAATAAAATATCAACTTGGACTAAATGGAATAGGAACGTACCTTTATTGACCGGAGCGTTCTTAAAAAGTTACTGAATTAGACCTATTTTGAATAATTATGAAAATGATGAAAATTTCATAATTATCACATAATTTTTCATAATACGTCCAATTCAGTAACTTTTTAAGAACGTTCCGGCCAAAATAGGTATGTTCCTATTCCATTTAGTCCAAGTTGATATTTTATAACGCTGAAATAAGACCGTAAATCTAAAATCTACAATTTTAGAACGTTCCTAATTTAGTTATAATAGTTACTGAATACGGGGTAACATGGGGTTACCAGCGACATGTGTGTGGGGTTACACACCAGTCTCGTCTTGCCTAAAATGCACTACATTTAGAATGGATGGTAAATTTCATTTTTCTAAGCCGGTACTTCACAGCATATTTGAAATACTGATGCAATATTAACGTAAAATATTCAATTCAATCAAGTTACGGACTCTGTTACTGAGCTGTTGTTTGTAAGTATTGCAAATTTGAAATCTTATAAAATAATATACCTGTGGATTGTTTTATGAGATCTATAATATTGTCTTTTTTTTAACACTTACAAAAGGACAGATATGTACATTCAAAACAAAATTAAGACTTTGTAATTCCTTTAAATCATTTTATTTCCTGCTTTGTGTTTTTCCCATGAAACGAACGCATTTATCTGTCTTTGAAAAAATATGGAACTGTAATTCTAATAAATTTCTTATGTCATATCTTTTCGCACGACATCTCATTAAATTATGTAAGTTAGAGTGCATATAAAAACATAAAATACTATTTTGTACGTATACCTAAATCTAGTCCTTAAATTGAAAAAAATCGGCATGTGAATCATTCCCTAAAATATGATGATCTTTAACTGGTATATCCAACTCTTACGTGAATTTCCAATACCGTTTTTACCCCAGATCCCTTAGGGTGATTGATGGAAAAAATGAGACAGTGAAATACCTGAGGGTAAAATAAACTCATTAGCGGAAGGGATGCTTCATTTAGGATATGTCATAATATTATCTTATGACATAAGGGTTGTTTAATGCAACATTTTCGTTTTAAATTGAGGCACCTTTATTACGAGTAATACACATACAAAATTTTTTGAAGAAAAATTTCCAATAGGGTGATGTAGGTACCTATATACAAGATAAGAAATGAGGAAACAGGGAAGAATGAAATATTTATTTATTTTTTGTTGTACTGTAATAAATTATGTAAGCCCGCCAGTGTACAATTATATTTGTTTATATTATGTACAAGAATATGTATAAATAAAATAAATAAAATATGTGATTATTAATTTAAAGATCATTATCTGTGGACTAAAGCAGTTGGTCTGTTTTTTTATTTCATTGAGTAGGTATGTTTTAGTTATATTTTGTTTGACTGTGTTTATTCCTTAAATAAATATATATCATAAATAGAATGAGACGGGAAGAATGAATGAAAAACGATAGACGAAGAAAATATTCAAAGCCGATAGGAATGGAACAAGAGATTGGAGTCTTCCAACTAAATCATTTTATTTATTTAATATTGCTTCTCGGGCAACTAACAGGTAGGTACTATGTCAAATATTTATTTAACACGCACCCAATACCAAGTTGCCACATTCTGGAGACACGATATTAATCGTCTCACAGATCCAGACTGAAAACACAATTAAAAACTGTGTCTCCACCGAGAATCTAACCCGGGACCAATGGATCAGCAATCAGATACCCAATCAACTGAGCCACAAAGGTCGACATAATGGCACCATCACGATGTAAACGTCATGAAAAAATAAATGAAAGAAGCTTGAACAACAGACGAGCATGCGTGAGACGAAGACCTATGCTCGACGCAATATGAAAAGCACTCCTCAACTCAGAATATCATCGGTATAATACGCGAGATGCAAACAACATCAGACCTGCAAAGTGCAAACTGGCAAAAGTCCCAAACATCTTTGTGGGGCAGAGTAAAGGGGGAGACTGTTGCCAACGTACCTACCTATTTTTCAATTTGATATACCATCATTATTTATAATCAAATCGTTTTGAAAAAAAAATTAGATAATTTGGGTATTATAGAAGAGAAATATACACTAACTTTTTGGTAATATTCGGTATAAATTCTTATAAAAACGAGTGGGTTGTGGCCAACACTAAACTCTCCACACCACAAATATTGACAATGAAATATTTTATTCATTCTAAATTTTACTACCAGGAATATAAATTTTCTAACGATAGTATATTTTCATGTTAAGATAGACAAACTATTAATGCCGTATAGTGAAGAATGCTTATGTTGTATGAAATATTTTAAAAAAAGCAGATAAATTTTGATTTAAAGAACGCGAGAGCATTTTCAAAATTTTGACACGTGATATCATATGAAGATTTTTTTGTTATTAATGGAAAGCTAATCAGTTCTATGTTCAAGCTCTTTACATTATAACATGAAATCAAATTACTGAACGTTTCCATACATAGAAATTTATCTAATTTCATTTTTATTCATACTAAATGTTACTATCAGGAATATAAATTTTCTTCCGATAGTATATTTTTATGTTAAGATAGACAAACTATTAATGCAGTATAGTGAAGACTGCTTATGTTGTATGAAATATTTTTAAAAAAGCACATAAATTTTGTTTTAAAGAACGCAAGAGTATTTTCCAAATTTTGACAGGTGATATCATATGAAGAATTTTTTTGTTATTTATGGAAAGCTAATCAGTTCTATGTTCAAGCTCTTTACATTATAACATGAAATCAAATTACTGAACTTTTCCATACATAGAAATTTATCTAATTACATTTTTATTCATACTAAATGTTACTACCAGGAATATAAATTTTCTTCCGATAGTATATTTTTATGTTAAGATAAACAAACTATTAATGCAGTATAGTCAAGAATGCTTATGTTGTATGAAATATTTTAAAAAAAGCAGATAAATTTTGATTTAAAGAACGCGAGAGCATTTTCAAAATTTTGACACGTGATATCATATGAAGATTTTTTTGTTATTTATGGAAAGCTAATCAGTTCGATGTTCAAGCTCTTTACATTATAACATGAAATCAAATTACTGAACGTTTCCATACATAGAAATTTATCTAATTACATTTTTATTCATACTAAATGTTACTATCAGGAATATAAATTTTCTTCCGATAGTATATTTTTATGTTAAGATAGACAAACTATTAATGCAGTATAGTGAAGAATGCTTATGTTGTATGAAATATTTTTAAAAAAGCAGATAAACTTTGATTTAAAGAACGCGAGAGCATTTTCAAAATTTTGACACGTGATATCATATGAAGATTTTTTTGTTATTTATGGAAAGCTAATCAGTTCTATGTTCAAGCTCTTTACATTATAACATGAAATCAAATTACTGAACGTTTCCATACATAGAAATTTATCTAATTACATTTTTATTCATACTAAATGTTACTATCAGGAATATAAATTTTCTTCCGATAGTATATTTTTATGTTAAGATAGACAAACTATTAATGCAGTATAGGGAAGAATGCTTATGTTGTATGAAATATTTTAAAAAAGCAGATAAATTTTGTTCTAAAGAACGCGAGAGCATTTTCCAAATTTTGACAGGTGATATCATATGAAGATTTTTTTTGTTATTTATGGAAAGCTAATCAGTTCTATGTTCAAGCTCTTTACATTATAACATGAAATCAAATAACTGAACGTTTCCATACATAGAAATTTATCTAATTACATTTTTATTCATACTAAATGTTACTATCAGGAATGTAAATTTTCTTCCGTTAGTATATTTTTATGTTAAGATAGACAAACTATTAATGCAGTATAGGGAAGAATGCTTATGTTGTATGAAATATTTTAAAAAAAGCAGATAAATTTTGTTCTAAAGAACGCGAGAGCATTTTCCAAATTTTGACAGGTGATATCATATGAAGATTTTTTTTGTTATTTATGGAAAGCTAATCAGTTCTATGTTCAAGCTCTTTACATTATAACATGAAATCAAATTACTGAACTTTTCCATACATAGAAATTTATCTAATTACATTTTTATTCATACTAAATGTTACTACCAGGAATATAAATTTTCTTCCGATAGTATATTTTTATGTTAAGATAAACAAACTATTAATGCAGTATAGTGAAGAATGCTTATGTTGTATGAAATATTTTAAAAAAAGCAGATAAATTTTGATTTAACGAACGCGAGAGCATTTTCAAAATTTTGACACGTGATATCATATGAAGATTTTTTTGTTATTTATGGAAAGCTAATCAGTTCGATGTTCAAGCTCTTTACATTATAACATGAAATCAAATTACTGAACGTTTCCATACATAGAAATTTATCTAATTACATTTTTATTCATACTAAATGTTACTATCAGGAATATAAATTTTCTTCCGATAGTATATTTTTATGTTAAGATAGACAAACTATTAATGCAGTATAGGGAAGAATGCTTATGTTGTATGAAATATTTTAAAAAAGCAGATAAATTTTGTTCTAAAGAACGCGAGAGCATTTTCCAAATTTTGACAGGTGATATCATATGAAGATTTTTTTTGTTATTTATGGAAAGCTAATCAGTTCTATGTTCAAGCTCTTTACATTATAACATGAAATCAAATAACTGAACGTTTCCATACATAGAAATTTATCTAATTACATTTTTATTCATACTAAATGTTACTATCAGGAATATAAATTTTCTTCCGTTAGTATATTTTTATGTTAAGATAGACAAACTATTAATGCAGTATAGGGAAGAATGCTTATGTTGTATGAAATATTTAAAAAAAAGCAGATAAATTTTGTTCTAAAGAACGCGAGAGCATTTTCCAAATTTTGACAGGTGATATCATATGAAGATTTTTTTTGTTATTTATGGAAAGCTAATCAGTTCTATGTTCAAGCTCTTTACATTATAACATGAAATCAAATTACTGAACGTTTCCATAAATAGAAATTTATCTAATTACATTTTTATTCATACTAAATGTTACTAACAGGAATATAAATTTTCTTCCGATAGTATATTTTTATGTTAAGATAGACAAACTATTAATGCAGTATAGTGAAGACTGCTTATGTTGTATGAAATATTTTAAAAAAAGCAGATAAATTTTGTTTCAAAGAGCGTTAGAGCATTTTGACAATGTTGACACGTGATATCATATGAAGAAATTTTATGATATCTATGAAAAGCTAATCAGTTCTAAGTTCAAGCTATTAATATTCTTATATCAATATGAAATCAATGAACTGAACATTGCCAAATATAAAAAAATTCTCTTGTTACATATAAGTTTCATACAAATATCCATTAAATAAAATATAATTTTTGAAACCGTTGAATATTTTTCTTTTAACATTGACCAACTTTGAATACAATTTTATGAAGATTCTTGGTGTTGTATAAATAGTTGAAACCAAATTAAAATATCTCTAATTTCCAGGTCGTGAGAGCATTTTTTCAGTTTTAATAGATGAAATCATAAAGAAACATTGGGAAAAAATGAACCGTTGTCTATGGAAAACTAATCAGCTCTAAGTTTATGGACTTAACACATGTGATATCAATATGAAGTCAATCGGACTTATAGTTTGGGCTGCAGAGAGGACACAAAAAAAAAACAACGTAAATGATGAATTCATAGAGAAGAAATCAAAAGTTGTCTATGGAAAACTAATCAGCTCTAGGTCTTTGCACTTTACACATATGATGTTAATATGAAGTCGATCAGACTTATAGTTTGGGCTGTAGAGAGGACACAAAAAAGATAAATGCTACGGCGTACAGCGTATACGCCATACACACAAACACATCACGACGAAACTCATAGTGTGCATTCTCTACATGATACCCATTGAGAAATTGATGTAAAAAAAATACGCTTAAATTTTGCGAAATCATGACTCTCCCCTATTCCATAGTGTGGAGAGTAAAAATAATAGCATACCCCGATTTCCAACGTTTATCTTATATTTTTAATAACCTATAAGGCTTAGTTCAATATATATTTTTTTAAATTAAAGAAGACAAAAATACCTAGAAAAATATGATGTGACGTTGCATTAATGCATCAGGTAAAGTAAATAAACCTAAAAAACATTTATTTTCCATTCAATGCCATTACGAAATAAAAGTTTTTTTGGTTTATTTACTTAACCTGATGCATTAATGCAACGTCACATCATATTTTCCCAGATATACATATTGTTCTCCTTTAATTTATATAAACTAGTTGCATGTAACACATGAGATCCAACTGTCGATGGCGATTGTATGCATAATCAAAGAATACGTACCAAACTATAAACAACACAAATTAATAAATATTTGAAGATATTTTATTTTCTCTATAAAACATGTAGGTATGTTTGTCAGGATAGGATAGTATGGAGGTCAGTCTGTTTTTCCTAAACAGAATATGAAAACAGTATGATGGTATGTATGTATGTTTGGAGATTTAAGTATCAAACTATTAAGACTTCTTACATATTGTGTATAGGTGACTACCATACAAATTGTATGATAGTGATGTCGTCACTAAATTCAATTTTTATAAAAATTGTTAAAAAAATTTGAGATGTGCTTATACAATGTGTATATTTTTTATATAAAATTAAATTATCTAGTTGGGGTGTTTCGGCTTTTTTCGATATTAAAAAAAAATGGAAATATAGGCAGCTAAACTCATAAATTTATCATAAAAAAAATATTTTTCTTAATAAAAAATGTTTGAGAAACCCTGGAATTTAAAAAAAAAACTAATTTTAGATTTTGTATTTATCTATGTTTATACCAATTTTCAGCGTTCTAGCTTTTACGGTTTCTGAGATATATGGAAAAATAAATCAAAATTTCAAAAGTTGATAACCCCTGACTGAAACAAAAATTCACAATTCTGAGTATAAAAGTTTTGTAGGCCTATGACTGTCTATATATTCTGAAAATTTGGGCTCTGTAAATTGAGCGGATCAAAAGTTATAAGGGGGGGGGGGACACACACACACAAAACTCACATAAAATGTTCTACTCCGAATTCTGAGTAAATCCATGTATGGGAACATATATGCTGCGAGGCCTCTAGTTGGTGTTATTAGCATGCAAAAAGTCCACTACGCCATACAAAATTTTCCTTCGTTGGAGCAGTTGAAGCTTCTTCTCCCAGGATAGTCCACCTTCATAGGTAAAATGACCTGATACCCGATGAAGAAGAAGAAGAAAAATTTTTAATCTAGAAACCATCCCGGGCATACGCTCGACAATTCACCAAAGTTTCATTGTAATCGGATGAACGGTTTAGGAGTGCATACATACATACATGGATACATACATACATGGATACGTACAAACATTTGTACGTACTAACGTACGTACAAACATTCGCATGGATACGTACAATTTACCTATTGTATAAAACTAATGAAAACTATATACTCAACACCAGTTGCATGATTATGGCCTTGCAACCCGAAACGGTCGTCAGAAGTCAAATAAATTCGTTGTGGATTTTTCATATAATCTTCTTCTTCTTCGATGGCGCTACAGCCCAAGTCGAGCCTTGGCCTCCGTTAACTTTTGCTCCCAACCCCGTCTGTCCTCCTGGGTCATCGCAACCTGGGTCTGTCCTCAGCTGTCGTCCTCCTGGGTCATCGCAACCTGGGTCTTCCTATTTTCCTTCTTCCTTGACACCGCAACCAATAGTTGAAGACACCTGATATAATCATACGATTTTTCAATATAAACTTTGAAAAATGGTAAGTTTTAATTTATTTTTTTTTACCCGATTATTGTGTCGGGAGTTGTCAAACGTAATACTTTTTATTTAAAATTTTTATATTTAAAATAACTCACTCCGTATACATATGTACATCATATCAAAACTCACCATCGTAGAGGTTAAAATGTAAAATGTTTATTTGTAAATTTTCTCATAGCTGTTGACAAACTGTTAAATAAAATAAAAAAAATTGAGTTTGACTGAAACCTTTTATCTCCTGACATTAAATTTGTCTGTTGAGGGGTTTCCACCAACCAGTGTCTATAAATGGAAGATATGATTTCTAATAGTATTCTGCAGAAAATATTAAAAATCATGCTTTATACTATAACTGACATGTTAAAATAGCAATTTTCTAAAACATTGCAACCTGTTATCTGCCAAAGCCACCACTACTCAGGGTTAGCTTCGTTATATTCATAGAGGGCCACCACAACATAAGTATAATGTTGTAGGGTTATCATGACTTCAAATAAATATATCTTAAAGTAAAATACTATAGGGATAGTAATAGGTTTTTTTATATAATAATTTTATTTTATAATTACAATAATATGATTTAATTATATTACATTCAGCATTTATATAATATTCTATATATTTGGCATACTGTGTGAGAAATATTGCAATTTATTAATTATAACAGTATTCAAAAATAATAACAATAAAAAAATATTATATTAATATTATCCAACAATAATAGTTTACTTTTCAGAATACTTAAAATTAAAAATTTACTTAAAAATTCGGCAACACATACATACATTACATCAAAGACAAATGTATTTTAAACACTAAGCAAATAATCTTACAGGTACTTAGATTGGGCCAGATTCATCGTTTATTTTCATTTACTTAAATATCAAACAGTCTATCTACATTCAATATTCCAAGACAGTTTTGTTATTATAATAACTAATAAATAGGCTTTCCAAATACAGGAATGTCTTTCAGTGTATTATAATGGAAGTTGCTCATACTATTTCTACAATGTTCATCTTTCAAGAATTTCAGTTAAACATTTGTTTACAAAAAATAAATAGCAATGGGTTACATTTTGTTACAATGGCCATGGTAAATACATTATTTATATAAATAACATTGCTACATGTTTTACAAATAGCAGAAAAGCTTTTAATGAAAAAAAAATACACAGAATAAAAATAATAAAATTTTTGTTAGTAAATGCTGATACAAATGAAAAAAAAACATATACTCATTTGAGCATATTGAATCAAAATAGCAAAATGTATTTTTTATATGACAGAAAGAAGCAGTAGTAAGATTGGCAATTTCACTTAACGTCTGTGGCTTCGATACCCTGGTATTGTGAGACAACAAACATTTCATAGTCGCACAACCATTTAAACTTAATACATTAATTATTGGCCACATCTTCAGCACTTTAAAGCACCGCACCGCTAATATAATAATATGAATTAACATGTTTTTTTTTTGTTATTTAGTATTTATTTGTCAATTCTTAATAGCAAAATCTTATTTCAATAAAATTGATTACTCCTTTTATATTTCTATTCATCTTTTCAGAAAATGTCACATTTATATAATTACAGTCGATGTTAGTAGTTAAAAGAAGCCAATATAGAATACATTTTAAATTTATGTATTAATTGAATTAAGTATTTCCTTAAATTTGAATTGAATGATAAATTGCAATTATTTAAGTCTCTAATAAAATCACCATTATAATATTACGTGATGACAAATATAATATAATGACTATAAACCTTTATAGCATTTTTTTAAGATTTCAAAAGCGATTGATTCATGAACATCTTATAACATTATTTATATTTACAAGAAATGAAAAAATAGTTTACCAACAAAATATTTATATAAATTGTACATAATTAATATACATACTATCAAAATGATTAGTGCATGATATAGATATTATGCTATAAACAGCCAATCCAGAGTGATTGTATCTGACAAGACTACTGATGACGTTCAAATCAAAATATATTGAAATATGTTTGTTTGGAAGTACTGTGAATATATAAAGAAAAAACTTCACTACACGGTACACAGCTCACCATAACCAAATAACATACATTTTTAAGGGAAATAATATATTACTTATAAATTGGTATTACTTGAATATTTTCAACCAGGATGTTAAAAATATAATAATCTCATTTCTTTTGAATGTCAAATCATATTTTCAACATCTAATTGTATCTATTTCATAAACTCAAAGCAAAAAATATAACTTTGTATCCATCACTATTATTTATTTTTGAACATCCAGACAGATATGTATTTTTTACACTGACGAACTTAAAATTAGTTTATATTTTCTCCAGAAAACCAGAAATTGCATATTTCAGAATGTATGACAAAACAGTTATAAAAATGAATGTGTGTATGAAAAGATGATGGCAATTATACGATTGAAAAAAAAATAAGATAAAAATTGAAAGACAAATTAATAAAAAAAACAGAATGATAGTGAAGAAATTCATCGCCCTTGGAATGATCTTGATTCATTAAACGGCACTATATAAAATTACCTATTATTATAATTTTTAATATAATAAAATGAAAAATGGAATACGGGGCACATTAGATAAATATTTTTGGTTTAGTATTTAGTCATTTTATTTTATTACAAATAAAAAAAACAAGAGATATAATAATAATATATAGCTTTTGGAATAATTCTGTTATACTGACAAAATTAATATACATATTATCATAGTAAATAGCTACAATACTTGGATACCTTTGTGAATTTTTTATATGCTGTCATAGTAAAAAAAACATTTGAATGTAATCAGCGATATAGAAGAGATTACTATAAATATAAATAAAGCATAATCAGATAAATATAGGTGAAACTATTACAAGTTTAGTGCCAATGACCAACTACTATTGGAAGTTGATAATTATTGGAATGATATTAAATGAAAAAAAAAATTATAAAAACGTGGCATGATTGTATAAAATAGATTACAAACAACATAAGGAGTTGAGATTTCAACTTTTTTGACATTGAGATTATTAAGAGATTACAATTTTAACACAATTTAAATAAGATAAATTTGAGATCTTGGAATAATACTTTTTTATTTGTAAATATATATTTTTTAATACAGCAAAATTGTAAGTATACAAAAAATAAAATGAATTAACATATCACTATTAGGCAATATTACCTCTCAACTTAATGCAATAATGTGACGAAGAAATATACCTACACAATATTATATTAAATTGTAACTTATCTACTGATAATATTTCGGATAATTGATTTGATTTTTGCTTTAAAAAAATATGCGTTTGAATTACGATATGTAAGAATGATCCGTTTACAAGGTACATTTTAAAATAGACGAAAACCTGAATGTAATTTGTGAAGAAAAACAAACCATTACTTGGTAAATAAAATTTGCATTTAAATTTAATACTTTTAAAAGATACATAATATTATGTAGTTAAATGATGTAGTTACTATGTTAAATTAAAACTTCTAATTTACCCTTTCATAGGAATCCAGAAGAAAAAATAATCATTTCAAATATGATATTCCAATGAAGTAAGTTATAGGAAAATTTCATACAAATTTTTAAATTGTGAAAAAATGTGAATTTATGATTTTATTGTATTTTTAAATAATGCAATATATTATAATAAAAATTGTTTGAAATGTTATGTAGATACTTATACATAAATAAAAACCCTCGCATAACTTAAAATAGAAAACAATTGGAACCAATTATTTGTGACATAGTAATTTTATATGAAATTTCATAACAAAAATGTTTCCATTAAAATGATGGCACATAATAATATTTCATAAATGCAAGCCTCTGAAACAATAATAAAGCAAACTTATTATTTCAAGTACCTACTGTCGATAATAAGTATACTGTATAGTGTCACTAAACACATTTTAATATGAAAAAAAAATAAGTATAAGTTTTCTCTTCCTGAGTATATGAACTGTTTTTTCATTACTTGCCATAAAAATTATATTATAATAAATACCTTAATATATATTTTACATATATTAAAATTTCAACTATGAGAAATATTTTAATATTAATTTTTGGAAAGGGACATCAAGCTTCAAAAGCAGGTTTTATAAAAAAGAAATTATTTTCATATTAGTCTATAGTTTCAGAATTTGGTATACATATGTACCTAGTTTGTGATATTGAATGGCTCAATATGTTACTACAGAACTTATTTTGTTATAATTATTATTATTTCTATCATCTATGAGACATTCTGAGTAAAATAGCGAGAGATACGTTTGAACCAGTCAACCCTTCATAGAATCATCAATATTTTATGAAGAGAAAAAACAAATGATATAAAAAATGTCAGCCTTCGTGGCTCAGTTAGTTAGATATCTGACTGCTGAGCCAAAGGTCCAGGGTTCCATTCCCGGTGGATACACAGTTTTTAATTGTGTTTTCAATCTGGATCTGTGAGACGATTAATATTGTAAGTCTCCAGAATGTGGCAACTTGTTATTGGGTGGTTTAAATTGGGGGTGTTAAATTAATATTTAACATAATATCTGTAAGTTGCCCGAGAAGCAATATTAAATAAAATAAATAAAAAAAGAAGTCCAAATTATTACTAAATGATTTTAAACCTAGATAAAACTTTTATTAGGTAGCAATTTAATTGATCTTATAGCTTTAAAACATTCAGTTAACTAAAAAATAATAAATATTTGCAATATTTTACTCCACTAAAATATTGTATATTAGTTTATTCATTTGGATTATATAACAGCTACAAATTTATATACTAACAGATGAATATTGTTTAGCTTAGAGACGCAATGAAAGGTTTTGGAAACAGATGCATTTCATGTATCATTTATAATACAGTATGGATACAATGAAATCAATAAAATTAAAAACTAATATTGCTTTACGTTTAGGAACTGATATATGTAGGCGCATATCAGAAAAAAATTAAAACTGAAATCACATAACAAAAAATATATGTATACACATTATAATTATATTGTGATGGATATAACTGTGCATGTTTAAATGGCAATGGTAAGTATATTAATGTATTAAGAAAATATTATGTATGTATCTATTATTTTACACTACTAAATTCTTAAAGTTTCCTAATAATATTCTAATTTTAAGCAGACATAATAATGGTACATGATTTAATTATTCATCAAGCATTTTACTGCACCTTTGAATACAAATATATAACACATACAACAGTACAGTAATACCACATAAATTTATAAATCCAAAAACTAATTTGGAAATTCTCTTTCAATGATTTTAATACCTACATATTAAATACAATACATTTTACATAAAAAAGTAAACAAATTGAAACACATAACATGTGATGAGTAAATTAATAAAATGTATTTATAAAGGCCACACTATCAGTTCATCATAAAATTTATGTGGTTTTACTGTAAACAAATATTATTCATAGGTAAGCAATGTCATATTATATACCTATTTTTTTTAAATAATTTAAACAAAATAACCCAAAATTTACATACATAAATAACTTAATATAAATATTGTGATTTTTTTTAATTATATAAAATTAAGATTATGTATAAAAAATGATTATTAAAAAGATGAGATGACTAGTATATGATTATATTTTGGTGAACTAAACAAAACTTATTTAACTACTTTAACATGGAATATACAAGTGTGGCAATTGTATTTTTGTTATTTAAGAGCTAAATGAACACAAAAGAAGGCTCTCTGTCTAAAGGAGATAGGTATTAAACTAAAAATGGCACTCAATCTTTTGTAATATACATACATCCATACAATCAATTAATTAAACTCTTTTTCTAAAATGAAAAATCATTCCTATGAATAAAAGTTAAACCTAGTTTAGTAAATGTAGAATGGTGTCATCAAGATCAAACCATGTAGGTACTAAAATATTTATGCAATAAGTAGGAGAAATGAAGTATAATATAGATTATATAACCTTTTAATGCATAGATTATAAAACAAAAAAGTTGAAAAAAAAAGGGTTGATCAGGGGAGCAAGTCTGGTCCAACCGGCGAAATCAAAACCCTCGTGATTACCCATATCATGGATATAATTATTATATGGAGTTCTATTATATCTTTAGATGTCATAGAACTGCATATGATAATTATATCCATGATATGGGTAATCACGAGGGTTTTGATTTCGCCTGTTGGACCAGACTTGCCCCCCAGAACTTATATAATTTTTTGTACTTATATATCAGGGTTATAGAAGGAGAATATGTAATTAAATGGTATGATTCAAGGATAAACTAATGCCTACCAAATTTAAAAAATATGAAGACTATCTCTCAGATATTTTCAAATAGCAATAAATTGAATTGACACTGTAATAATTCCATCCATTGTCAGTTAAATAAATACATAAAGAAATATTTTGTAGAAAATTCAAGAAAACAAATATAAATAGGTAAACAAAATGAAAGGTAATAAATAGATAATTTACTAATCACAGCATATCTCTGACTTGTGAAGTATCCATATTCAAAATGAGACATCTCATGAAGGTCATTTCTTTGCGAGCATTGTCTAATATAACACGGGGATCTTGTGAAGTGCAACGGAGACAGTTAGGAGCAAATACCATAGCCAAGTTTGCCGAGTCCATTTTGGTTTGGCTCACAACTTCCGATGTCGAAAACTGTTGCAAAAATCCTATTAAATATGTTAAAACCTACAATAAAAATACCAATTGATTAAAATATAACAAAACATAAATGATCTTGTGCATGCATTAATTTTGATTGACAATAAAACTTACCAAACGATTAATTCTTGGAAGGCGTTGAACAATATCAAATGCATTATCAGTATTGTCTGGATCAGCTACACATTCTGCATATAAAGTGTCCGGTATCAAAGGTTCATATAACTCTCTATACCATAACTTCAAGAGACTAGCGGGGGCATGGGCATCTAAACACAATTAAAATACAATACATATAATATTATGATATTCACATAGATATGTATTGTGATTGAAATATTACCATGGATTATGATAGCGAAAAAACCCTAATTCTATTATTTTACCTCGAGTTAATATATTTCTTTTATTAATACTAGAAACGGCTAATAACGGGTCCCCAGAACTTATAAATATATTCAAACAATATCATTTGTTTTGAAAATAAATAACCTCAGGCTAAAATAAATTAAACTGTCATGATGTGAATGTGACTAACTGTCTTTCAGTTAGTCACATTCGACAGCACAGCCTTGGTAAACAAAGTATATCAAGTCTAACATGTGTCCAAGAGTCTATATTAAAAAAAAATTAAGTTTAAAGCAATATGGGCTCGGGCTATCAGACGGCTCTTGTTTTTTATATTTATACTACCACGGGAGATGCTCAGAAGAACTTGCATCCCTGGTCCCTCTTCCACCCATTCACAATAGTCACTCATTTTACTCAATATCAACACCCGTTCACAGTAAACCTTATACATCCAATATACATGAACCAGTTACATCTCGAACTCTGTGTTTCCACCTTCTTACAAGCCGGGTCTTTTTAAAACCCAAATTAATATTTTCCTGAGCAGATTGCAAACTCCTCCTAACACTATGTAGTGTGCTTTTCAGAAGAGTATATAAAAAAAATGTTTTAAATTTTGTATTTTAATCTTAGTGGTGAAGTAATATTTTTTTCCAGATTTATGGGGAAGAATATAATTTTTCTTTAAGATTATATATATATATGTTAATTCCAAAGACCTTATATACTAAAGTATAGACTGATAGTTACGAATGGTGATACGTACAACATTTGGTGATAAGGGGGCGGGGACACGACTCACCATTTTATCGCCAAAGTTAGTCGCTTGCGGCGTGTTGTGGTGAACGGTTATAGAAATAAAAATTAATTTTAACCGAAAATGGTGCAGTGTGCAGTTACAAATTGCTCCTTTAAGAATCAAATTCTTGTGAAGGAATTCATCGGTAAGTAATTTTAATATTTCGAATAAACTTCTATGTTACAGTCATTTTGACACATAGCGCTGTGTGAAGAAATACGTCGAGTCCAAAAATAATATTTTTTTTATATATTTTTTTATTTTATTTATTTATTTTAATCATCGTTTTCAAATCCCATGTAATGTTGAACTTTTATTGGGTTCTCACAATTGTATTGTAAGAATTTTTAACAGGGTATACGAGCATTTAATAACTAGTATTAATGTATACACTTTTCGTTTCTTTTTTCACATTTACGTTTTTTTACTATACCTAGATTTCCAAAAGAATCGTCGAGGATAGGTTTATGGGAAACTGTAATCAATCGGCCGAATTGGAGCGCTAACGTCCATAGTAGGACGTTAGCGCTCCATTTGTCCATTTGTGACGAAAACCGGGAAGAGGACTCTCAGCAGAACTGCTGTACTGATAACTTGTCATTGGTAAGCATTTTAAAAATTAAACTACTTTGTATTATGGTGTGATCGTACATTTACATATAACAATTATATGGATAGGGTAATAGTTTGAGTTGGTTATCCATCTACTTTGAGTGCAGTGGAAATGTCATGGATCATGTAGTATTCGCTGGTTACATCCATTTTCATATATAATTACCAAGATGGTAAAATAATAATAAAGTAGTGATATTTTTATTTTATTTAGTATATTTCTTCTATTCAACTCGTGTTTTAAAAAAATATTCTTGTCCAAAATATTACATTTATACCTACCATCTATTATAACGGCAGTTTCATGGATGAATATATAATATTTTATAATAAATTCATCGTTATCATAGGGAAGTTCATAATTATTCTTTAAATTTATTCATAAAAAATAAAGTCGCAAAATGACAAATTTCTACTTTTTTAAGCGATTAAGGGTTTTAAGTAATGCTCTTTCATATGACACTAATAACAGCCAATTTAATGTAGCTGGAATACTTATACCTTCATTTCATATTATACTAGAGCAGTTCTAAATTATTTTAACAATTTTTTGCAAAATTTGAATTTAGTGACGATACTGTTTCGTACAAATTTGTATGTTAGAATACATAATATCTACGGGAGCTCTTAATAGTTTGATACTTAATCTCCTTACATACATACACACCATCAAGCTGTTTGCAGATTCTGGGTAGGAATGAAGGACCAACCTCCATATTATCCTATCTTGATATACATTTATTATTATTATAACAACGTTCTCGTTCTCACTAATTTTCAATCTTCTGAAATTAATTTCTAAGCCTATATTTGTAAAATTTACTAATATTCTGTAAAAATCTTTAATTTCATTTCAATAATTAAGAATATTATGTGTTCTTGATGATGGTATTGTACTATGTATTATTTCCCAATAAAAATGTTTACAAACACATGTTATGTTATTCTTTATCCCCATTTTCGATGAACGAATATCCATCAAAGAAATAATAAAGGTGATCTATGTACACGACACCGAACGATTTAAGAACAGTATTAAGTATATATAAAAATTTATTTTGGTATGTATTCAAAAATTGACTCGATACATTACCGTTTCACCTGTTAGAATTGAAAGGAGTGGCCTGTTTCTACGATGTATACCGGACGCGGCCGACTATACCCGAATACCCATCCCGCAACCCTCCCACTTCCCCCCGCAGGTACGTACGAAAAGTTTCATACTAAAGTCAGCAAACAATCTGTCTATACATTATTATAAGGTCTTTGGTTAATTCCAATAAAAACAATACTAAAATCTGTCTGTTGCGCTGCGTCCAATGTGTACGCTGCACCTATGTGGATGATAACCATTAACCTGACATATTATTTTTTAATAACATGTATTATTCTTTTCAGCTGCAGCTATTACTGTGTTATTAAAGGCCGCTGCATACGGGACGGGGCGACGACGTGGACGGGACGGGACTTGTTTTTTTTAAACATTGTTTCATATAAAATGTATACGAATGTGTATACGCCATGGGTGCACGATGGGGCGTGGACGGAGCGGGAAAAAACATCGTCGCCGACGATGTTTTGCACGTCCCCGCCCCGTCCCGCCACGCTCCGTTGCGTATGCATGGCAATTACAGTTGCTCCGGAGAGCAAAATCTTTCTTGTTCATAACACTAGCACGTCACGTCCACGTCGCTGTCACGGTGCGTGTGCATACATGGTTTCATAACACCACGTCCCGCCCCCGTCCCGTCCACGTCATCGCCCCGTCCCGTATGCAGAGGCCTTAAGTGTGTAAATATTATATTACCTGTAATCTGCATATGATCAGGTAATTCCCAATTATCCAATCTAGCTTTAAGAACACTAACTTCATCCACATCAGCTGATACTCTGAAAATGCCCTCAGTTTGTTTGCCTTGAAGAATCAAAACCTGAAAAGTAACATCAGATAATGAATTTGAAACTTCTTTGCATGTAAATAGACAAATCAAATGATAGAATTCATACAGAGTTGACAAATCGGTGGAACATCTGTTACATCCATCGGATTTCTGGCATATTTATCACTAGTGTCATTTAATGTTGAAAAAATTATTCAATATTGTTGCATATTATCAAGAAATGAAAAAAATAGCGATGCCTGTATTGTTAAAACAGTAGTGTCTAGTCCCAGCTTTTCTTTTCTGCATTCTTAGGTTAGGTTTATGTTTATAATAATAATAGTAGTTGCTTTATAAATTGAATTATAAATTATTATAAATTAAATTTATGATTTTTTTAATTTTCTCATTTAATATAAAATTTCACAGCCCATTTGACTTAATACTATGAGATCTCAACCAATCAGAGGGCCAACCGGAAACAGAATGCGGAATGGTGAATGCGGATTGGAGAAAACCATGCAAGGGCAGACCATAAATAAACATAATATGAACAAAGATTTCCATATAATATACTAGATGGAGTACTCAGTGTAATGAGTGAGTCATGGTATATCGCACGTTTGATTTCTTGTTTGGCAACATATTGCAGTTTTACATACATTTCAACACTTCCTAGATAACTTTACTCTTAAATCTTAATGAACAAAGCGTTTTTTCGACAAATAAATCCGAAAACAATTCACATTAGTCGTTATTCTCTATAAAAAAACTATGTTTTCTGCCCACCTTGTTGTCAAAAAAAATCCTAACTTCAATTCATACAAAATTTGCTGCAACATCTAGTATACTATATGAAAATCTATGAATATGAATGACTAAAAATTCTTAAACACACTTTGAAGAGCTACAAATCATAATTTGAGAATTTAATCCGTAGCAAATTCAAACAAATCGTAATGTATATGATATGTACCTGTTGAGATAAGGCAACTTGTACCCAAGGCAATTGTCTATTGGGGAACCTGTCCTTCTGTAGAGCCATTACCTCACTTAGCGTGTTTCCAAACATTGAAGACCGGAATATTTGTATCTGAAATATTACAAATACTTCAATTAACTAATAATTCAAAGTAATAACATTCATTTTGATTATTACTCATAATTTGATTTTCAATAAATTTTGATGCAGAGGAATATGTTTTTTTTATTATTAGTGGCAATTAACCTTCAAGAGGGTTATTAACCTTAAATAGTGCCAAATGCCTTGACAATAATATCCAAATAGACATATTTTCAAATATTATATTATGAGAAATTCCAAAATCGGTTTAGAAGTGTTCTATATTCTAGATGTAACTTGTGAATATCATATTATTCAATATATTTAAGTGAAATAATTAACAATATTTGATATATGACATTCTTATTATTACGGATATTTGTAAAATTAAAGTTATAAAATATAATAGTCATACCCTCGCTTGATCTATGTCTTCTGTACTTGGTTTTCTTGGTTGTTTTTTGCCACACTGACCGATCCTCTCCAACCTCCTACATGCTACGCCAGCATAATGAGATACTTGAACATGTATTGGCCATTTACCAACCTACAAACAATATATCATATAATTATCAAGACGATAATTACATAAAAATTACACATGGACAGATCAAATTATTTACTAAGTATAAACATACTTTTGTTGAATAAGCAAGCTGACATCTAATAAGCAAAATATGTATTTAAAATGTTGTTTGCTATTAAACATTCTCTAGAGTTAGAAAATGAAAAGCAAATTTTTAAAACGAATCGCCATGTTTTATTTTATTATAATTTTCTTGCTGGTTAAAAAGATTGGAGGAGTGGAGACCGAGAAGCAATAAGAGACCACAATGACGGCCACCAAACAGATGGCCCCAGTAGATGAGAATCACACAGGAACGGAAGGAGTGAATAAGAAGCCAGGCATATGTCCTGCAGTGGGCAAACATGAGCTGAAGAAGAACTTGCTCTTTCACAAACATGTAGTGACATGAATAATAAAATGACAAATTCACTTATTTATCCAATCATGGATTTCTACTAGGATCTGCTGAATGTACGATACTATCCATCTCTGTCCATAACTCAGCTCGTCGTTCAAAGTACAATCAGTAAGACTATGGAATAGTCTAAGTCCGGATATTGCGTCGTCTAACTCACTTTCTATTTAAAAGAAAAAACTAAAGGAATATTTATCCTTAAACACCTGATCCCGTATTCCTCTCCTTGTTCTTTTCCTATCCTCTTTTTGCTATGATGTTTTGTTGTTTTTGTTTTTAATAATTATCTTAGTGTAATGTATATTTTCTTTGTTTTTATTTTCGCTTTCATTCTTTAGTTGATGTACATATAAAATTAATTTTGTCATACTTTGTAATCTGGTTGGTTGTAGAAAAATTGCATGGCAATAATTCCGCCAATTTGCATAATATTTGTTTATAATGTATTATGTACATAAAGATAAATAAATAAACAATATAGAAATTTTGAGACATGGTAATCAACTGTCAAAAACACATATTATTTTATTTTTTATTAAATATAATTATTGCATATGTTTTATAAAATCTAACTTATTCAAATAAAATAGAAACAAACCTCAGGAAAAGTATCGGCGAAGGCCGGATCTCGATGCCTGTTCATGTAGTTAAGAAGGGGTGGTTGAAAAGCAGGCGAGGGAGGGACAAATGCCAAACTAACGGCCAACAATTCCCATCCACGTAATAGACTGTCTCTCTGTGGATTCTCTGTTGTTTGACGACACAACTGTACATAAAGTTCATCGCGCAACCTGAAAATCAATATGTAACTTGTTTCATTATTTTTTTGTATTTTGTAGCTAAGTTATTTAGATACCTGACTTTCAAGTACCAAGTTTAATATCCAAAGATCTTTTATTTAACTTGAGTGCATAAAATCTTTTACAATACAAAACAAGATATATTGAAATTTTATAATACATCAAAAGTTAAACGTTTTGAAGAAATATGTGAATGAATTTTTTCTTGTTCAACAGTAAAGATACATTGAGGCTGTTACACAAATAATACATTTATGAAGCTGGTGAATGGATACAGAAGACCCAAGAAAGCAATATCTGGAGAGATATGGGGGGGAGGCTTGTGTGCATCAGTGGGCAGGAGTAGCTGTGATTAAGTAAAAAATAATTATTTAATAGTCATACTGCAATTTTAAAAATGATTCAACTGTTTTCAAATGAATTGTAAAAAAGATGTGTTATAAGAAAGAGTAAACTTACGCTGGATTAGTAAATGCAGCGTGCAGTATATCCATTGCCACAGAATTGAGAGTCATCCCTGGACGAGCCTTCCTGTCTCCCATGTAAATTTGCACCAGACGAAATATTTCAGCGGAAGCTTTTTTGTATGCTTTGTCCCTTCGATCACCCAACATAGGACCACTGATACCACCAGATGTCCACGACAACATATCTCTGACAGATGCCTACAATCATAAAACCAGTTAGAAACAATCCTATATTTACTTAGTATTTAATTGATTGTTATGTGCGTCCATACATGTTCATTTTTTTAAATAAATAGATCTACATGTATTACACTGATAATTATAGACTTTGAAATATCACATGGGCTGCGTAGAAGGATTTTTTTTTTGCTTGATTGATTTCTGCGCAAACTGTCTCCCTTTCCTCCAAAATATGTCAAGATATTTGCCGACAACTACATGAATATTCTTAATGAGTTAAATATTGACTACCGAAAAAGGCAATTCAATTTCCCCTTAGAGATTAATTAAATAAAAAAAAAATATTTACCTTTTTCCTGAATATTCCTTTAGAATGTAAATTGAGATTATCCTGGGCAAATTTTTCAATGTCAGTCTCGTTGGGTGTGTGGTGCAGGGCAGGGTGCGACTTGACCGGACTGTAGAGTGCCTCGCATGGCAGGGGATGTGGGTGGGAGGTGGGCGGTGGTCCCCCTAACATCCCACCTTGCCCCGGCCCTTGATAACTCATCCCTCCCTGATAGCTCATGCTGCCTTGATAACACATGCCCGTGCCACTCGCAGACTTAAATAACAATACAACAAAGTTGAGATTTTAAAAAAACTACACCTAAAAATCATTTTGACAAATCCTCTACTTTGAGATCTATTGAACCTACAAAACCAATAAAGACTAGCATCAATACAGGCGCAGCGGACGGAGCGCATCAGATGGATTTAAGAATTCTTTGTATAGGAATTCATACAAGTGCGTCCACTGATCGGCAGCAGAAGAAGTGCGCGCATCAGATCGTTGGAATGCCGACGCCGTTGCTAGGAGAAGCAATAATCCGCTCGGATCTGTCATTTTTGTATGTGCATTTTCTTTGGTGATATCATATCGCCTTTTTTAAGGAAAATTGCCATTTAAATTGTTTATATATTTAAATAAACCACTATAATATAAATTCGAATCTTTGGATTCTTAAATGTTGTTTACTCAGCAATTACGCAAAAATGGCTGTAAGAATTTGGATAAAATTTGGTATTAAAATATGTTGGTATATCCTACATATGAAAGGCTATGGGCTATATATTTTTTAAATTCATTCTAACATATTTTCATTAAATATTTACATTGAATAAATTTGTGTATTTGCATTTTCTATGGAAAATTGTCAACAAATCTAAATGACAGTTGTGTCGGCAATCCGATTGGTGCGCCTCTATGGACGCACTGCTACAAACAAATCCATTGCGCTCTGTCCGCTGCACCTGTATGGATGCTAGCCTTAATAGTACAGTTCAATATTTCTTAACACGTTCATTTGTGTTTTAATTTTAGTATAATTTTATTTTAAAAATGTTTAAATGAGAATAAAATATAAAAATGACAAAAAATACTAACTCTATGTACACCCATTGGAGGCTCTCTTTCCTTTTCAAATCCAACAAATGTGTTGTAATACGATACGCCATGGTTCATATAATCTGAAATTTTAAGTAAGTAAATATTTTACAATATAAAAGTAAGGTCACAGAATAGATGTTTAGTGAAGGTATAGAATGACACATTGCAAGACTAAAAATAACTCTTAAAGAATTTGGACTAGTATATAATTCTATTAATATTTTTATCATCTACAGAGTTAAATTTGTGAAACATTGCAATCTCTTATATGTAGTATAATTCACTTTGTTAAATCCATGCATGGAGGTAGGATGAATGTTTATAATATTAATTTCAAAACTATGGATTTATTCTCAGTTGCCATACATTCTGAGGAAGAAGTAGTCACTTAGAAACCAGTCATAATAAAAAAGCTCTTTCTTGGTTTAAATGAAATGAATAAACAAAAGTGATAGTATAATGGGTAACTCAGACAGTTTCAGTATAAGTACATCATAGAATTATAATATACTAGAATTCTCATTCCCATACAAACTCTCGCTGTATAAGAGAAGCCGGCTCTTGTCTATGTATGTGTAATACTGTCGGTAAGCGTTGTACGTATATTACCACTCGGTATGACTGTTTGTGTAAATAATGTTGCAAACAGTTAAAAAATTCCCTATATAAATGGTGTTAATAATTTTAATGTCATTATTTGAGTTAGTAATAAATATATATTTTTTACATACGTACCATCACGCCATATCCCTTACAGAGTAAGCAGAGAGAACCGAGCGCCATACTCCTCTATTTTTGCACACATTCCTAGCTTCCTTTACATCCATGCATATTTAAAGAATGAATGATGGACGACTGACCACCCCAGAAAGGGTTGGCATGACCATGTGAATGATATTGTGAAAGAAAGAAATATAAAAAGCTTGAAAAGTCGAATCTTAAGACACATTCATCGCCTAGTAAACATTCATACATTGTCTTATACATGTTCGTCTGTTGTTCACATGGTCGTACCATCCTTATCTTGGACACCCATGACCTCTTCTATTCCTTACCTTACCTTTTAATTATTAAAATTTTTAATGTTATTATTTGCGTTACATTGTGATGGTTAATTTTTTATTTTTTAGTTACTGTATTTACCACGTACAAAGTCAAATTAAGTCAATAGTTCCGCTTTGACGTTGGATGTTTTTAGATGTTTTCCATACCTATGTACTTGCCTCAATATTTCATTATTCTTGTGTCACAAGCCAACATCATACAAACTTGAGAGAACTTGTTTTATCGCAGGTTTTTGTAAATATATTAATAATTGGGATTTGAGAGAAAAATAAATATGCATAAATCTTTAATATGATCAAATATGAAATAAAACATTGGATTTACAATACAAAACCTCCAATCGGTAATTAATTGAGATATTAAAAAATAATAAATTATTTTATACTAACGAAAATAACTAGGATTAGAGGGAATTCGTAGGAATATAAAATATCGTGTAATGGATTCGATGGTCTATTTTATTTAATAGTCAAACCGAACAAATTATCTACGAGTACATAATACTGAACAAAGTAACAAGAACAAGGTGTAAATTTGCAGAAAGGTCATCTCTGCTTCCTGAGATAATGAAGTCCAACTGGCCTTCCATCTCTTATGTGGTCTTCCTAATAGACGGACGGCAGCAGAGCGGTTAACGCGCTGGGTTAGTAATCCAATGGTCGCGAGTTCTAATCCTGCTACGACCGATTTCGTTCACTTATATGATGTAGTTTAAGGAATGTATATGTATATACTTGTTACAAGAACATATTCGTTCTCTTGAAAAAAATAAATAAAAAACGAAACGAATCGCTTATAAACTTAAACTGAGTTTACCTACTCTATGTAAAAAACAATAAAATTACTTAAAGAACTTGAAATTGTAATTATTATTACTCTATGAAAAAAAAACAATCGAATCACCTAAAGACCTTGAAATTGTAATTGTTTTTTTTTTATATATTTGGCGTTTGGATGATGCTAACAGTTTATGGTTTTTTGCTTTATAAATGTAAAAACATCTAAGTCTTATATATTTTTCAACTATCAACCGAGTTAAATTTATGTGGTGACCCGGATTGACCACTGCGCTAATCAGCGCGCTAACCGCTTTGCTACCACCCAAATAAAATAAATAAATAAAAATAATAAAATAAATTAATAACTTTTAATAGTATTATTGTATCATCATAAGTTAATAAATTAATATTATAGCACACTCGTAAACACTACCATGAAAAAAAATGTAAATAATTTTTAAAACAGCCGTTTTCATAATACAGATTATTATGTACTAATCACAAAAATGGGGAAAAAATGTTTGAGAGGTAACAACTTTCGATGAAATGTCGTGTTCTTAATTTCGATTCATTTGAATATAACGTATTTATCTTTTTTTACTATATTAATAGAAAAACACGATATTTACGAGTGAAATGAGATTTCCATAATGTTTCATTATTTCTGGGATAGTTTTACAACTCGACACTGCACAGTTGGGCATTTTGACCACGTTTTATTTAATAAATACGGAGAACGTTTCACGCGGGCGGTCAAATGATTACTGAATATCCTCACGGCAAATGTAACCCAAATTGGAAAACAAAAAGCGGCTTCGTTTACTTCAGGCAAATGATCATTCTAGTATATTATAATTCTATGAAGTACATATAATATTTCACAGGAAAAATTCTGATTGAAATTTATTTTAAATAATTATTCTATTTCATTTATTCAAAAAATATAAATAACAATAAAATATGCTTAACCACAACGATTTTTGGCATATTGACAATATATTATAGTATATGCTAGTGAGATCTAAAAAAGAATATACAAAAAATATACCATCATGAGTGTGTGCAGTATGTGTAGGAGCGGGTGGTGGTTGATGTTGCAGGTAAGTGTCATTGGAACCGGAGCGATCCGAGTCTTCGTTGTCAGGTTCGTGTCCCGAGAGTGAGCGAGAACTGGATCCCGAGGAGTGTAGAGAGTCAGAGTCCACAGAACCAGGACCGGGATCACCTACATGATATAACACTCTGTAATATTTTACCCTAATAACTCGCCAATGGAGGTTTTTAATATGCTACTTACTTATCTCAGAACATGGTGTTATAAAAAGGAACTATATGTCCATTAAACATATTAATGAATCTGGGGCATTATGGTTAATGCTTTGAACTAGCAAATCTAGACACATAATTTATAAGCGTATTTTCTTTAATAATATGAATATAAATGAAATAGGTTTGAAAGCAAATGTATAAATAAAGTCCTCTGAATGTTTTTAGTATTCCTTCAATTTTTCTTTTGCTTCTCAGGCAATTAAGGGTACAATGTCAAATATTAATTTAACATGCACCCAATAGCAAGTTACTACATTCTGGATACAACAATATTAATCGTCTCACAGATCCATATTGACAATTAAAAAGTGTGTCTCCACCGGGAATCAAACCCAGGACCTTTGTCTCAGCAGTCGACATAATACAATGTATGGTTGGTTGTAAGTACATAAAATTAACCTGATAATTTAGCTTGCTCCAATATGTAATGTTGCAGCGGTAAAAGATGTTGCATATGAAGATCCCAATTTGAATATAAAGGTGAGGTGTTTCCATTTTCACAACCGCTTTCACTTTCTAATGTATCCATAGCGGTAGAAACTTCTATTAAACAAAAAACAATTGAACAAGTTAATAATAATAATAAATACTTCCTTGCACCCAACGTGTTTATTGGCAATTTCACAGAAGCCATATGGCTTACCAACTGTGTCACAGTGGTTGGCATATTAAAGCACTAAGATTAATATTTTCAAGATATTCTATTGGCTGCTATACTAATCTAGCTTGTAACTGAAATTAGCAATGTGATGCTAAGCTTGTGGCCCAGGTGCGAGTGTCTGCGACTAGCATGGCAGTGAACCGATGCATCCTCATAGAGGTGTCCTAATTAATCAGCGGGCAGGGCTGTACATTGCTCACAAAATACTGTTGGAATAAACACATCTTATTTCTAGATGAATCAATTAAAACACTCCTGAAAAAGAAACAGATTAGCGGTAAGACACGGCGGGCTTCTGCCCTCTCTCCACCTTCTCAAGATGATGTTCTCAATAAGGAGGCGTCCGCGGGTTTCTTTTTAATTTCATACAAATCTCTGACTGATGTTTGTTCTACTTACTAAATGCTCCACTGCTACATGGGACGCAGGCTAAGATATAATTTTTAAATTTCAAACAATTTTTTTTTTCAATGCCATATTCATTATTGAAAGTTGGTTCTTTGCTTGACCTCTTCTCTACTTTCCTGTATGATTAGATGTAGAATTTGATACTTATCTGGTATTTTATTACATTACTTCGGAGTTTTCGTATCAATCTTAACCTCCCTACCTACAGAATAAATTTACGAAGAGCAGGTAAAAAATAAACATATTTTTTTCTTCATAATACCAGTTAAAGTCAACCCTGATAATAGACCCAAAAACGCTGACGACACATCCGTACGCCTCGAGTGTTTTCGACAAACTACCTGCTATGATGAATCATGATGTATTTTCGCCATAGCGTATCACGTACTGATTAAATAATTTTAAAACATATTTTTTTCCAATGCGCGTACGTGATACGGGTTAGCGCAGAATGGAGCGATCTAAATGCGCATATCACGTACGCTCTGTTGCTAGGGAGGTTAAACTAAAAACCCACAAGTTGCCTATGCGTTGTTTAAAGAGAGTTCACATTTTCTTTCCATAGAGCAATACAATACAGCGTCGGATCATTATTTCACAAATGTTGACACTCAAATCATGGCTGCAGAATTTCTTTAATTGGTCAAATGTTTTGATATTGTTGAAATATATTTGAAAAGAAACATACTTATGAACTTATCATTAACTAAATTGTTGAAGTAATTGTGAAAGTTATGCATCATATTACGATAAATTGATTGCAATCATAGAATCCTACAAGAATTTTGATGGATATTAAAACACGAAGATCTTTTTATTATTGTTACACAGGTGACTAGAACATGACTTGCACAAGTATTGAAATCAGCTAAATTTCTGTGATATATTAGCAAGAATCCACAATTAAATCGATCTATTACTTAAATGACGACATTTCATACTGTATGATTATAATATATTATATAGCTATTAATGAAATATATGTTTGCCACAATGATACATTACATTTAAAATACTGCATAATTTCAAGATGATAAATAAATGTGAAGAAAACTTATTTACTAACTTTGTTTTCTTCCTCTCTGTTTGGGTTCAGTTACAGTATTGTCTGTGATTAATTTATCCTTGTCCCTATTACGGTCTTTATGTCTCTCTCTTTCACGTTCCATTTCCATATTGTGCCTCTCAATATTAGGCTTTGTCAAATGGGGTTCTAAAGATAATGACTTTATACCATATCCAATACCTGAAAAATATACTTTAAATACAATACACAATTATTAATGACCACCACAGATAATATCAGATCGGGACCATTGAAATAAGAATATCATAGAAATACAGTAAATATCTGTGAAAATCAAAAATGTAAAATTTGATAATGACTATTTTGACTTTATAGAAAAAAGAGATAGATTCAAATCATGTTTCAAACAGTGGTTGCGAGTTTGAATCCTGCTATAACCAATTTTGTTCAACTATAGCACTAGCATTTATGTTTAGTTTAGGGAATGTATTTGATTTTATGTAGGTAGTTTCTCGGGCAACTAACAGGCACTATGTCAAATAATTATTTAACACGCACCCAATAACAAGTTGCCACATTCTGGAGACTTATACGATATTAATCGTCTCACAGATCCAGACTGAAGACACAATTAAAAACTGTGACTCCAACTGAGCCACGAAGACCGACATGAGGATATATATGTCTTGATACAAAGACATATTCATTCCATAAAAAAAATGTTTGAATATAACATATTCATTAAATATCATTTAAATATACATAGACACAAGTTATCTACTATTCATATTTTTTTCTAAACTTGACTGGTTTATTTAGATTTGAAAGAAATATTGGGAATGAATGTATAGCAAAAAAAAACAATAGAAAGTAGGCTCATACAATTTTGCTTTATAATGTGAGAAATCAAACTAAATTCGACTAGATTGAATTCTCTCTAAAGTATAACTAAGATAATTCAGAGTCAGGAATACTACTAGTGGATACTCTATTAATCTGAAGATATACCTCCTGTATTGGAATACTACTAGTGGATACTCTATTAATCTGAAGATATATACCTCCTGTATTGGAATACTACTAGTGGATACTCTATTAATCTGAAGATATATACCTCCTGTATTGGAATACTACTAGTGGATACTCTATTAATCTGAAGATATATACCTCCTGTATTGGAATACTACTAGTGGATACTCTATTAATCTGAAGATATATACCTCCTGTATTGGAATACTACTAGTGGATACTCTATTAATCTGAAGATATACCTCCTGTATTGGAATACTACTAGTGGATACTCTATTAATCTGAAGATATATACCTCCTGTATTGGAATACTACTAGTGGATACTCTATTAATCTGAAGATATATACCTCCTGTATTGGAATACTACTAGTGGATACTCTATTAATCTGAAGATATACCTCCTGTATTGGAATACTACTAGTGGATACTCTATTAATCTGAAGATATATACCTCCTGTATTGGAATACTACTAGTGGATACTCTATTAATCTGAAGATATACCTCCTGTATTGGAATACTACTAGTGGATACTCTATTAATCTGAAGATATATACCTCCTGTATTGGAATACTACTAGTGGATACTCTATTAATCTGAAGATATACCTCCTGTATTGGAATACTACTAGTGGATACTCTATTAATCTGAAGATATATACCTCCTGTATTGGAATACTACTAGTGGATACTCTATTAATCTGAAGATATACCTCCTGTATTGGAATACTACTAGTGGATACTCTATTAATCTGAAGATATATACCTCCTGTATTGGAATGCACATCTTGATGATGGTAAGATGACTTTGAAGAATGACTATCCGGTGTGGAACACGGCTGTTTCCCTCCTGAGCTCTGCTTCATTCCAGAATGTCTTTCGGGTTCAGCTTGTTGTTTTCTAAATGAAAAATGCAACAAAGTCTTATAGAAACATAGGTGTCGTTTGAATGTCAAAATAATAAGATTCACTTGGTTTTTTTTTTTTTAAATTGTTGTATTTCACATTTGAATTTAGTTATAACTAATAAAATATAGGCAATGGGTGGTCTGTGGTAATTCACTTTCGGGCTGAGTGGTTCCGCAGATATCTGCGAGTTGGGAACCACTGGTTTAAATGAATACAAAGTATAACAAAATAAAAGACTACCTTGCCTTGACTATTGTTACCTTGTGATTTCTTTTGGGGTCCATGCTTGCGATGGTCTCTGTTCAAGACTGGCTTGACGGAAGCTCTTATCAACACTATACATAGCTTGCTTATCATTTGAATATGGTCTATCCAGATTATGCTCCAATAGCCGCTCATCAATTCGTTCTTTGTCTAGATGCCTGTATAAATAAAAATATATGAGTATAACTATCATTAGAAATCTTGTACTGAAATGGAAAAAAAACTCCACATTTTAATGAAGAAATTGATAAAATTGAAACAAAATTAATTTTTGCAATATTGGATACAACATTGGATATAAAACTACAGAAAAGTTAATAAAATAAAAGAAACGATAAACCACGACCAAAGTCATCCATAGTTAGTTTTTAAGTAATAAAATAGATAATTACAATGATGAATAACTTATAAATAAACAAGTTGATGTATGTAATACCTGTCTGAAAACCTCTCTCTAGCTGTTCTGTCAAGATGATATTGGTGTCTGTCTCTATGACGATGTCCTGATCTATCGAGACTCTGTTGCTGAGTTGGATGTTGCTGAGCACTGTGACCAGGATGCTCAGTAGCAAGTGAAATAGACGATACCAATGATGGCCTTGCAGGGACCTGATAAAACATATATGGATTTATTAACATTATTTAATGTTTATTTACAATGCAAAATGCTTGAAAATACCATGAACGTACTATAAACATTTATCTATGATGAATAATATGAATCCATACAGGTGCAAGGGACGGAGCGCACCAGACCGATTTGTTTGTGGCAGTTCGTCCATAGAGGCGCACCAATCGGATTGCCGACACAACTAAAAACATTTTCATCTATATTTATTCACACCTCAACAACTTCCAATCGACCCAAACTACACGTCAGACTAGACAGAATAGACAAGCAAATATACAGATACCGAGGACCAAGTCGACTTATGGACAAAGAATTTTTCATTTCCTTGGAGTGACAATTTTCAATTTGCTTCCAATTGAATTGAAGAAAACTAAAAATATAAATAGCTTTAAATGGGGATAAAAAAAATGGGTAAAAAAACAGACAAAACACTGATAAATAAACTACTTTACGTTAACATGCAATGACACACACGCACACCTAAACCATATACTTATATAATTATAAGCTGCTTCAGAACAGGTTTTTAGCCTAGTGAAGCAGTTTACATTCCGCATCTAGTTCTTAACCCCAAAACCATTAAGACCGTCTACAGACAGTCTTCACTAAAATATAATTCAATTCAAATTCAAAAATTGCCGCGCTTTAACCACTATGGTCGTTTATTGTCAGTAAAATTCCCTACCAATGACTTCAGGATTGAACATGCTCAGCTGTATATTTTGATTTTAATGGTAATTTTTATTGTGACTTTCGGGTGACACGTCTGTGAAAATATTTTGTGATTGCAGTGCAAATTAAAATAATAAAAAAATATATTCCAACAGCTCAATTGACTTGGGATTTTTTGTGGTAAGTTCTTAGATATTATATTTTGATAATATGTTGTTAGTTTGATTTGAAAAAAAATTTTTTTGGTTTGAAATGAGTATTTTATGAACACCTTCTACAGACGGTGTTAGTGGATTGGCTGAAAAAAAATTCCCCTATTTTACCTTTATGCAATTTTATATCCATCTATTTTTATGTTATTTTAGCGTTCTTTTGTACATTTTTTTATATATTCTTGATTTTAGAAAATGTCACGACAAAACGATAGACAGAAAAGGTTCAATCTATCTTCAATGAGTGATGAACAAATTGAAAATTTTATGAATTCATTTGAAACTGATGATGAATGCGAAAATTTTGACGACAGTTTCGAAGATCCAAATTATCACTGTGATGAGCTACAACCTGAAGATAATAGCATAATAAACAATAGTTTACAACTAATGGACTCCTCATCGCTTATAAATGCACTTAATTTTTCAATGAATGTTAGCAATTTGAGTTTGAGTGAAATTGTTTTAAAAACTATCAAGCAAAAAACTGTTTTAAAAACTATCATGTAAAATAATAATCCATTTTTAGACATTTATTGAGCATTCAAATTGAATAAAAACCATTTATTTTACATAAATTATGCAGCACATAGTTTTATTTTTTTTAAGCTAACCCACTAAGACAGTCTTTCACCTGTTTCACCTGGCGCTCTCATGTAAACATTTTATCTCAAATTGACATCACATTCGTGTCTGTCAGGCTAGAATTATACTAGAACCAAAATTCTCATAACTAAATTCCTCATATTTCTATTTCAGTGGTTTAAGGGTTAAGTATCTTTTTTGTATAAAAAAATTGTATTCTTAAACTTTGATGTGTATGAAGTGTATATTATTTCTTATGTTACAAATAAAAAAAAACGTCATTTGTTTACAATTTTCCATAGAAAATGCAAATACACAATGATTTTTTTTTGGTTTGGAAATCACATGCCCGGCTCTTCCATGATTTTATTCAATAACAATAAGAATGGATGTAAAAAATACATTATAGTCCATAGCCTTTTCTAGGATATACATATCTTAATGCCAAATTTCATCCAAAATATTTCAGCCATTTTCGCGTGATTAAATTACAAACATCTAAACATTCGAATTTACAATATTATTGAGATACTTACACTATCTAACTAAGTAAAAATGATGAAAATGTATATAAAATATTTTAAATTACATTTTCCATAAAATGAAGCAATATAACATCATCATAAACAAGTGGGTTGTGGCCAACGTTAAACTCTTCACCAACAAGTCACTCCACAAAGTATTCAAATGTTATATTGAAAATTTTCAGCATTACAATGAGTTTATTAAATTATTTTTGATTAATATATTTTATTATGAAAACTTGATAATTCTTCAATGTCATTTTATGAAAGTGATGTGTCTTTTTACCAATGTGAACAAAAATAATTTCTTAATTTTTTTTTAGAGGGACTTCATATTTTAACTGACCTGTAAGTGGGGCGTGTGTAGAGGACTAGCTGGACTGTGAGGGGAAGATTCACAAGATGAAGTAGCAGGTGCACCACTAGATTGTTTTGCCTGCTAAAATTAAAAAGGGCCAAATTAACATAGCACATTTATAGCCATAATAAAAATCTTTTAATGATTTATATATACCTATATATATTTTTCAAAAACATGGAGTAATCTTATTTGATAAACCAATTCCAAGTTGTTTATTTGATAACAAATATACATTAAAGCTATGCATAGTCTCAAGTGAGCTCGTAGGTTGTTTAGGCTTGGTATATTTCTTTCTTTCGAAACATCATGCATATATTTGTGACATCCCTTTTTAGGACGGCTCCTGCTTTCCTCTCTAACCCTTTCGCCTTCAAGTCTTTTAATCAGTTGTTCATTCAGTCTTGGGATGAAGGTGTGACTCGCGACCACCAAAGAGATGGAGGGAGATCTCCGGCTCTAGTGCAGTTTTGGAAAGTCTTTCGGATTCATCTTCTCCACATGTTCTCTCCATTAGTGCCTTCTTTACCCGATCTGCTTTACAATGTCCTAAACATCGCAGGTGTGTCAGAAAAATATCGCAAGAATATCTGGTAAACAATTATTTAAGATTCATCAAAATAAAATGAACTTTGGCTATATATAGAACAAAAATAAATAACAAACCTTTCTTCGTGTTAACGGTGTACTGTCAACAGATTTGAAGTACTTCTCATGCATAGAATCATCAGAAGCATCCTTTCTAGGTGACATAAAGCTGCCGCTACGGTTTAAACCTAAAGTGAAAAATTCAATACATTTATTTCAGTTTGCAATATTTATTTTTGTTGGTCATAATATTAAATATGATATTTCAGTTTAAACAAAAACCAATGAATGTTTGTATGCATTTTTGCTAACATTCATAAGCGATTCAATATGATTCTAATCTTGTGACAACATAACGCTTGATATGATTGAAATATTGCAATATTTTTAATTTGCTATTTATTATACCTTCATTTGTCAATAGTAAGTCATTTTATCTTTTCTTGGAAGGTAAAAAAAAGACTTGAACACTCATCTTTTTTTTTACATGATTTAGGTAGACAGTACAATGTAAAATAAGCACTGATAATACCATTCAATAATACCTACTATTCAAAATTATAAGTTATTTAGGATAATGGCAGAGTTACATACTAACAATATGTGAAAGTACATGCAAAACTAATTGAAACAATTATAAATGGTAGAAAATGCCATTATCAAACTATCTAGAAGAGTTACTTGTTACTTCTACTTTCTTCTTTTCAGACCCTTTCACTCCACTGCTGGATAAAGGCCTCTCCCTGGGTTTTCCATTTCTCACTATCCTGGGTACTCTGCTTCCACCCATGTCCCACCAGTTCGACAATATCGTCAGTCCATCTCCTCTGTGGTCTCCCTACACTTCTTTTATTATGATAGGGTCTCCTAGGGTCGAATTTTGGGGGTCCATCTATTATCCCTCTGTCTTGCCACATGACCTGCCCATTGCCATTTTAGCCTTCCCACTCTCTCTGCAATGTCTGCGACCTTTGACCGGCGTCTTATTTCCTCATTTCTTATTCGGTCTCTCAAGGATACGCCCAACATTTGTCTTTCCATTGCTCGTTGAGTACACTTAAGTTTGTGGAGACTTCTGGCAGTAAGTGACATGGTTTCAAGACCGTATCTTGTCACTGGCAAAACACAAGAATTGTACACATTGGCTTTTAGGTTATTCGGTATTTCCTTGTTACCGAATATGTGTTTCAACTTTCCAAAAGCAGCCCAACTCAGCCCAATACGTCTGGGCAGTTCGGTGGTCTGGTTTTCTTTACCCAATTTAATTTTATGTCCAAGGTATATGTATTAAAAGTTACTTAGAGACATCATATTTTATTGTTATTCTAACATTTTAAAATTTTCAGAGTTCAATTTGTGACACATAAGAAACAATTATATTTATTAATATCAAAAAAATTTATTCAACTGATTTCAAAGCTACCACTTCGGTCGAATAAAATAAATTATTTATTGTTGTTTCCATCCTCTTCAGAGTATTTAAAATATATATACAAAAACAAAAAAATATGTGCAATTTCTGACATTTTACCAGTCAAAGCCATATTATGTGCCTACATATTGTTTGAACAGAGATTTAAACTGTTTTCTGTGGAACATACATATATCATCTGTACATATACAAAATTAAGGGTAATAAAGTACAAGTTGCTCACTTTGTTCTGGTGGAGGTGGATGTGGTGGATGAGGAGGATGTGGTGGATGGTGAGACTGTGGTGTGGTCTTCTTTCTTAGTTGAGGAGTGCTGCAGCTGGCTGGTAGACCACCACTGCCTCCCCCTCCAACTACAACACCGCGGGACAAACTTCCCGCCTCGCTGCTTACCCTGACAAAAATAATCATTGTGTTACTTACATTTTTATTATACTTTTTATATGAGGACTAGTTTTTGTTTATCTTGGATTATTGGTTGGCGCAATTTATTACCTGGCACAGTAGTTTTAAAAAGAATCATTACAAATTCACTATTTAATTAGTCAACTTTATGATGACCCTGACCAAACTTTTGGGCTTTTTCTATGGGATGGTATAAATTTTTGTCAGTCAACGGCCCAATGAGAATTTAAAAACGGTGGTGGATGTAATTCCAATGGACATGGTGATTTTTGGCCAAAGAAAGCAATTCTAGATCTTTTAGGTATTTAATATTGCTTCTCGGGAAACTAACAGGTACTATGTCGAATATTAATTTAACATGCACATTCTGGAGACTTACGATATTTATCGTCTCACAGATCCAGACTGAAAACACAATTTAAAAACTGTTGTCTCCACCGGGAATCAAATCGAAAACCGGGAATCAAACCGAACCCGTCATTTCCAACAAACAAAAAAGTATATATTATGAAATAGGTTTGTTAATTGGGTACATATTTGTAATATTCAACACAGTGCCGGTTAGTTGCCTGAAAACCAATTTTATTACAGAAATTTAATTGGTCCTCTAATGGAGTGTTATATTATTCATGTATAACTTGTTATTAAGAATGTATGTTTACAAAATGAAAAAAAATAAAAGATTAAGTAATTTCAAATGAATACCTTGACTCTGGTTTATGGTGCGGAACAGATATTGCCAAACCAGCCTCCTGAAATAAGAAATTAAAAAAAAATCATTATGGCCGAATAATAATTTTCAGTGGACCCAAGTTCAGATAATATAGTTGATATCCACAGTGAATATGATTATTATCAGAGTAAAATGTGATATCACCTGAAGTCTCCTATATGGTTGAGCAGCACTGCTAATACTGCTGTCAGAGGATCTTCCCGAGTCTGTATGACGACACACTCCTCCAGGAACTGCAGTCGTTCCGCCACCACCCATCCCAGTGCTGCCACGAGATCGTCTGCTCTCACCAGCACACCTGCAAAAAACATTTCATTTGTGAAATTTCTCGCTGTTTACTGTAAGATTGACATGTAAGTTGATTCAACAATCATATCCACAAAATGGGCACATAGTTATGCTAGAATTAAATCCACATTATTATTTTTATTGATTCAATTTGTAATCAAAAGAGAAATGGGGTATATCAGTGATTGTTAAAACTAGTTAAAAACCACCAACTTCTCGTAATAAGGCTGCATACATTGAAAGAATGGAAATCAAATTACAAGAAAACACATACAAGAAATTAATGTTTTTTTGATCTACAGCAAGCAGTGAATTGACAGATCCAACATATATTCCATACAATATTAAATGACAGTTAATACACAATAGGAAGAAATATTCAAAACGACACATTAATTTTATTAAAATTATCAACCTGTTTTCTTATTATGGTATGCAATATATCTTCACTGGGATCTCTTATATCTTTTCTTAAAATATCTTAAATTTCACTTAATTTGCATTCACGCTTTGATCTAATACAGTGTTGTTATTCTGACTTTGAATGCTTCCACATGACAGAATTTCATTCATATGGCATCGTTTCAAACTTTTGTGACCGAACTTTACTACCGTTTCTAGTTGTTAGTCTCAAAGACTTTACTTAAGTCAATTGTTTATTATTCATTGCTTATATTGCACATATTGCCATCTAATAAAATATATTTTTTTATCATAAGATGTTCATCTAAAGTTTTTTTTTTTTTATTTGTAACATAAGAAATAATATACAGGTACACATCAAAGTTTAAAAATACAATATTTTTACAAAAAAAGATACTTAAGAACTAGATGCGGAATGTAAACTGCTTCACTAGGTTAAAACCCTGTTCTGAAGCAGTATTTGTTTATTATCTTGTCATATTACATTACCATTTACCACACATTTGTCTGATACCAGAATTTTTACTGTTTATTCTTTTCATCGTGTCAGCGCAATGATTGCTAGTCAGCCATAATGATCTTATGACATGGTTCATTCTAATGCCTACCTTTTCTCTCTTTTCAATATCCTTGACCTAAATTATGTACAGAACAAGTAAAGTATGGTGAATAAGCTAAGAAAAATAGATAAGAAACTGTATAAGTTAAATATATAATTATATTATACCTGTGATGGTGAGTTCTCCTGGAATGGAGTGGACTGGTCTGTGTATGAGCGACATTCTTGTTCCCCAGCGGCGATATTTTGCTGCCGCTGCCACTACCGCTTCCACTGCTAACACCATTGCTAACTACACCCACTACACCGACACTTTCACTACTCGGCGTCACCTGAACAAATTATATCAGAAGCTCTTTAACACTTGTTTATACTATTTATAATAACTCATCATAGATAAGCAATAGGTTTAAAACTGTAGGTTCCGCACAAATTCATTTTTGATATTCGCTACTCCCACCACCACTGGCACTGCATATGGGGACAGTAAACGGCCCCTTCACAGAACGCTAAGTGAACGACAAGAAAAAAAATGCATAGTACAAAGAGTAGCTCGTGGAGCCCTCTAGACTAGGAATCTCACCACCATAGTGCAAAAAGAACAATCAACGAATGTGAATAGAAGATTCATAGCCTTTTAATATGTAGATATTTTTAAATATAGAACATCAGAGGTGTGACCAAAGATTTCCATATAATATACTAGATGGAGTACTCCGTGCAATGAGTGAGTCATGGTATATCGCGCATTTGACATCTCGGTTGTCAACATATTGCAGTTTTCCATACATTTCAACACTTCCAAGATAACTGTTCTCTAAATCTTAATGAACAAAGTGTTTTTTTCGACAAATAGATCCGAAAACAATTCACATTAGTCGTTATTCTCCATAGAAAAACGATGTGGTCTGCCAACCTTGTAATCAAAAGTCCCGTGGAAAAATCCACATTTCAATTCATACTAAATTTGCTAACTGCGACATCTTGTATATTATATGAAAATCTATGGGTGTGACCAAGATCTCTGGCAATAATAAACTTAATTGCAATCGACTGATAGTTATGCGCCATAACTATGACAAGAGGTTCTTAAGGCTTTAATATTATCGAGATCGAAATATTTGCATCACCAATGGGACTAAAAGGCGCCCATGAACAGCAACGGGGAGCTTCGATCTATAAGAAGACACCATTTGGTGGCAATAATCACTATTTATAACAAAATATAAAAAAAATTGAATAAAAACATCTTCATAAGATGCAAAGATGTGTCTGATCATTCCCATAATCAACCAAGATATCATTCCTGTTGATTTTTATGAAAAATGACTCCCGTGTACTTCCATCACAAACTTCAATTTCCTTAATTTCAGCTTCAAAAACAAATCTCATAGAAAAAAAATTTAAAGATAAAAAAAACAGTGTAATACAGCTTTTAATTTCAAACAGTGTGATAGTTATTTTTGTTTCCATGTCTCATTAAATTTATATAATTTGTCAGAGTAAAATAACTTAAGAAGTCTCTCCAGAAACATACAGAAGATGGTAAACAGATATGTGAGAGACATTATGTGAGAGAAGAATTCAGTATTGGGAGATGCTTTAGATGTCAAGGATACAATCACAAGTATACCAAGTGTCAGGCTGACATTGTCTGTAGAAAGTGTTCTGGGAATCACGATACAAGCGAGTGCAAATCAGAGACTTATAAATGTGTGAACTGCGTGACTGCAGGACATAGAAAGAAGCAAAAGAAAGATGTAAATATTTAAAAAAAAACATAGACATTATTTCATTTTATCGCCAAAATTGTCAACACTTGACTGTAGAGTTCCCATTTATATAGCAGTAGAATAAATAAGTAAATAATATTCAACATTACCTGAGGTCCAGGATGGTTCAGATTAGTCTGTGTAGAAATTTCTTTCCTCTGTTGTGGATCAGTGTTTTGTTTTAATGTTTGCAACTTAGCCAGAGGTATAATATCACAGTCAACAGGCCTGTGCCAAACAGTTGTCTGAAATACAATTAAATTCATAAGAATACAGAGCAAACTCTTATTCTATGTAATTATTATTCCATTTATTCTTGCACATACCTGAGTAGTGGCATTGTAGTAGTAAAATCTATGAGTATTATTGTCAAATAATTCCCACCACTGTGAAGAATCTGTGCGTTTAACATTAACACCCTAAAAATATTGTTATTTTATTTTATTAAGTATTATTATGTCATCATGTCAAGTATTGGACACATTGCAAAAAAATATTACCTCAGGCGGATCCCATACACATTCTCCTGTCGTAAGGTTAGCATACATATGCTCCTTCGTTTTGGGTTCTATAATTTCGACCCAATCGACTCTGGAAATTAAAAACATCATTTCATTTACTGTTTAATGGACCGAGAATTAATATGCCGGCAATTTATTCTGGGCGTGACATTAGAGCATCGAAATGCACTTATTGATTTTGCCAAAAAAAATATTCAATCAAATTAATAAAACATCCATGAAATCAAGCATACCTATCTGAAGACATTGTGTCGATATTTTTTTATAATAATTTAGATATAAATTTAAGAAAAATCACATTGTCACGGGAGTAAAAAAATATTAATGATAAATGACCACGATCTAATCAGAACTAGGATTCCATTTTGGATGTTTACAGATGTTGACAGGATTACAACTGTAGCAAAATTAGGAAATATAAATTCATAGACTAGTTTTGATGGCAAACTTCTATGGATTTGTTATAATTATTTTTTCCAACGCCCTCTTGCAAAAAAATTACACCAAATTAAGTATGATATTTCCATAGGTATTGTGATCGATATATTTCCATGCATTATGATATCAAAGAAACCCAATAACCATTATTTTACTTCGGCCTAATGCCCTAATGTATTTCTTCTATTAATTCTAGGAACGGATTACAGCGGCCCCCCAGGCCTTGTTCATATGTTTTAGCATTGTCTTTTATATTGAAAATAAATTTAATATGTAAAATGCATTAAGCAGATTCCTGGAATCTTGGTTGTCACCCGGCGATACGGGTTGGTTCTTCAGTTTAACCACCCCCCCCCTCCCCTACACCATGTTTCACGGGCGCTGGGTCGCCCTGCTGTGTCCAGTCAGTTGTCATTCGGTAGGAGTCAGTGGTAGTCGATCAGTTGTTATTCGGTAGTTGTCAGTGTGAGTGGTCAGCGAGTAGTATATCGAGTCTAACGCGTATCGAGCGGTCTATCTTATAAAGTTGTAAAGTGTAGTGCCACGTGCTAGGGCTCTCGGACGGCTCTAGTTTTTTTTCTGTGTATACTAATATATTGATTGCATGGTAGAGACCACAGGCGATTCCTTAGTGTGTGCATATGTGCACTGCACTACTTGATAAATTTAAAAGAATAAAATATCCCTAAAACTTAATAAAAACTTAAAACACTTGTAAACATACATTATAATTATAATTTAATATTTAAATTTGCCAGTATTATATGTAAGAACTGTCCACGAAAAGTTTCCGCGCATGCGTATAAAGGATTGTGTGCATAATAAATTCTGCACGTATTTTGGTCAAAGATCTCATATAAACTCGCTCAATCCGTGGTTTTGAGCGATACGGATAACCCTTCATTGGTATATATGCGTTAGAAAAGGATGGAAATATATCGTCTCCGTGCATTGCCGGCGCTTGCGCATTGACGAGTAAGATCATATTGTCCATAATTATGAACAGCGTTGCCAACGAGAGTTGAGGTTGAGATCCCCGCAATTTGGGGAATTCCCCACAAATTGTCAACGCTGATTATGAATAACATAAAACTTGCGTTATAAAAAATAATTTACTCATTATTAGTAAGGATTATTTTACATTTACTGACGTACAACGTTATCTGAAGAAATATTATGACATATTGTATTTATAATGTGTTGTCAATTGTCAATACGTTGATTTACTATTTTTCAAAGAACGAAGTTCCTTTCACGTTCCTGTTTTTAATTTGTGCGTAAGAATAATACTTGTGTATTTTTGACTAATTTGTTGCTTCAGCAAGCTTGTGTAATTATAATGTGTTTTTAATGTAGGTATACCTACCTAGTTGTGTTTTACAAAAAAATGTCAAGACGTTTTAATGGTAAAATATAAAATATAACAAATTAACATTGATTTTTTGGTGTTGTGTTTAGAAATGCTTGTCTCATCGTTAAATTATATGTAGTGGTTCGTTATATTTCGTGAGTGAATTTAAAGGTACATAATTTATTATAAATACTTTTTTTTTATTCGTGTATTATAGATATCACTGGCCATAAGATGAATAAGGATATTAATATTGATTTTATTAAAAATAATCGACGATCGTTCGAACAAAAACTGTTTATTAAAAATTGTGAGATACCGAGACCACAATTAAAGATAATTCAAAGTTGCAAAGCAAAAACAAAAAATGTAAACCGGGTTTTTAAAAAAGATCTATATAATAAAGCATCGTGGCTTTGTGGTTGTAGTCGTATAAATTCTTTTTTTTGTTTTCCATGTACAATATTTGGTGGTGACAAATCGTGGAGTGAAAATGGTGTAAAAGATATAGCTCATCTTGCAGAAAAAATAAAGAGACATACTTCTCAATCACATATACATAACGTAATGCAATTGAGTTTATTGGGTAGAACCGATATTCGACAGCAACTTGATGTTGGTTTTCGTGAATCCGTCAGACAGTTTAATGAGAAAGTCCGTCAAAATAGAATGATTTTGTCTAGAATTATTGATTGCGTTCGATTCTGTGGTGCGTTTGAGTTGGCATTAAGGGGACACGACGAGAGCGAAAATTCAAAAAATAAGGGAGTTTTTCGTGGATTAATAGATTTTGTTTCTGAAATTGATTCTTCTATGAAAGAACACCTTGAAAAGGCAACTGTTTTTAAAGGAGTCTCCAAATCAATTCAGAATGATCTACTAGATGCAATTTTAAAAGTTTGTCAAGAGAAAATCGTACAAGAAATTTCTGAAACCGATTTTTTATCAGTTCAAGCTGATGAGACAACCGATGTATCTACCTCCACTCAGTTAGTATTAATTCTAAGGTACGAAGTAAAAGGAGTAATCTATGAACGGTTCTGGAAATACTTACTACCTGTTGATCAAAGCGCTTCGGGATTATCGCAAGTCATTTTGAATGAAATACATTTATTACAAATTTATAACATTCAACATAAATTTATTGCACAAAGTTATGATGGAGCCAGTGTCATGAGCGGCCATTTAAATGGAGTGCAAGCAAAAGTAAGAGAGATATATCCATATGCATATTATACGCATTGTTATGCTCACCAGCTAAATTTAATTCTTGAAAAAACAGTTTCACAGAATATTCATGTTAAGAAATTTTTCGCTCATTTACACAGTTTTCCAAATTTTTTCTCTCGCTCTCCAAAACGAACAGCTATACTAAATGAAATAGTATCTAAAAAGATAGAATCTGTTCCCCAAACAAGATGGAATTACAATATTCGAACTGTTGCTACGGTATACGGTCATAAACGATCTTTGATGCAATGTATGTAACATATAACAAATTCATTGGAAACAGATATTAATACTTTAAGTCAAGCTGAAATGTTATTACATTATCTCAACGATGAAGAGTTCAACTTTTGGCTTTCTTTTTTTAATGACGTATTACCCCACTGCGACATTCTTTTCAAGCAGTTGCAAGGGCGGTCGATTGATACAATCCAAATCAAATCATTTATCGAATCTTTTGAAAAGAGCATCCAAAACATAAGAGATTCTTTACATGACAGAAATGAGCCCCAAGCAAAAAGAAGACGAATGGATCGACCCTTTTTAGCATTGTGCGCAGAAGTTTGTGATCTTATAAAGGCTGGAATCACTGACCGTTTCCAAAACACTCACCATTTAGTAGCTGCCAAATTATTTTATACTGATAAATTTTCCATTTATAAAAACAACTTCCCGGAGGAAGAATTTTCTATAAGTACAAACGTATATGACTTTTTGGATAGAGTTAAACTTAAAAGTGAATTGTGTGTTCTTTATTCTCGGGATGATTTTGTCAACGCCGATGGAGCAATATCAATTTTACAACTTTTTTATAAATACAATTTAGTGGAGTGTTTTAGTGAAACAGTGAAACTTCTTAAAATAATTTGTACAATACCAATGACTACTGTGGAGTGCGAACGGTGCTTTTCGACGCTCAAACGTGTCAAAACATTTTTGAGAAACACTATGTCGCAAGATCGTCTGAATGCATTGACAATGATGTCTATAAACAAAGATCTGATCTCTTCTATCCCAGATTTCAACAACCGAGTGATAGAAGAATTTGCGCAAATGAAGGAGCGACGAATGGATTTTATTTTTAAATAGATATACCGTGAGTACTTAACATTTAATGTACCTATTTATATGTATTTCATTCTAACACAAAAATGGTTAATCTCTATCGCTTGCTACTTTAGTATAGACTATATACTAATAAATTTGTAGATTAATGTAGATACATATGTACATAAATATGCACTGTCTATAATTTCAGTCACGAGCCGCCTCTGGTAGAGACTAAGTCTGTTTCAGATCCATATAATCAACGGGGGTGAATTTAAGATAGTTTTAAGTTATTTTTAATTAATAAAAAGTGATAATGTAAGTAGTGTAAGTGTTTCCTCTACAGACCCGTTACGAGAGCAGCGGCTGGTAAGATCTTTCCAATTTATATATTATTTTGCCATGCCTGGATTTTTTGTGTATTTGTCCTTTCAGACTTCTTCAGAGACAGCGTTTAATGTATGTTATGTATTTTTCTTTTCAGACACACGAGAGCCGATAATATTTGTTTTAATAGAAGTATTCTTTTCAGCATTTTTTAGATATCAATTTCGCGTCCCAACGTGGGCTAAGTATTTTTTTCAGCCTCTTCAGTTATCAATTTCGCGTCCCAACGTGGGACCAATATATTTCTTCCCAGCCTCCTTATATCAATTTCGCGTCCCAACGTGGGACAAGTACTCTTCTCACGTGGGACAAGTTTTCTTCGGATATCAAGTACAATAAATTATATTTTATATTTTGTTGTTTAATAATAAAACAAAAGCACTCGCACGGACAAATATCAATGATTATATGTATAAAAAAAAACAACAGAGTAATCCTCTCCTCCCAAGAAATTTGAGGACGAGCTCACTTTTAAATGTCAATTCAGGTTGTAAAATAAAATGTTCAAGTGCCGATACACAAACGTTAGCAAGCACGATTAAGTCACAAAGTAAAATATTAAAAAAATCAGTCCTAAATTAATCGAAATTAGGACGTCACAATTGAGATGATAATAATAATTATTTAAGACGTCACCAATTAAATGTACAATTGAAACACAATAATTGTCAAAAAATAAAATCAAATATGAAAATATCATACAAAATAAGCATTTGTTCTTAATGGGCGGACGGACGTCGTCGTTGGTTGATGGAGACAAGACAGCCAGATGCTGGTTGAGTGGCTGTATCGGGAACGGCAGCGGCTGGGCAGGTGTCTTCAGGGCGGCAGGGCTCAAGAGCGACACTGCAGGCTGCAGCTTCAAGACGAGCGTGACTCGTGACATTTTCGACTGTCTATTGTTACTTTTTTTAGGTTATATCTGCTGTCAATTTTTTTCTGATGTTTTTTTAATGTTGCTGTCTATGATTTGGCGGTGAATTTAAAACTCCAAGATAACAGTAGGGTTCGCGTCAAGTGTAATAATTAAAAATAACAAACATGTTGAAGAAACAGCGCTAGGGAGAATCACTTGAGAGGAAACAAATATATAATAATATATTACAAAAAGGAGCCAAAACAACGCAGTATTTACAAGTCACTGTCGCAACCTCTTCTTTTGTTTTTTTACTCACCAAATTGTCAGGCACCACTGATATGAACAAGAAAAAATATTTATTATTTTCACAATTCTAAAAAAAAGGTAACCTCCAAAGTTTGACAGTTGAGAGTTAAAAAAATAGACACGCGTCGTAAAGTACAAATGACATTTACCGAACGGCCGAGGGACGCGTGTCCGCTTTCCTATCAGTTGTTACCACATAGTTGTCAACAGCAGTTTCAGTCAGTCAGTAGTTGTCCAGGAGCCGCGTCCGAGAGTTCAGCCATGGATACGTAACGCTAGTCGAACCGAATTCAGTATATTTTCCGCGAACGGGGTTGTATCATAAAAAGTTGATTGGCTGGGCTGTCGGACGGCCTCAGCATTTTAATTGTATGAAGAAGTGATTAATTTCTTTTCAGATCCATATAATCTCCGGGGGTGAAATTAAGTATCAATAATAAAATTTCTTTCAGATGCCATTAGCAACGGGAGTGATTTTCCAACTGTCGATTTGTTCAGGAGAACTTTGTTCTCTTAACATATCGACAATGTTTCAAGCCAGGATACGCGATAATTGTATGCAGAGGTCTACTTTTTTCACGGCTTGTCCAACTTTCAAGTCAAAAAACACCAACTTAGAGGCTTCGCAACATATACGTTCCATATACGGATTTACTCAGAATTCGGAGTAGAACATTTCGTGTGTCTCTCGGTGTGTGTGTGTGTGTGTGTGTGTGAGGGTGTGTGTGAGGATGTGTCTGTGTTTGTATCTGTGTGTGTGTCCGTTTCCCCCCTTATAATTTTTGATCCGCTCAATTTAGAGAGCCAAAAATTTCAGAATATATAAATATTTATAGGTCTACAAAAATTTTATACTCAGAATTTTGAATTTTTGTTTCAGTCAGGGGTTATCAACTTTTGAATTTTTACTTTATTTTTCCATTTATCACAGAAACCATCAAAGGTAGAACGCTGAAAATTGGTACGAACATAGAAAAATACAAAATCTCAAATTTTTTTTTTCATAAAAATTCCAGTGTTTCTCAAACATTTTTTATTTAGAAAACTTAGCCACCTGACCTATTTTTCAGTTACAATTTTTTTTAACAATTTTTATAAAAATTGAATTTAGTGACGACATTGCTTTATACAATTTGTATGGCAGTCGCCTATACACAATAATATATGTAAGAAGACTTAGACTAGTTTGATAGGTACTTAATCTCCAAACATACATACATAACCATCATGCTGTTTTCATATTCCGAGTAGGAAAAGAGGACTGACCTCCATACTGTCCTATCTTGACATAAATACCAACATGTGTTAAAAATTTCAATAATTAGGATTTATGGGTTTATAGTTTGATTCTTATTCTTCAACTATACATACTATCGCTATCGACAGTTGGATCTCATGTGTTACATGCAACTAGTATATGAAAATCTATGGATTTATTTCGGGGAAAACAAAATATTTTTCATTGTGGTAACATTCTCCATAACGCTTTGACCAGTTTTTACTTCTATGGTTTTGACTTTTTGACAGCTATTGGAGCGGTTGATTGAAATTTTAAAAACGATTATAATCATAAAAAATAGATATATTATTATAATTTAAATGTATTTTTACCACTCATTTTTTCTACAACCTTTTGTTTTATCTGGGAAGAATAAAGCAGAGTTACATTATACCAATTTTATTATGATATGGATTCAATAAATTCAATTCGAAGACGCACAATTTTTTTAATAAAAGGTAAAATTTATTTTTATTTTTTGTTATTCTGAAGATTGAATTATCGCTGCACGGTAATTTTGTTTGATTCATAAATGGACTTTTATTGAAATGACACCACAAACAGTTTTCATCTAAAGATATAGAACTCCATATAATAATTATATTCATGATATGGGTAATCACGAGGGTTTTGATTTCGCCGATTGAACCAGACTTGCCCCCAGGTGGCATTTTTTTAATGCAAAGAACATCATGCATATCTTATTGTCTACTCATTCTGGACATTTCAACCAGTATAGTTTGTTAAGAAGAGGTATTATGTGACATCTTTTGTCAGCTCCATACGTTACATTGCAACTGCAATAAATACCATTTTCAAACTATCTTGACAAATATTGTTCTTCCGGTGAGCCTATGTCCTAGGACAATCGTTGTGAACAAGTGATATTAGATAGCCCCATAAAAAATATTCACAGTGGCTAAAACAGACGATCGTGCTGGCTATTGCAGATCAATCCTCAGAGATGAGGCATACTGAGAAAAAAAAATATGCCTCCACCTTCGTCCAATTCATGACTCTGACTAAACTTTTTTATAATATCATCTATGTATCTGTTATATAAAATGTAATAGTACATTTGTAATTTTTTAAATTGAGTTATTTACTTCATATTGATAATGGTGGTTATTCTGAAATGACTACCGTTGTATCGACATGAATCCAATCACAATAGTTGTTTTTGTTTGTCAAATCAATCGTCACGCAATAGTACACGTTTTGGTAATTCTGAACATGCAATTGCCTTGTCCATGGTCAAAAACAATCGTAACTAACTTCAGACCACAGATTATGTCTTCAGACACTTCTATTTTATCTGTGCTTCACACTTCAAAACATTCGAACACATGCGAATACCGTTGTTTACGCGCTTCAATCTTTACTATTTTATATAAATATCTACCATCTACTCATTAATAATGTCTAAAATGTCATTAATAATGTCTAAATGTGATAATGTAACTTATTTCTGTTATGTGACGGCTCACTGAAGGTTGTGACATTGATACGTTTATGTCTTGAGCCACTGCCTTTTGTTAAGATCCTTGGCCGTAGAAATTCAAAGTTGTGAGAACCTTTATTTCGACTGGTACCTATAGCTCTTTTTGTATATCCACAGACATGAGGTTTAATGATGTTGATTAAAAATCTCGCCATATTTCGGTCAACTCTGTATTACTTCAATAAATCTAATTTCAGGAATATCAAATGGGTTTGTCACGTCTCTCAAATTCCTTCTATAAATACCTACTATATGCATACCTAGGACATAACCATAAAAAAATTAAAACATCGATACTTCATTTTTAAAAGTTTTACAAATGTGCTGTTAATGAATAAAAATCCTACTTCCAATCTGTCATTTTCCTCTAAATATTCAACTAAAGCCAAAGCTGCATTTTCTTGTGCCATTTTAAGCGAATATCTAAATATTTGTCGAAGAAAAAGTCAAACCGAGTCTATCTGTAATCTAAACAACATGCTTTGACCGCTTGTTTCAATATCAACAGTTGTTCAGTCAACAATTCCAACAGATGTGCGTTCAGAATAACCCACTGTCAAAAAAGACGATAGCCGCCATTTTTGTATTGTGATAATCCCAGATGTCAATCGGTTTTGTCGTTTCAGAATAACCACCATTGTATGTGTTTCTTTAGACAATATTGTTTCTTTTTAATAATTGTTATATTAAATTTGCAGATGTAAGCAGTGTATTGAGGCTGGTCAAAGTCATGTAATAGATATATCCATAGATAAAGGGAAGTGGTTCGATCTAAAATATAAAAAATATCCTGTTATAAAAAAATTGACAGCTTTAGGCTATTGTAGATATCAACCGTTTCCATTTGTGGATATTCCTCAACTATATAATAAAGGACATATTTTTATATAGTTGAAAGCATGTTGAATCCATATGAGGGTAAATCTGATGAAGAATGTGAGATGGTGACAGGAACAGTGACTGCTGAAAAACCCTTGACTTTTCTTGACTGCAGAATGGATCAAAAATTCTTTTTGATTGGAAAGGTTCAATCCTCGTTTAAAAAAACATTTATAATATCAAAATAACATTATCATATATGCCTGGTCACATACTAGCTGGGACTTGTGAATGCAAAATTCCAGTCTTGGACGTTGTAGTCATGCCTGTGCACTTTTGTTGACATTGATAATTATTATTAGTTAGGAGTGGGGCCCTACGCCCCCGCACTGCGACCATGTTTGATCTATTGTGCACAAACTTGACATTGATAAAATATATTGAGTTGCATGGCAATGATGCTTTAACTTCAAAACTTCAACCATTTAAGACTGTTATTGGAGACAAGGCTCAAAGCAGAAAAAACCCAAATATGTAACTAAGGCGAAATATCAAGTTGCAGACAAACATTTTGAGAGATTAATATATGATACTCATTCGTCTCAGCACTCATCACAATCAATAGAATCCGATGAACTTAACAATTTCATAACGGCTATTGAAAGGAGCAATAAAGGAAAGACTATGACAAGACATTTAAAAAATAACTTAAAGAGACTTCATATATTGCAAAAGAGATCTTTATATAATCCAATTGCAATGCAGGGAATTCTTTGTGTTTTTTTTAAATGTTTAATGAAGAAAAAAATTATTCCATGATTCCAAATACGGAGGATCAAAAAGATAGTGAAATTTGGATTTAATGGAAATGCTTCCTGTTAACTGCATCAGCGAGTAAGCATTTAAAATCAGAAGTTGCCGAAATTAATTTCTTTAAAAATAATATGTGGAAAATTAATAATATCACCACTGTTGCAATGAAATATGGCATTGATTCAGAGAGTATACAAAAAGTACTGGGATTAAATTTACTAAAACTGGACTTTGGATATCAAAACTATATCCAGGTCTTGACTAGTCTGGATGGACTAATAATTAATGAGAGTAATCATTGAGGTTAAATTTCATGTTGAGGTCATGCCTGTTATTATCAGATGGCTATAGCGGAATGTCACTATTGCCATTCTGTTGTGTGGTCACCATTTGGTGAAGTAATTATCCAAGTCATGTTTGATAAAGAATTATGACAAACAGTCTATTGTAATATAATGAGAGGGCACAAAACGATATATTTGCCTAAATATATTGCCATGAAAGGTAGTTATCTAAATTATATGTTTTTTACGTTAAAGTGAAATGGACACTTTATAATGGCTGTTTTATATTTTTTTCTATTATTATTTTTGTGTCTTTTGACTGCAATATTATTATTTTTGTGTTAATCTATATTTTTTACACTCATAATAACACTTATTATGATCTTCGTTCCAATTTACTTGTGAATAGATATTTGTTTTTATATTTTATTGTTTATAAAAGACTGAAATAGACATGTAATAAGGAGCTTTGTTATTAACCCTTTGAACACGTAAATCGACTAAAGTCGCCCTAATTTTTTCCCCTTTCGACACATAAATCAACTATAGTCCATGGCTTGTAAAAAATGTTACCTTTGGATGCGAAAAAAATATAAAAAAAATATATAAATTAAATTTTTTGAGGCCCCCTTCCCCCAAAATATAATGTGACAACTAATTTTTGGTGTATTAAATTAAGATATTGATTAAAAAAAATAAAAGGAATTTTATAGAATACTTTATTTTTTATTGAAAATTTGCATTTTTCAGATCAAATTTTTTGCATAACGTGTTCAAAGGGTTAATTTTTTTTCATAATTGTTTTATATGCAAAAGTTTATAAGGATATTCATTCCAATTTTTCTTGCTGAATAGATTGAAATAGATATCTGTTATTATTTTTTTTGTTTGCATAAAAGACTCAAATAGACATGTATTAAGAAGCTCAAAAATTAATTTTATTTTTATAATTATTTTGTATGTAAAAGTTTATAAGGATATTCATTCCAATTTTTCTTGTGAATAGATTGAAATAGATATCTGTTATTATTTTTTTGTTTGTATAGAAGACTCAAATAGACATGTAATGTGGAGCTTAATTATTAAGTTTATTTTCATAATTATTTTTTTGTGCAAAAGTTTATAAGGATAATTATTCCAATTTTTCTATAGATATAGAGTTACAGAACAAGGAAGAACACTGATCATTGTTATTTGGTTGTGGGGTCACGTATGAGGAAAAATTCCTGGTTATGCTAGGCATATTACACTAACTATACACTGTTGTCGCCTTTATCTATGGACATGCCAGTGACATAGTGACAATTGTTGTTTTTTTGTATATTGTATTATTGCCGATGATAACCTGCAACTTGAAATTTATTATGAATTTTATGAGTTATTTTATGTGTTATTTTTAAGGTACATTTGTTTTTGTATTTTTGTATTATTGCTGATGATAACTTGCAACTTGAAAATTATTATGAATTTTATGACTTATTTTATGTGTTATTTTTAAGGTACATTTGTTTCTGTATTTTTGTATTATTGCTGATGATAACTTGCAACTTGAAATTTATTATGAATTTTATGACTTATTTTATGTGTTATTTTTAAGGTACATTTGTTTCTGTATTTTTGTATTATTGCTGATGATAACTTGCAACTTGAAATTTATTATGAATTTTATGACTTATTTTATGTGTTATTTTTAAGGTACATTTGTTTCTGTATTTTTGTATTATTGCTGATGATAACTTGCAACTTGAAATTTATTATGAATTTTATGACTTATTTTATGTGTTATTTTTAAGGTACATTTGTTTCTGTATTTTTGTATTATTGCTGATGATAACTTGCAACTTGAAATTTATTATGAATTTTATGACTTATTTTATGTGTTATTTTTAAGGTACATTTGTTTCTGTATTTTTGTATTATTGCTGATGATAACTTGCAACTTGAAATTTATTATGAATTTTATGACTTATTTTATGTGTTATTTTTAAGGTACATTTGTTTCTGTATTTTTGTATTATTGCTGATGATAACTTGCAACTTGAAATTTATTATGAATTTTATGACTTATTTTATGTGTTATTTTTAAGGTACATTTGTTTCTGTATTTTTGTATTATTGCTGATGATAACTTGCAACTTGAAATTTATTATGAATTTTATGACTTATTTTATGTGTTATTTTTAAGGTACATTTGTTTCTGTATTTTTGTATTATTGCTGATGATAACTTGCAACTTGAAATTTATTATGAATTTTATGACTTATTTTATGTGTTATTTTTAAGGTACATTTGTTTCTGTATTTTTGTATTATTGCTGATGATAACTTGCAACTTGAAATTTATTATGAATTTTATGACTTATTTTATGTGTTATTTTTAAGGTACATTTGTTTCTGTATTTTTGTATTATTGCTGATGATAACTTGCAACTTGAAATTTATTATGAATTTTATGACTTATTTTATGTGTTATTTTTAAGGTACATTTGTTTCTGTATTTTTGTATTATTAATATTTCGGTCTCGTCTGTACACATTGTAAGGTTTGTCAAATATCTCGTCATTGGTAATACTTTCAACCTACCATGATTCTGTAATACAAATTAAATCGTAATCATTAAGTAGTGCGCTTTGTGAAAAATCATGAGTTTTAGTTCGCAGGCCTCAAACATTTTGGTAATAAATACTAATTGTGTCAGTTATTTCTGAGTGTAAATATGTATCAAAATAATTTAAGAGGAATAGCATAAATGTAAACGCTTGTCAGAGGTCCACCTCCAGCACACCTCGCTAAATTCAACATAAGTTTGCCTGCGTAAGTATGAGTTGTGGTTTAGATGTTGTAATATGTGTATAAATGTAATGTTATTGATGTAACGTTTATGTGATTAATGTGTTCATAGAAATTAAAATTTGGCAGAGACAAGATAATACAATATAATAGCAACAGATATACGTAGATTTGAAAAATAAGAAAATAGAAGTTATCGAACTGAAATAAAAATAAGCAGCATCATTCAAGTATGATTCGCTTGTTGATTCATACTGGAGACAATAACTGGTCCGGAAAGCTCGTTTTTTCGCAAATAGATTTTGGAATTGCATACCCACAAAAAATTATAATTATTTGACTTTTTAATTCCTTGGCCGTCTTCAGGATCAGCTTATTCTTCCTTGTAAGATGATTGTTAACAAATATTTTTACGTTACTCCTGAAAGACCCAGTGAAGAAGTACTGACGCCTTTGTTCTTTGTTCTTATTGCTGCCAGAAACTCGTCCTTTGTTGTCCTTTTCGAAGAGATTTGGGCAATAATATTTCTTGGTCTGGTGGTAGTGGTTGATCCTGACTGCGGGGGTTGGCGGTAGCGGGGTGTAGCCTGTTTCAATTTATATTCAACAGTTTCTGCGATGTTAATAATTTTTTATTTTATTTATTGAAGACAAACATACAGCCAATTTAGTACATAAGACAAGCAGACATTAATACAACAAATAAGCCAAAAATGTTTGATGAGTATTACTGGATAACAACACATGAATTGAGAAAAAAAAAACAATCAGTAACATAATATTATTTGCTGTAGAAAATGGAAATTGAATGGAAATGGGACGATATGGGAAGCGTGCGTAAGATCACTCAGAGCGATGAGGGAACGTGGCCAAAATGGATAATTTAAATCTTCTATGCGATGAGTTGAAGAGATCAATGTCATGGAAGAGAATCATAATTTCTGCATGCTCTGTATATAAAAGAGTGCTGTGCATAATTTGTGCCACAGATGGGAAGTCTAAATGTATATTTTTTTCTAGTTTGTCTCGTCGGTATGTTGAAGGGAATTTTCGCAAGAAGTGCGTCGGTGAAATAATACTGTTCACTATTTTGTACAGGAATGTCATGTCAAATACAGTTCGTCTGTTCTCCAAGGACATTAACTTGTGGCGTATTCGGGAAAGAGACAGGTCATTATGATGTTGTCGGTTCCTGTAGTCAAGATGTTTTAAAAATTTGTTTTGAATGGTTTAGATTCTGTCTATGAGTGTTATGTATTGAGGATTCCAAACGGCTGAAGCAAACTCAACACAACTGCGCACATATGAGCAGTACAGGGTTTTCACAGTGGTAGTATTCTTAAAGGGCTTACATACCCGTATTATAAAATTTAATTTTTTGTAAGCATTACCGATAATCTTGTCAATATGGGAATTAAAAGTCAGTTTACTGTCAAGTATCACTCCAAGGTCTTTGATTTCGGTTTTTCTTTCTAATTTCTCATTATCGATGTAATAATTTGTGAGTAATGGATTTCTAGAACGGGTATACGATATGAAGTTGCATTTTTTAGTGTTTAAAAACAATTTATTATTCTTACAATATTCATACAGACGATCGAGATCCGTTTGCAACGCAACTACGTCAGCATTAATACATATTTTTTTAAAGATTTTTATGTCATCGCATAGACTAAGAATTCAGATGATTGGAAACAAGTTGATATGTCATTTACATAAAGTATAAAAAGAATTGGACCAAGATGTGAGCCCAGTGGTACCCCTGATGTGCAGGATCTTAATTTTGAGTGGATATTATTTATAGCTACTGCTTGTGATCTATTCATCACATACGAGGACAACCACCTCAACAAATCACCATGAATGCCATATTGTTTCAGTTTGTGTATTAAAATGCCATGATTAATCTTGTCAAAAGCCTTGTGGAAGTCTGTATAGATGGCGTCTACCTGACCTCCATCTCCCATTGAGTTGATGATAAAATCACTGTGAAAAAGCCGTGTTGGTTAGGGATAATGAAAGTTTTAATTTCAGGTACGAGCTGGTCAACGACAATTCTTTCCATTAATTTGCTAAAAATTGAGAGCTTTGATATTGGCCTGTAGTTATTAACATCTTGTTTATTTCCTGATTTAAAAATTGGTGTTATGAAAGATTTTTTCCACAAGGCTGGGAACTTACCGGTGCGAAAGGATAATCTAAAAAGGAATGTCAATGGTTCAGTCAGTTCTTCAACGCAGTTTTTAATAAATATCGAGGGAATTTCGTCGGGACCAGGGCCTTTGTTTAAATCCAATGCTTTAATTTTTTTCTCAATATCATCTTTCTCGAATTTAATTTTACTGAGATTCAATATGTTTTTGCAATGGACATCAGGCATCATAGAAGATCCGAGCTCGAACGTAGATTGAAAGAAGTCGCCAAAAAGCACACTCATAACATGAGGATCGGAGGTAGTTTTTACACCATAAAACATACTATGCGGATATCCTGAACTAGGTTTCTTAGACTTAATATAGTTGAATATGGCCTTCGGATCAGATAAAATTGGTCTTCTTAAGGTTTTCGTCATTATTTTCGGGAAGGCATTGTATTTCAATATTATTATTTAGTGTTTCTTGTTCACTTTCGTTATTATTATTATTATTAGAGGGTGTTCTTATGCACTGCGACCCTTAGGATCTTTTGCGCTCCCCCTACTTACTTACCGGGTTTCCTGTTACAGCACCCCTTCGAGTCGTAGCCCTCTTAGGAAGTTTAGGACCCGCAGGGGATTCAATGAGGGTATGGATCCAATGTCCATTTGGGGCGTGCCCAAGGTCCTCATTCTAACTTGTGTCACAGCATCACACTGCAAGAGGAGGTGGTGTGGCATTTCGTCCCGAATTTGTTGACGATGGTGTAGCCCATCCTCTTTATGGTGTTGCAGGAGTCCTCGTCCATTCCCACTAAGAGTACTCGGCCGGTGCCCTCGACCCTGCTGTTGTGCACCTTCCAAGCAGTGGCATTTAGCCCTTCATTCTGCCTGCTGATCATGCTCAGCAGGCATTGAATGCTCATCGTAGAGCACTTGGGGATGAATATTGTGGCACTGTGCGCCTTGGGAATTTCTTCCCCAGGACACACCGCCAGTTCTACTCCTTCCCAATTTCTCAGCTTAGTGACTGTGTTTTCCAGTGTAGCTTAACGGTCGACCGATGGCAGAGCTAGTTCCCTCGCAATGATGTATTCTAGTAATGAGAGATCATTGCTACTTAGTTGGTTCCTTGGGTACTCTTTAGGGAGTACAGCCATTCCTATTACACTGGCAGTACCAGCATAATTGGTGGCTGGTTCAACTAGCTCAGTTCTTGCCTGAGCTTGTGCAGGAGCCTTTCTCCTCTTAGAGTCTGACCCCTTTGGAGGAGTGATGACCCTGTTTGCACCTCGAGCAGGTTGGGGATTGCCCAACCTCCTCTCAATTACCTTCTTCCTTGCCTCATGAGGTGTTAGTCCTTCAGCAATGAAGCGGAGATACCACTTTGTCCCGGCTCCACTGAGGGCTTTTCTCAGTGGATCATCCAAGCTTTCGGGCACACCCGGAGGTGGCAGATTCGTGGCTTTCTGTTCAACATCTTGCTTCTGGGGTATTCTCAGAGGGCGGGTGGATGTCTTGGGCTTCTGGAGGCTGTGCTCTATTGGTCTAGACTGCATGGTTGCCTGCTTTAGGGGTATTCCCAGAGAGCAGGTGAATGTCTCGGGTTTCTGTAGGCTGTGCTCCATTGACCCAGGCTGCAGATATACCTGCCTCTGGGGTATTCCCAGAGAACAGGTAGGTATCTCAGGTTTCTGGAGGCTGTGCTCCATTGACCCAGATTGCTTGGTTACCAGCATCTGAGGATTTCTCAGAAAGCAGGTAGGTATTCCAGGCTTCTGAAGACCAGCCTGTTTTGTTGAGGTGTCGACCCGCTGTTTATGGTATGTTTTTTTGATTTTTTGTTCTTACTCATTTTGTTCCCACGAGTATCTAGGGAAATGGGAATCGACTGCATCAAAGCCCCGAATGATGCAGTAAGGCTAGTTATTCCAGGAGGTCGCCTGGTATCCTGGAAGCTCCGTTAGCGGTACCATATAGCCCCGGTACCATTCAGCCATTGGCAAGGGTCGCCTAACACCTTGGCTTGGGCTGGGATTGTGTGGATATAGGAGGTTAGATGTGTGGGAGAATTGGTATGGGAGAGCATATCCGTGACGTGGAAGAGGGATTAGATTAATGCTCAGCTCGGGCACCCCGGGCTCGCCACACCTGTGACCTACCGGTAAGGCAAGTCCCCTGGGGGCTTCACTTTGGTTACTTTGTCTCTCCAAGTACGAGATGGTTTTTTTCACATCGGTTATTTGCATTACCAGATTATCGACCCTTGCCATCTTCAGTTGATTTTGTTCCTGCTCCTTGCATGTTTTTTCCAGAATTTCAATTTTATTTTTGACGTCATCTTGTTGATTACTGATAAATTGAATCAATTGGAGAATTTATTCATTTTGTTGCAATATTTCATCGTATATATTTTTCGTTTCATAAAATTTGTCATGTATTAATTTTAAAATTGTGTTTTTGAATTCTCCAAATTCGGCCAATAAACAAATATATTGTAAACTGGCGGGCTTATTGCCATTAGGCAATTTCTTCCAACCAACCAGAATATACCCCACCTATACAAATTCTTTTCACACCTCGTAACACCTACATGGAGTCTATTCAGTGTTTTCTATGTGTGATAGGGTAAATGGTGTCCCGGTCTCAAAGTCTTCGACAGCTTGTTTCAACCTCCACTGTACTGATGAATCCAGTGTTCTTGCCTTGCCCTTTCTGGCAGCACCTGAAGGGGGGATGTCGTGGTCAGGAAACTTTTCCTCGATTTTAATCTCGCCATCGGAGACACGTTTGGATGGGCAATACCTATTATGGGGTATATCTCACTTACTCTGGTTGGCTGCAAGCACCCAGATATTATACTTCCGGTTTCATTTAGTACTACATTTAGTGTTTTGCATGTGGTGAGGAATATCATACAGGTGCTGCATACTCAAGCGGCGGAAAGACATAATCCCAGAGCTGAAGTTCTTAAAGTGGATGGCCCAGCTCCCCAGGTCGAACCCGTTAGTTTCTTTATAATGTCAAGTGTTACACCCAGGTATTTAGGAGCAAAACAATGTCTCAATAGTTCATCCCTCCGTGTGACATGCAGCCTTCTAGAAACATCTCTGTTGCGCAGATAGAAAGCGCATAGTTGAGTTATAGATGGATTCGGCTTAAGATAGTTCTTATCATAATATTTTGTTAGATGTTCGAGAGCATTGGTAATTTTCTCTTCCACTTCTTCAAAGGTAGATCCTTGAGCGGTAATCGCTGTATCATCGGCGTAGATGAACTGTCGTGTTTGAGGTGTCCTTGGCTGATCATTGTTGTGTCGTACAAAATTGGAGACAGCACGCTGCGCTGCAGCAGGCCATTTCTCTGGTTTCTCCACCGGCTGTTCTTGTTTTTTAAGGTAACAAAAAATCTTTAATTGTTTAGCATCAGATTGATAAAGGAAGTTAGCTTATATATGATCTTTTGTAAACATTTTGTGGTACACAGTGTCATAGGCAGCTGTTATGTCTATTAAAGCTGCACCAGTTACAAGTTTAGACTCGAAACCATCCTCTATGTACTGCGTTAGGTTCAATATCTGTCCGCATCATGATTTTCCTGGTCTGAAACGAGCCTATAATTCTCAAATATCCCTATTTCTTCTCCGTGACCACCATAGAACTGACCCATTCTGTAGGTTCTGTTATCGATTCAATGACATTATCTGCCATCATTCTTTCTAGCTCATTTTTTACCCTGTCATATAGTTTGAAAGGCAGTTTTCGGCAGTTTTGGAGGGTCTATAACAGGTTTTGCATTTTCTTTAATTTCTAAATGACATTGGTGTGGTAAGCATCCTAATTCTTTGAATACATTGTACTTGTTTAAGAAGGACAGGTCATCTTTTCCCCTTGATACACTGTTCATATTTTTAATTGCTCCTATTTTTTGACACATTTCTAGTTCTAGCACAGTTTGACACTCAATATCTAATACATTGAATTTCACCTTCATATATTAAATTTTTATCAGGCTGTCCTGTAAACTGTCAAATTCGCAGGATGCGCTCAGGTTTTTTAGTATTGTTATATAAGATTGCATGTCTTCATCTTCATTTTGTTTACGTGTAAAGAATTTATGTCGTTCCACTGTTAGATTTTTTTTCGGCTCAAAGTGAATACGGAATAATGTAACCAATTCCTTGTATTTTATTGTCTCCGTGTCGCTGTTGAATGTTCGAAAAACGTTATTGGCCGGTTTTCCTATTGTTGATAATAACAACGCCACTTTTTTTTGTCTGACTCTTCATCGAGATCGGAGGCTATGAGACATAAATTGAATTCCTCGATCTATGTCTTCCAATTTTGGCTTGCATTCCCCGTTACATCTAACGGCAATATAGCGGTAAACAATCGTATCGACGCCGTGTTTTTTTTTTGCGTAGTCGAGACAACACTTTTATTTTACAGATAAACACTTTTACTTGACACACACACACCTGACTCCATGTTGTGGTGGGTGGTTAATTAATTAAAGTCTTTTTGTAATCTCCGTTATATTTATTTAAGTAATGACTGACAGCGACTTCACTCCATGCGTCCTGACCAGTGCGACCATAGAGTGACCAACTTGTCAAAGACCATAGATATATGTAACAATCGTCAGAAAACCTTATCATATCCACCTTTTGTCCGTGTATCTATATACCTTCTCTGTAACTCATTCTCTCTCTCAGGTTGTCGATTGCACTCTGTATGTATGCGTTGAAAAGAACAGGTGACAGAGGGCATCCCTGCCTTGCCCCTTGTCTTATATTGGCTTCTAATGTATATGCCTATGGCATATCAAGTGCTATAAGATTACTTTACAATCCCTCAGCCATGCCTCGGATTCGATCGTCAGACTATTAATATCCTCCAACACTGAAACCATGTACGGGGCATTCCTCCATTAAATGATGTAGGGTCTGAGAAAGAGCATCGCAATCATCCATTTATGGCGCTCCGCTGCGCTTCTGCTACATCCTGCCCTGACGCTATTTAGTCTTATCCATTCCCTGCGTTCCAGCCCAAAACTGACGACTTTGTAGTTGGGTTGTGACTAGATGTTTGTTTTTATTTATTTATTTATTTTTACATCTTCTTGTACATAATATAAACAAATATAATTGTACACTGGCGGGCTTATTGCCATTAGGCAATTTCTTCCAACCAACCAGATTACAAAGTATTACAACATTATGTATGTACAACAGCAAATAAATAAAAGTAAAAGATATCAAAGAAAATACGTATAACACAAACTATTAAAACAAAAAGAAAAAAAAATAATTCATGGCAAGAAAAAAGGATATGGTAAGGACAGGAGAGGAAATCGGGATCAGTTGTTCAAGGATAAATATTCCTTCTTTAGTTTTTTCTTGAAAATTCTATGTGAGTTAGACGACACAATATCCGGACCAAGGCTATTCCATAATCTTGCTGATTGTACTTCGAACGAAGAGCTGAGAATTTCTGTATTATGGATAGGGATGGATAGTGTTGTACGTTCAGCAGATCGGATCCGAGTGACAAAATGTGTATATTGCGCCGCTGGCGTATCCTGGGCCAACAAAGAAGATTGTGGTAAGATGATATGCGATCAAATTTTTTCAACCCAAAGATGAATTTGATACATATATTCTGAAGACGTTCAAGTTTATTGAGATGCACTTCATTTGCATCCAAATAGCATACATCGGCATAATCAAGCAATGGAAGAAGAAGTGATTGAGCTAGAGTTATTTTACAACGGAATGGAAGGAAAGTTTATTAAGTGAATGTAGGGCAAAGAAAATAGATTAACTAACATGCGATACCTGTTCATGCCATGAAAGGTCATCATCGATTAAGATTCCAAGATCTTTTACAACCCTGGTATACAGAATACATTGGTTATTGATATACAACAGTGGGAGTTGCAAATTCCTTATAGATGATAGCAGACTAGGACTACCGATTATAATTGCCTCGGACTTTGTCGGATCAATAAGAAGACCATGATCCGATGACCAAGAAGAGATAGATTAGATTTAGGTCGGATGCCTGGGGTGTCCTTTAGTACCAATTTCAGAAGTTAGGTGTTATTTTTCGCTCTTGTCCATTCTCTCACTGTAGAGGCATCTCTACGAAGATGAGGGGGTGCGATATTGGCCAGGACAGGTAGCCACTGGCGTTGGGTGGGTGTACCAGTTATAATCCTCATCGTAGAGTTAAGCTGGACATCCACTTTATTGGCTTGAACGCTGCCATCCCATACAGGAGCGCAGTATTCTGCAGTAGAATAAAGGAGCGAAAATCCTGCTGTTTGCTATGTTTCTGCACTAGCTCCCCATCTGGACCCTGACAGCTTCTGGATAACATTTTTCTCGCTTTTAATTACCCGCTGAGGGAGTCAACATGCTTCTTAAATGTTAGGGTTTGATCTAGAGCAGGGGTCTCCAAACTACGGCCCGAGGGCCACATCCGGCCCGCGGACAGATTTTGTCCGGCCCGCGGAGAGCTAGCATACTTGAAAACTCCTTTTAGAGAACATATTTTTTATAGCAAATTGAATTTAGTATACTGAAGTATTCTAATTTTATGTTGAATAATTATTACTATGACATCTACATTGATATGGTCATGGGCTAACTACTCGTAACATTGTTGTAGGCTTATTGTTATTGTTTTTGTGATAAGATGGATAAAGAAACACAGAATTGTAATGAGTAAAGACATGTATTATATGCAGAAAATTTAACTTCAGTATATAATAACTAAAAAATTATTGAAATGAATCCAACTAACATTTTATACATTTTAAATAAAAACATAACTTATAACAAGCATAATGACATATGAAATACTAATGACATTTATGTAATTGAGATTTTCCACTGACAATAGTTTGTAGTTGTGGACTAATTTTACTTGTACCAATTATTAAAAGAGATTTAAGATGCTCATCAGTTAATTTAGATCTGTCAACATTTTTTGTGTACTTCATTATGGAGAAGGTCTTCTCACACAAATAAGTAGTACCAAAAACAGAAAACATCCCACGAGCAAATTTATGCAAATTATCAAATTGTGTCAGTGGAAGACTCTTATAAAATTCCAACAAAGATGAGTTTTGATATTTGTTCTTAATTATATCACTGCACTGTAGATCAATCATTTCCATTTGAAGTTCCGGGGCTAGGGTTTCAATGTCAGTATCAAAAGGATTCTGAAAAATCTTAATTTGATTCGCAATGGCATCAAAGTCCGAGAAACGAGTATCAAAATTTATATTCAAAGCACTCAAAGTTTCGATTGCAAAATCGATAGGAAACTCAGTCTCAGTGGTGTGGCTGAATATTTCACATGTTTTAAAATGTGAAAAACATTTACTTCGTAGTTGTGATTGAAACAGTATCAATTTCTTCCGGAATGATTTGATATTAGTGTATAAATCAGGAAGATGCTGGTTTTCTCCTTGCAATCTCAAATTCAGTTCATTCACATGTTTTGTCAAATCAACATAGAATGCTAACTTCCACAGCCATGCGTTGTTTTGTAATTCAGTAAGAGGGCGATGCTTTTCATTCAAAAAAATTTCGATCACTGCTCGAAGTTCAAAAAAGCGCTGAAGGACTTTCCCACAACTAAGCCAACGTACGGCAGTATGATAAGGTAAGTCATTTTCTCCAATCTCTTCAATAAATTGTCGGAATTGTCGGTGATTCAGCCCAAAAGATCTGATAAAATTAACAGTTGATATGACTGGTTTCAGAACTTCTGACATATCCAAACATTTTCCGCACAAAGACTGTTGATGAATGATACAATGTAAGACTAATGGTTTTGAACCACCGTCATTTTCTACGCTCTTATAATTATTGTATATTATCATGGATAGTGTAGTTATAGTGGATTTTTCTGACTTTTGCGTGTAAATATAATTTTAAAACATTTTGAGGTGTTCAGTTGCAATCTATTTACAAGACAATATGCAAGGAGTCCATTAAAGTCTTCTTGAAGTTCGTGACATTCGGTAAGAGAACGTATGGATTTGTAAATTTTCAATTTGGGAATGTTTGAAACATTTGTAAATATCATAAATGTAAGCGTTAAAGAGTAATGGGCACAATATAGAGCCCTGCGGAACTCCTGAGGGGGCTAATGTGAAGTTTGATTTGATTTGCCTTCAATTACTACAGATTGTAATCTATTGGTGATATATGATTTTAACCATCCGAGTAGGTCACCATGATTTCCAACTTCCTCAAGCTTTTTAATTAGAATTGAGTGATTTACTTTGACAAAGGCTTTAGAGTAATCTGTATATATCGCATCCACTTGACTTTTATCATCCATTTTACGTGAAATAAATTTATTGTAGATAAGTAGGTTAGATAATACAGATCGATGTTTTAAAAAACCATGTTGTTGGCTTGGGATTTTTTTTAGTATAATGGGATAAATCCGATCATACACTATGCGTTCAAAAATTTTACTCAATGTAGATAAAATTGTGGTCTTGATTTATGAATGGGGATGATTAATGCTTCTTTGAATCTTCGAGGAAACTTGTTTTTTGAGAAAGACCTATTTCCGCTTAAAGACCTAGACCGCTCCCTTGAAAGGTTTCAAGGTCGGAATCAATGACCATGCCCAGTCATGAGTCCCTTGATCGGTGCACGTGAGTGCCAGGATGCCTTTTTTCCTGGTAAACGTTTTAAACCGATGTTGGAATCCTTTGCTAATGGAATCTACCACAGCTTTTACCAGTGCGCGTTCAATTAGCAGCAACTGATTGTCTGTTAGAATGGGGTTGTCTTCTTTGGTACATAGGCCAATTCTGATTCCAGCTGCAGCATCACGGAAAGATCTTTTTTCTGATCTTTCCCTTTTGGCTGGGTTGGAAGTTTCATTGCTGTCATTTGCTCTTGGCCTTTTTAAGGCCGCATCTGACTAAAGTGGGATGAGGCACTGATTACGTGCCTCTTCATAGGGCATACCTTGTTTTAGAAGGTAGCTAAGCCTTTTCTTGGCTGCCCCACCAAGCCTCTACGGCTTATTTGTCTCAGTTTCCAGTTGAGGCTTATCAGTCTCATCCTGGAGCTGAGGTGAAGGAGGTTTTTCTGCCTCTTCTTCATCTACAGTTGGTGAACTAGCCACCAACTGTTCCACCTCCATGGAATCAAAAGGCTCCGAAGAACCTTCCGAAGCCTCCTCCATTTCATCAAAATAAATTTGGTATTCTTCCATAAAGTTCCCACGAGTAGTGAGGAAAAAATGTCAATGCACACAGAGCCTCATGTGGGCAGAAGGCTAATTACAAGGGGGTTTCGCCTGGTTCCCCCAGGGGATCGTTAATGGCACTGAATATTTACTGCCCTCAGTGGCATTCAGTCCTCGGCACGATTCCTTCCACCTTGACTTAGGGCAGCGGAAGTGTGGAAATGTAGGATGGGAGGTTGTGCAGGAAGTCTGGTAAAGGAGAGCATTGTTGGTTTTGGTGGGAATTGGTTTGGGTGTGGAAGAAACAATTGCCCAGCTTAGGTACCCCGGGTTTGCCATACCCGTAACTTACCGGAACGGTAAGTCCCTGGGATAAGTCCCTCAGAGAGTTATAAAAAAGATAAACATATTCTGGGATATTTTTTCTTTTGAACGTTACGACAACAGATTGAGATGGTTTCCAGATTGTTTCTCCTGATGATCTATCTTTAAAACTGAGGCATCTTGCTTTTAAATTTTTTCCAATATACACAATTTTCTATAATATCGTTAATCGAAAAGTCTGTTGAAATACCACGAATCAAACCCATTTTTGTCACTTTAAATCTTGGTATATACATAGGCCTTTAAATTATTTTTTTTGAAAAATATAGATGTTATTAATTGTTTCGCACTCTTGGCATCTTTGAACATAATCGAGATTTTATTTCTCCCTTCTGATTTTACTCCACCTGGAGATATATTTTTAATATAATGTTTTATAAGGATATTATCAATTTTCATTGGGTGAATGTAAGTCAATATCCTGGACGAAAACAATATAAGGGCCAGGCGAATTTTCCATATATTGGATTTCATTTTCACTATGGGTATTGTACAATTTTTCCGGAGAACTATTTAAATTTGGAGCTTTAGATGGATGTATAATGTCAGAATTATTTGTGTTAGGCCTCTTGTTGTTTTGTTTAGGTCGCGTTGACATGTTAGTTTTTTTAATTCTTGGACTTGGTCCTGGATCAGGTGGGATATCCAAATCCATATTCATGGTTGATGAGCGGATACAAAAGAAGACTCATAATAATGAAATTTATGCAACATAAATATAAAATACACTTAGATTTTGGTTATAAAGAATATTTTTTTCAGAGCGAATATAAACACAAACTTGTTGACAACCTGGTTGCTAAGCGATCTGAATAATTTGCTTTGTTAAATAGGAAAATCTCTCTGGGAACTGGATTCAAAAAGGGTGTGGTTGGGAGATGGGCATCGATGTGGAGAGCAGGGTGATGCGAATCTGCACATGATCGGCACGCGTTACATTACATTCCAGATTTGTAATAATCAGGTCAAGTATACTATAATATAAGGATATTAGTAATGCAGTTATATTGCTTTAGATCAGTGTAGGCCATTGTGTCGATGAGCAATGATATGTTGTTTGTATAAATAGGTATCAGATTGGTCGATGGAGGATGTGAGTTCCAAGAAAGGGCGGGCAAATTAAAGTCGCCGGTTATAATAATATGGTCTTCCGGATCAAGATCATGAACCGAACTAAGTAGGGTAAGGAATGATTTAAGTGACATGTCACAATGCTGTCCAGGCGGCAAGTATACACAGGCTATGTGCATTTTACGTTTATTTGTGAACTTAGAAGCTGGAATTGTTACCCAAATGCATTCGGCCGAGCATGTCAAGTCTTCACGAAAGTATGCATGCAATTGGTTATGTACTATAATCATAGTTCCACCGCCTATTCTTTGGTTGTGGTCATCATATTGCCTGTCACCTCTAAAATGCTGTAGTTATCGGTGGGTACTGGTGGAATTAAAAAAAAATATTAAATTGTATGTAAGTAAAATATTTATTTGTCAAGTAAATATAAGATGTTTAAGAAACGTTTAAGTGGAGTTTGCGGGTGTTCCCCTTAAAAAGTTATCAAGAGTTGATTGTTTGCCACTCTTCTTTTTCTTTTCTTTATATAGTTTTTTATAACATGCAATGTCTTTATTGATCGCCCTACGCACTTGAGATATGCGTTCTCCATTGGGATCACAATCTTCCTGTTTGTATCATATGAACGTCCGATTGAAGCAAAAGATTCACCACTTTCAAAACGTCTAATAATTACTATCTTTGTCCCGATCGTGTGAAGTTTATGAGTTCTTGATTTCTTTTTACTCGTATCAACACTGCAGTTTTTCCGTTTCTCACTCATGTTTATAAATTTTTAGGGTGAAATATGTATTTCTATTGAATAAAATATTAGCTAAACACACAACACGACACGCCGGCATGCGCTCCCGCGCAAGACTAAACCTATCCTAGCTAGCAATACAAGCAAAGTGACAGGTGTGAGCAGGAAACAAGTGATTGTGAGCGGGAGAGGGATATCTTTACCCCACAGCGCGACAATGTGCGAAATAGCGAATTGTGCGAATGTCGAACGTTCGAAAGTTGAGGCCCGCCTGTACTTAAAGTTTTAAATATATATTAATTTTAGCATCTTCTTCACTGTCAATTCAATGTGGTCCTGCCATCTCAGATAATCGTCGATGATTTTATTTTATATCCTTCTAGAGGCTTCTTCACGTCAGCTTGCTATGTAGCTCATTGTGAATGATTGGCTTCTAGAGGTCTTCCCATAGTCCAATCTCTCGAATGAATCTTAAAATCTTCAGTGGGCTGGCTTCTCTGATTTGTGTTTCATCAGCGATGTGAATGCCAAATATTCTGGCTCTTGTTTGCATCAGTGGTCCACAGTCCTTGAGCAGGTGTAGCAGAGTTTTATGTTCGTCTAGGCAGAATCTGCATAGATGCATGTCTGCTAAGTTCATTGTGCATAGGTGTTTATTTAATCTACAATGTCCAGTCAGTGTTCTGATTAGAATCCTTATATTTTCTCTGTTAAGAGTAAGAATTTGTTTAGATCTTTTAGCTGAGAAGCCTGAGATCATTGATTTATTTCGCTTTTTCTAGCATGTTGTATAATATTGTTTTAATGACACTATTGGTTAAGAAGCAGTAAGGTTCTGGTCCATAGGTAACTGAGTCAGCCCCCATATTTGCAAGTTTGTCGGCTTCTTCATTGCCTTTGTAGTTTGAGTGTCCTGGCACATCATGAGATATTTTATGGAACCGACCATATGGAGAGGTTCGCATGAACAAATGTTGATGTGGTATTTTTCATGTGAATCATAGAGTCAAGTTGTCAATTTGCTTAGGTTGTAATCATTTGTCAATTGAAAAAGTCATGTACTTTGTTTTCCTGATATTTAGTGTTAACAAGTTTGAGTCGAGCCAATGCCTTAATTTTTTTTTTTTATTCTTAAAAAAAAAATCAATATGTCCTTGTTAAACAAGTACATATACATCTTCCTACGTTCCCTAAAATAAGCATAAATGCTTTTGCTATAGGTGAACGAAATCGGTTGAGGCAGGATTCGAACTTGCGACCACTGGATTACTAGCCCAGTGCGCTAACCGCTCTGCCATCAACTCATCTGAATACTATATTCGTTCCTTTCTTTGCTTTCTCATATACGCTAAGCCACGTACTAGACCTGAATAGGAGAGCAGTATCATCAGCAAATGTGACGATAGAGCCACCCATTTCAAGTCCACACATCTCGTTTATGTAGATTAGGAAAAGAGTGGGTCCTAGCGTGCTACCTTGTGGAATTCCATAAGTGATGGGCAGAAAACCACTGGTCTCATCTCCGATTTTCACAGATTGTTTTCTTCCTGTGAGAAAACTTTCAAACCATTTATAGTTATTATGTACAATACCCATCTGTTTTAGTTTCTTGAGAAAAATCGCGTGGCTGACAGAGTCAAACACCTTTGCCAAGTCAAGGAACACTGCTAAACATTTTTATCCAGAGTCTACGGAGTTTACTATAAAATTTGTAACTTTTAGAAAGGCGTCTTGCGTTCCTCTCCCCGATCTAAAGCCATATTGTTGTTCAGATAGTAGCGCATTAGTTGTTAAGTAGTGAATTAGTTGTTTAGTAGCGGCCTTCTTAAATATTTTTGAAATTGTGTTAATTAGTGATATTGGTCGATAATAATTTGTTTCGAGAAGGTCACCGTCTTTGTGAATAGCTGTTATATTACTTTCTTTAAGATGTAGAGGAAAAATACCTTGTTTGAAGCTGAGGTTAATTATATGTGTAATGGGTGCTGCTATTGGGTCAATTGTATGTTTTAATACTTTAGTTGTGATAAAATTATTTACTTATATTTGTATCCAACAACATACTACAACGTAGGCTGTTCATTAATGTTCTGTTGAGTCTCTCGCTTACACCATTCTGCTCAGGATTTCTTGGGATAGTATACTCAATTTGAATTCCGTTATTTGTGCAATGCTGTTTAAATTCTTTTGAACTGTATTCTCCTTCGTTATCACAACAAAGTCTTTATATTATGCTTCTTCCAAATTTAGCATTTATCATTGCTTCATATTCTCTAAAATTAATAAATACTTCTGACTTCTGGTTGATCAAGTACACAATGGTGAAATGAGAAAAATGATCAGTAAATGAACCATCATATCTTTTCTTATTATGAATTGACGGGGTAAATTTACATGCCCTGTTTTCTTACACTGACTGCATTTGAGTTTATTTGGATCAATGTAGCAATCGGACGTTTTGTGGTTGTTTATCCCACATCGGATGCATAGGTGGTCAATACCGAGTTCTTCATAATTAATTGTTTTTTTTATTTTAGAATATGTGAAGTTCGATGTACTCAGTTTGTTGAAGTCTCGTCGTGATTTCTCTTTCTTTGAATGCGAGACACGATTGACCGCATTTTCATTTCCTGATGTATTGTGATCATTGTTTGATAATTCTTGATTATCGACTTTCGAGGTTTCTAGAATTATTGCCTTCTCCAATGCTTTGTTAAATGTGAGCTCTGCAGCCGGAATCTGGAGCAACTATTCTCTAATGGAACTGTCCCTAATGCCTCTTATAAATTGGACTCGCAGTTTGTTTCCCACATCCATTGTCGCATATGAAGTTACAAGTGTTCGTGAAACTTTGTAGTTTTGCAGCATATTGTGAAACAGTTTCATTTTCTTGTTGAAATGTTGATAGAAATCTGTGTTGCTCTATCAAAATGTTTGGTTTTGGACATAGATGGTCCTCTAACAGCTTTATAATTTCTTCATACATTTTGGTACTGGGTGAGTCTGGAGCAGTAAGTGATGCCAACAGCTGGAAGAATTTGCTACCTATTGAGTTAAGTAGTACTCTTGCACATGTTGTTGGGTCGTTGAAGATGCCTCTTAATGTAAAAAAGTTTTCTATTCGTTCTTTGTAACTTAAAAAAAGATTCCTTAGGTTTGTCGAAACACTCGAACTGTAGTGATGAACTTTTTGTTGAAATATTTATCTGAGCCGCCGTGTGAGCTGATAAAGCCGACACTAATACATTGATATTTGCTGTTAACTGTGCTACTATATTGTCTTGTGACATTATTATTTTCTATTTTCACACTTTGTATTAATAACAAAAAGAATATATGAGAAAAATGTATCACAAAATCACTAATTATCTTGTAATCAATGTCCAGACACTACTTGTAAAATGTAACGGTTGAGCTTTCAATATGGTCGCTTTGTATTCACGTATTTTGTTGTATAAATTTGTACTTATTTTTTATCTTCTTCACCAATTATTATGTTTCTAATAATTATTACAGTTGAAAACACTCCATGTAGAATAGAACTATTTATTATACTAGAATTATACAATAATAGAATAAGAGAGGTCGGACTGCGTCGCCCTGTTGTAGCAGGTATCTCACCATAGAATGCCATAAACAAAGGTCATGACAACTCTTAAAAGATTTTGTTTAAGTTTTCCACGAATACAAATTTCACAATCTTTTCTCAATGGGAAGTACGAAGAATGGCACATTCGTCTATGTAAAATATCACTGTTATATATTAAAACTTGTCTTTTTGTTTTCTACTTGGAATTTAATGAAATAAAAATTACCAATTAAATTTCCGGTTACCACTATTTTAGTTTCCATCTAGTATAAATACTTTATCTTTTTCAAATACTACTTTGTAACCCTGTTTTTGAATTTTCCCTACTGATAGTAAATTATGATCAATATCTTTGCACATGAGAACATTCTGTAAGCATACATCTCTTCCTTCTTGTGTGTATAATAGTAGGTTTCCACTTAAGCTTGCTGCTAGTATTCTCAAATTCAATAATATACTCACAGAGAGTTTGTTTTTTTTTGACAAAACTTAAATACCTTATATTCTTTTGAAGGTCTACCTGTCTTCCAATACCAGTTTTCAGATATGTCTTTTCCAGAACATTATCAGCCAAACATTGAGTAATTATACTCCTGGCTTTCATGTCTGAGTTCTTAAAGTATTGTCTTTTGGTGGTTCTTGAGAGAATACATCCAAAACTGAATGTTGCTCTAGCACAAGTCTAATTCTGTGTTTCCAGTGCATATAGCCATTTCCATCGAATGTTTTTTTTTGTGCTATTGAAATATCCCTTGTGCTCCTTGTGCCTGCATACTGACTTATATCGCTGGATGTTCATAGCATATTCCTTTTGGAGGTTTGTAGTATTCATTGGTTATTTTGACTTTGTTCGCTTCTATGGTGATGGAGGATATGTTATTGTGGGTGCTGCAGTTAAGGACTTTTATCTCATTTAAATTGGACTTAATGTATGTAGCTAGACCATGCACATTACTGTGTCACAAGGGAGAACCCAGGTATCTGTCCTCTCCTGTTTATGTCCTCATCGTCTTTTGTATGAGTCTCTTGTATCACTATTATGTCTACTTTATGTTCTATCAGTAATCGCTATAGCAATTCATATTTAGAGAGCGATGTACTTTCTATATTAAAATGATATATATTTAAGAAATTTTCTAGATTGCATGTCAAATAGCCTTGAGAAGAATTATTTTTTAACTTGATTTTTAAGGGTTGTTAATTACTCAATTTGGATTAATTGACCGGAGAAAAAACACGTCTATCACTTTCAACAGACGAACCTACTCCTATACTTAATTTAGGGAATGTATATGTACAATGACAATATGTGTAAAGTTTAGTTGGAATATCTATTTCAGGAGTAATTACATACTTATATGAGTGATACCTATAAAAGAGCAATATCAGAAGATAGTTATTTTTTATTTCTTGTGATATAACTAATTATTTAGTATAAAACAAAAATTAAAACTGTGAGGATCAGAATGGCTTGATTGACGAGTATGCAGAATTGAATGATTGGCTTGGTAGTACCAATTCGAGTCACCAGGGGTGACTTTATTTGCAAATTATTTCTTAGAAAATTAACTGTACTTACATAAAATAATAAAAATAAATGTATCTGTCCATATTTGTAAAATTTCACAATTGAGATTTTGGTGCCCCAAAAGTATGCCCAGCCCTGGGGGGCAAGTCTGGTCCGACCGGCGAAATCGAAACCCTAGTGATTACCCATATCATGGATATAATTATTATATGGAGTTCTATAATATCTTTAGATGTCATAGAACTCCATACGATAATTATATCCATGATATGGGTAATCACTAGGGTTTTGATTTCGCCGGTCGGACCAGACTTGCCTCCCTGTTATGAATGATATCCCGGCACAGGACTTCCCAGTGAGGTGTTCATTGTACCAACGCAATTACACACTAACCAGTAACACACACACACACAAAAGTATTCACACACAATATTTCTACCATGTAATTGTATTGTAATACCTACTTATTTCATTTATGTAAATTAATAAATAAATATAATTTTTTGGTGCTTCATAAAATTATTTCAGTATCATTTTTCAACCAGCAGAGCAAGTCCCGTTCCATGGTTACCCATTTTGTAGTGTTTGCCCACTTCGTAAACCTATGTAGCAATAGTGTTCCATGGTTACCCATATTGTAGTGTTTGCCCACTTCATAAACCTTTGTAGCAATAGTATTCCATGGTTACCCATATTGTAGTGTTTGCCCACTTCGTAAACCTATGTAGCAATAGTATTCCATGGTTACCCATATTGTAGTGTTTGCCCACTTCATAAACCTTTGTAGTAATAGTATTCCATGGTTACCCATATTGTAGTGTTTGCCCACTTCGTAAACCTATGTAGCAATAGTATTCCATGGTTACCCATATTGTAGTGTTTGCCCACTTCATAAACCTTTGTAGCAATAGTATTCCATGGTTACCCATATTGTAGTGTTTGCCCACTTCATAAACCTTTGTAGCAATAGTATTCCATGGTTACCCATATTGTAGTGTTTGCCCACTTCATAAACCTTTGTAGCAATAGTATTTCATGGTTACCCATATTGTAGTGTTTGCCCACTTCGTAAACCTATGTAGCAATAGTATTCCATGGTTACCCATATTGTAGTGTTTGCCCACTTCATAAACCTTTGTAGTAATAGTATTCCATGGTTACCCATATTGTAGTGTTTGCCCACTTCGTAAACCTATGTAGCAATAGTATTCTATATAGAAAATTTTAAATATCAAATATCTAAACTGAGGGTTTTTATTCTGCTGTTTGACTGAGATGTGTGTACTTTGCATATTTTCATAGTATTATGTCATACGATGTGATGTTCTGGGGGAAGGCGACTGACTAACAGAGTTTTTGTATTGCAAAAGCTAGCGGTTAGAATTATTCTTAATTTGCGCTCTGACGAGATTCCTGTCCTGCATATTTAAATAAATTGGGCATACTCACATTGGCTGGCGTCTATATTCAGGAATGCCTTACCTATGCTCGACGCATTATGAAAAAAACTCCCCTTAACTCGGAATATCATTGGTATAATACGCAAGGTGCAAACAACATCAGACCGGCAATGTGCAGACTGGCAAAAGTTGCAAATAGGTTTGTGGGACAGAGTATTAAGCTGTTTAATAAACTGCCACCTCACATACAGTCTTTGAAAGAAGGTAGTTTTGAGAGAGAGACGAAGAAATATCTTGTCGAAAAATCATTTTATACAACTGACGAAATGCTAACAAAAGAGATTTCAATTAGCACGGAGTGTTAATAATAATTTGTTTGTTTATTTATATAATCAATGATGACTACGAGTGCTCTGCTTGGGAGCCTATGGAGAATAAACCAATACAATATAGTACTGGCCCACCATGAAAACGAATTTAGCTACTCGAAATTAAAACATGATATTTATTGAAGGGTTGGTACGTAAAATCTAATATTTATTGAAGTACCCATTTGAAGGTCAAACCATGCACAGTATCAAACTAAAAGTCATCATTGTTTTTGAAAAGTTATGATTATAATTTAAAAGAAGCAGTCTACAAATTTAATATTAATGAAATATAAAATAAATAAAAAAACTGAGACAGTATTATGCTTAAATGTTTTATCAAACATGTTGATGATTGGTTAACCGTTTCAGTGCTAATCTCGAGACGTTATCGTGATGAATCATGCGCTACACCAGTGCGGATCACGATAGGTAATCGTGATGGACAATGCTCCACTTTAACTCGCTGTAGAAATCTTATTTATCGACATATCCAAAAAATAATAATTACATCGTGTAACCGAATCATTTATCTAAGTAAATACGTTTTTAAAAAAATTAAAAAAAAATTCGGTAGATGGCAGTAGAGTGTTTACTTTTTATCTATTTCATCTCGAGACGTAATCGAGACCCGCACTGAGATACCGCTTTGTATGGATATTAATGTTGCTTATAACCCATATCCGAGTTCGTAGAGATTGTGCGCCGGTTTAGAAAAATAATTATGTTCGGTTTTTATTTAGTTTATAAAAGCAAAGTATTTTGTTGTAAATTTATATGTTTTTATTTTTGTCTTAAACGTTGATTCATATTTCAAAATCTCTTTTTTTAAAGTTCATGAGTTTTTTAGAGTAACTTCGATTTTTTGTGTTACCGACTTTGAAAATTTTACTAGGTGATAGACAAAATACATTTAACATTTTTTGCTATTATGAATGAATTTTGCTTTTATAAATATTCCGAAAAAGTAAGTACTCAGAGCCTGTTGAGTTATTTCAGTATTATTTATAACAACCAATGATTTTATGACTATTTTCTACTATATAAGTTGATAAAGTCGCGGTGCAGCGGCGCATAGGTCATAGCGCTTACAGATAAACTTCATACAAACGTATAAGGCACTAAGCAATTGTTGAAAACTGTGTTTGTTTTCGAAGAAATACTTAAAAATTCATAAATTTTAAGCTGATTTTTATTCACTGTATACATTCCTATATCCTATGTGATATTTTTTTGCTAATAAGTCATGGTTTTGTGAGCTGGAATGTTGAAAAAATCAGTTAAATAGTATGCAGAAAAACAAAATAAACAAAAAAATGTTATTTTAAAACAGCTAAAAACGAATATTCTCGTCGAAGATTTCAAGTATCTCAGGTGAGTAGTTATTGAGATATGACGATTTTAATTTTGTCCGAAAATTGCGCCGCACTGAGGTGTTACATTGTTTCGCATACGCTTAGCACGGAAAAGGTTAAATCTACTATAGACCGCTATTTAAAAGTTGATACGCTGTTACTTAGTCGAGGTAAGAATGTTTGGCATTGAGTACATCAAAAATTTGATTTTAAGAAACTTTGGTGAAACCAGAAGTTATTATCAGAAAATAATGGTTTAGGTATGTAAAAACAAGCAGGAAGTATTTTTATATTTTAAACATTTTTCATGCATAAGTTAAACAAGTAAATAAAAAAAAACTGAGGACACACTTTTCAAAGTTTTCTTCATGTTAATATGAAGAATAAAAAAATATTTGACTTCAGTCCATAGAGTGTTTTCATTTATACTGCGAATATCACACGCAGTCGTTTTATATACAAAATTTCAAATACAGAACATACATAATCTATTGTGAAACAATATAAGTGGTACTTAAACAAATATTACTATAGTTGCATATACCTACACAAACATTTTATTTTTTTCATTGTCATATTTTATGACAAATTTTTAACATCAGTAGAGACGAATTTGGAATATTATATCGCATTAATATATAATTATAACAAATATTATATATAGGGCTTACAACCTGTCATCATTAACAAACCAATTTCTCAATAGATGGTGTTACAAAAAGAAATTCTTCGTCACTTCATAGATGGCAATGGTGTTACAGCTTATGCTCAAAATCAGATTGATAGGGACTTAATTGTTCAATTTCATCAAAATATCAAATGAATCAAACTGGAAACAGTTAGATTGCCCATATTATAAAGTGATAGCACCAGATCAAGGCCGTAGCCAGGGGGGGGATCAAGGGGGTTTGATCCCCCTGAAATGAAAAAAAGAATATATTTCTTTAGTAAGTAACAATGAGACTGCAGTTACATACGGTGCACCCATTTCACTCTGTTGTTACGGTGCACCCATTTCAAAATTTTGCATGAAAAAAATAATTATTGAAATATATTTAATAATTCAGCATTTTTATAACATTTTTTTAGCGTGACACTGAGTCAGGTATACTAGTACATGCTCGCACATACATTAGATTTTTAGATGTTCTTATTTTTCCAGGACGCGTGAGACAAACACCTTATTACTTAAAATTACTGCTTTATGCTCGCGGGGAGATTTGTTTTTACTGTTCCACGCTAAACCCCCCCCGAAATTATTTTCTGGCTACGGCCTTGCACCAGATGTCCGTCATACACTGATTCATAATAAAGAAAAATTACTCTTGCACCCGCCTGTGACCCCACTTCACACCAGCAGTCAAAGTGTTAACATACATTCTTATCGGCAATACATAAATTCTGAAAGTTTCAGAGCTCTAACTGATCGGGAAGTTAGTTCCGTACGGACAGATAGTTGAAGTTAAATATAAGTGTGTTAAAATGGTAATTCAGTAATTTCTGGGTTAGATATATTGAATATAAACATAACTTACTAAAACTTCATATTTTTGTCAATGTGGTATATTTTAAGGATTTGTTAAGTAAATGACTAAGAAACAGGTATTTGGCATCCTTTTATTTTAAATTTATTGAGCATCTATATCATAAAATCAAATTAGTATAAAAATCAGATCTTATAAAATAGTGGACAGAAAACAATATTTCTTTAAGAAGGTTTGTTTGTATTTACTTTAAAAAGAAAGTAATATAATGTTTAAAAATCAGAATTACAAATATATGTAGGTATGTGGGAATACTGAATTCAATTAGAGTTTTTCTTCAGATACGTACAATGATAGGTAAACACTATCAATAATTATAAGTACAAAAAGTTCTAAACCTCATCAGATTTGATAGTCAAGCGAGCAATTAAAAAAAAAGTGCAATGAAATTTGAATTATACCATATTTAGAAAAAATTGGAAATAAAAATACTACCCAGGTCAGTAGAAATGTTTAAATACATATATTATTCCAATGTGAAAATTCAATATTATTGAGATACAACATTACTTACATTCTATTTTAGTATTTTTTTGATTCAGAATGTAAAATTAAATTTATAACTATACATATAGTTATAATATGCATTGTTGTTTATTAGAAATATAGGAGTATATAAATGCTAAACAAAAAAAACATTCCTTATTGCCTATGTATGATATAAAAATGTATTTTTTCCCATTTAAACGTTTTTCTCACTGCCAACATGATTTTATGAAGAGATTGTTAAATTGATTTCTACTGATTAATAAAGTAATAAGTAGATTTATGCTTAAATGTTTTAAAAGCACATTTTTACAGTAAAGGTATAATAAATATATTTAATGATGTAAACTAATAAGAAGAATACAATGATAATATGGTAATAAAACAAAAATGATATTAAATATATTACAATTAACTTTTTTTACAAATGTATTTTATATAGATCGGTTTTTATTAAAAAAACAGCAACCTAAAAATATATACATATACATACTATATATGTAATATCAAAAACAACTAGTTGTTATATTTGACCGAATATAATTCAGCATAAAAAAGACACCGTCTAAGGCAAATTATTTTGGCATTAGTTAAATTATTTTACTTTAGCACAACCTATAAATAAATATACAACATAATATGTTTGAAATTAAAATTCTCTACAGTAAAACATAACTATCTACTCGATTCAGTAAGAATACCAAAATATCTACTAAACTATTAAAATTTAAATTATTTTCAACGCGATAATATAAATTAAATTTAAATATATTAATACCAATAAGTTAGCAAGATGTATACATACTTTGTTTTTATTATGGCTTATATTATATACAAAAGAAAATCTTAGTCAGACTCATATAATGATTTAAGTCTTAAATACAAATATATTTTTTATTGCAATATTTTCTGCACCAATTCATAACCGACTAGATAAAAATTATAAATGAATTTGTTTTATACATTCACATCTTGATGCACACATATGATAGTTTGATAATATATAATGATTATTGTGACCAAAATAATACTTTTAAAATATAATCATACAACATTTAACAAATATTCACATACACAACATTATATGTATTTGATTGTCACAACATGGTAACATCAAATTACCTCCACATTTCGTTTTAATACCACATAACCATTTTATAATAGTTATAATGTGTATTTAATTAAGGATAGGAAGTAATAATGTGAAATAATATAGCTAAAAAACATTCATGTATCATAATATCATTTAACATTAAAACACATTTTAAGAGGCACATTTTTGTTTTCAAAAATTTAACTTTCAACAGGCAATATTTAAAAAAATAAATTGCAAGTACTTCTGAGATTCACTTAAACTTGCAGTAAAAGTACATAATTTAAAGATTTTATAAAACATAATAATATGTCGATAATTTAATAAATATATATTTTGCATTGTAAAATAATTATGTACAATGAACAAACATATTTGAATCAATGAACATGTGTTTACCTATTTATATAATTTTAATTTTATATATTACAGCTAGATTTATTTAAATATAATCATTATGGCAGCATTATACAAATCTAAATTGATGTTTTTTTTTCATTTACATGACAAGATTATAGTTAGCAGTTGTTGAATTGATATTTACAGGACCAGATCCTTTTTTTTAATAATATTTATACTGTTTAATAAAAAGATTCATAAATAATACATGTTTCACAGTATTTATACTTATTTTGCCTCACATGGAAGTGTATAACATCCATCAAATGAAAAAAGGTTTTGTTCAACAATGATTACATTAAATAATAATTATCAACATAAATAAAATATTTTCTTAAAACCAGTGCATTTTATTTATCAATAAATGGTGAAAAACCATTTAAATATTAATATAGGTATGCTTGCATTTATCATAAGCCCATCTTAGCCAAACATTGAATACTGAATATTTTTCATTTTTTAACAAATAATGTAATATGGCATTCTACCATGGGGATGAATAATAATAACTTCAAGGACATATAACCGGTGTATAAATGAACATAAAAATTTAAGAATAACTGAAAGTTACAATAAACAACAAATTCTGTTGTGCTTATGTTTTTGTTTATTTATCTTTCGGACAAAAAAGCCATCAAATTACAAAAAATAACCACAATGGCAATCAAGTAATGCACATCATTGTAGTGAATTAAAAGATATAATATGTATTCATACAAATGTTATCAATTACAGACAAAAGTGTAAAAAAACATTTTGTAAAAAATATTTTATTTACCTAACAAAGAATGCATTTCAACAAATTTGAACTAAAGTTGCAATATTATAATCATAGTTACTATTTCATATCTCATGTCTATTTTTACTTCTCAACATTATTCATTTTTTTGCAAAAAATACTGACGAGGCGTGAAAAGTTACATTGATAAAAGATACCTACATATTACATATATTTACAAACGAAGTATATTACATACATTATCTTTTTTATGTCATATTTGAATTTTAATAGGTTTGCTCGAATTATTCACGTATTTTTTACTAATTTATAAATATTATTTTATTAATTGTGAAAATATTTACCATATCTATGGTTTGTATATGTATATGAAAAAGGCCATAGGCTATATCTTGATAAAGTTTTTATACACAATACATTTCTTAGATGGTTTCTAAAAAAAGAAAAAAATACTCAGTTAGATCGAGACACAAAATTTATTAGAAAATGATACCTTGCGAGAGAAACTAATCATGATTTTTTTTCTTCTAGCTTTCATGTACAACTACCATATTATGATCAATTTGTTTGTGTAATGATAACGACTTTACATTTTGGGTTTATGAAACAAGTTTAAAAATAATTTATCAAACAATATATAGATGAAAAACAAAAACATTACTTGATTATATATAAAAGTGTTTCTACCATTATAAGGTAATATTAATATTATTGTCACCTTAGAATCAAAAGTACTATTAGAATGAAAAATTAGTGATACAAAATAATTTTTTTGAATTGTAATAAAAGCTATTTAAATCTTTTGGGAATAGTTTGAAGTTTTATGATTTTAATGTGTATTTTTTTGCTTGTAGGAAATGAAACATGACTATTTATTCTTCTAAGGCAACACCATCTAGGAATGAAATAAGACACTTTTAAAACTACAGACATCATCGTAAGTAATTAACATCAAATTAATTTAAATACAATATGTATAAAGTTTCTAGTTTGATATTAAATATCATCTATACACTAGAAGCAATGTATTACATTTTGCATGAATATGTAAATGGAAATTTGTATTTAATCACATTTGAGATAAAACCACTAGAAAAAAGACATGCAAAATTTAACTACGATGATAATAACTCTCCATAGAATGAATGTTAATAGTTTTTTGTTAAAGATGTAAAAGTTTTATTCAATTTTTTCGGCAGACGTATCATGTTCACTGTTGGATGTATGGTTGGATCTGAAAATGAAATGAAAATGGAATATGTATATTGAGAAGCACATAAAAAGCTAAATATTTTTTTATACAAGTAAAATAGTTTTATGTTATGCCCATGCAAGGAAATTAGACTACCTGATATTTCAAATAATTTTGACTGTTCAATATTTTAGTACATATACTTTTTTCATTGAGTTCTATGGACATGATAAAAGATTTACTGTTAAAAGTTCTATACTTGTCTATTTCATAAAGAATATAATAAAAATAAAAAAGATTAAAATGAATATAATATTATGTTGTCAGTCTATAAATATTTTGATGTTGAATATGAATCCCAATTATTAGATTGTATGATTAATGCACTGAATGATCAGCCATTGACTCATCTATTGATCTCATCAAGCACTTGGTTAATTTCAATATGAAAAAAAAATGTAAAATTGTCATTTAAAATAGCAACAGGGTTATCACAATTTCAAAAAGCATTAAGAAGCCATAGTAAATATGAAAATACATACTAAATGTGAAAAGCATTTGAGAAGGAAAATATGATTTTCTGTGTAAATAAATATATTGTAAATGTCCAACAGTAATAATGTTTTTTTTATAAAAATGCTCAATAAATGGAAATTTAAATAGGTACATCCAGATGGGTGATGATTTCTAAAAATGGGTGATGTTGTGCCTACAATAGTGTTTGGTCATTAGACATTGTGAACACGACTAGAACAGAAGTTTTTATTGATCGATTGGTAGAAGCACTTTTGAGAAAATAGAACCTATGCGTTTCTTGTCTATTGTTATTATAAGCCTTGATTTATGTCTAGTCAAGTAATACTGCAATTAGTCATTGATACTCATATGCTGCAGTTTTAACCTCCATTTTGTAAATTATCTTAAATTAACACATCTTTATCTGCATTAGACACTCATATATTTAAGCAAATAAATGAGATGTAAGTCTTAATTTTTGTAATGATTAACACTATACATTAATTTTAGTGTGATTCTACCATAAGTGGAAATTTGTTTAAGAAGATACAATATATATAGTTAAATAGTTAAACTGTTCTTTACTAGCTGCGTATACTTAGTTTTTTATAATTTAAATTCTTATTTTTTTGACACCCCGTAAATAATATTTGTTGTATTTTTTCAAACAGTACTTTCAAAGTGTAATTAATAATCTAATCAAAATATAATATGCAATACTATGAGACATGGTATTTAATACAACGTGAAGTTAAATAATATTTACTGTAAAATAAAAATCTATTAATAATGTGATAAATATTTGTAAAAATTGATGAATGTAATATTATAGATAATGTCAAAAATGATAAGTTCGATACTTGACATACCTGATTTTTGTGTCCAAATATGTATCTTCATCATCCGTGGGGCTCATAGCTAAAAGTTTTTTTCGATTTCTGATTTTAGTCAAAACATTTTCAGTGGAATAAGGCTCCAAATCACAGTCATCCCTTAATAATATGGCTGAATTTCGAGAGTGAGCTCTTGGACTGTAGGTATTGTAGTTATGTGGTGAAAGTAATGAGAAACTTCTCCCGTATCTGGAATTATTGTTTTTACTATCTGTTGTTGATAGTTTAGAATCATTATAGTTGCTATCATGTAACGATACGGTTCGAGAGTATCTCGGTACAGAATACTGAGAGTTGTTTTCCAAATTTACCGGATACTGTGAATCCAACAAGTATCTGCGATCATTTCTATCCAATGATTTATGTCCATAGGCAGAAAATGAATCACCAACAAAAGAACATCCAGGTTTATATTTTGTAGGGCTCAGGCATTCCTTATCAGAATGAACTCTGTTGTATTCAGGGGGTCTCTCAGATTTGCTTGAAGTGGGTGAAAAGTCATATTTATTGTTATAATATGAAGGATCACTTTCAGCTGAAGCGTGAATTCTTTCAGTGGGATTATATTCCTTGGCTCCAGGTCCAACGAGAAGACTTTTTCTGCGATTCTTTTTTTCATTGAAACGAGAATAAAAACTTTTACGTCTAATGCGATCTTCAATGTTGTCAGGGTCCGGGGAAGTTGCTTCATGATTTCGTTGAGGTAAATTTTGATTGGAATCAATAGATGGCTGTGAATCTACCATAAACTTGCTAGCATCATAATCAGGAGACCAATTGGGAGAAGTTGCAATACTTGAGAATGAAAAATTTGCGTTTGTGTCTAATGTTGAAATAGAATTATCGATAGTTATATCAGGAGTTTCAGGATTTTGTGCAAAATCTTTACCATTATTACGAGAAACTTCATTTGAAACATTTTTACTAATTTCTTTACATTCACTGCCTTCTCGACTTTTAGATAAATCAAGAGAATTTCTTTTGTTGAATATACCTTGATTGAGTCGTGGTAGACGTGAGAAGTCAAGTCTCAATCCTTTCTTTTGTGATTTAGGTTCTTCTTGTTTTATCTGATTTACTTGAGAATTCAAAATTGCGTCTGAATTTTCTTTTTTATGATTTAAATTATTTTCACTAGATGTACCATTGTAACAAGCTTGAACTCTCTTTCCAATACCATTTAACAAAAGTGATGTTGGCCTTTTTGGTTTGCATTCAACAATTTGAGTATCAGCTAACTTGTTATTTTTGTCATCAGAAGTGAAATTTTTGTCCACAGAATTAGAACCTTCAACGACAGATTCGGGCAACAATTTGATATTATTTTCCTTTGATTCGACTTTCTTGAACAGACCTAAAACTTTATTAACAGCTTTTTTACTTTGTGAACCTTTTGTATCCAAAGTAGGCAAATCATCAACAGTAACTGCTCTTTTAATCAAGCCAGATTCAGTGATAGATTCTGATTGATTTCCATTGGGTACTGATCGTTCTCGTAATGCTCTCATCACATTTTCAATACGGGATACCTTGGTTTCATCTTTATTTTGAATGGGTGTTTTCACTTTTGATTCGTTTATAATTTCCTTTTCTTGAGAGCTTGATTTGTAAAAACTTTCATTTTTGAATTTTTCAAGCTTTTCACCTAATGAATGTAAAACAGATTTTTTCTTGACAAGAGACGATTTGTCTTCTCCCATTTTCACATCTTTAGTCTTTTTTTCCTCTCCTGTTTTCAAATCTTTAGTCTTTTTTTCTTCGTTTAATACTTCTGTAGCATTTTCCTCCTTTTTAATTTCTTTTTCGGAAGCAGTCTCAGTCTTTTTGGCAACAACTTTTTTCTTTACCACTATTTTCTTTTTTACGGGAGACTTCTTTTTCTTTTCTTCTATTGGGACAGCCTTTTCTGGATCTACGTAACTTTTTTCTATTGACAAAGAATTTTCATTAATATTTTTTTCTGGAGATTTACTTTTATCCACAATAATAGTTTCAGCAGAAGACAACTTTTTAACCTGTACATTTTCAGAAAGTGAGTTAATTTGATTTATTGTTATATCATTGTCTAATTTTGATTCTGCCTTGTTTATTGCAATGAGATTTTCCGACTTAACATTGTTGATAATTTTATCCTTTGACTTACATTCAACCACTTCTATATCATTTGGTATATTTTTGATTCTACTTTTTGATTCGGGTAGATCATTGATACATGTTGTTTTCTCTATGTCAGTTTTTATATTTGATAAGTTATAAGATGATATGTTCTCATGATTATTAATTTGCTTTATACCATCATGATTCAAACTTGGAGTTGAAACATTACTATTGATTTCTTTGAATTGTTTCTTTGTTGAATTTTTAGATGGAAGACTGACATTGAAGTTTACAGTAATATTTTGATTGTTTGAGGTAGCATTTGCATTATTCGACATGTTTGCTGGACCAGTAGTAGAATCATAAACTTTCTTGAGAGCAATATTTGATTTCAAATTATTATTATTAACTTTGATTTGATTAATTTGTTTCTCAGGTGAAGGGGTAGTAGTATTTGGATAACTTTTAGGTCGAATAATTTTACTTTCTTTTACAGCTGCTTCAGTAGATTTTGGTAATGTTAAGTCAGTGTTGATATTTGTATTAGGAGTATTAGATAAAATTTCTTCAACAGCCTTTGTAGGAAAACTTTTAGGACGAGCTAGTCTTGATTCTTTTATGTGTTTATCATTTAATAATATGTCATCTTTCATATCCATTGTACTTTCTTCAAAGATAGAATTATCAGTAAGAATTTGAGAGTCGCTATGTATTTTATTACTAGCATCTAGCCTTTTATCAATTGCTATTAATGCTTCTCTCAAAGAATTATCTGTTACTTGATCAGTATGATGCTCCTTTATATTATCAAGAATTGGGTAAAAGGGTGTGACAGAACGACTTATATCTCTAACTGGAGTTCCAATCGGAGATAAACTGTTTCTATACATATACCTTGAAGTAGGTTGATCAAATAAATTCGTAACATCTGAATAATTTATAGGACTAGTTGGGTCTGGTGAATTCAAATCTATGGGTCTATTTTTTCTTTCTCTGATTTCTTTTAGTACTTTTTGTGTTTCCTGTTCTTTGTTTCTTTTATCACGCACATAGACGCTTTCTTCTCGAGGTGTATCAAAAAAGTCTGGCCTCAAAAAACGTGAAACTTTACGTCGACATACATCAGCTGGTGGAGTCTTGAGGGATCTTCGTCTGAGTGATCCACCAAGTGGAATACCCGTAAACGAAGAATTATTATTAGAACCATATGCAGCAATGTAACTAGGTTCTGTTAAAAGACTAGTATATTCATAATTACTTCTTTCTAATGGATAGTCTTCAACCAAAATCTTCTCAGGTGAAAAGTATTTGCCTAATACTGACCTGTCTGGAGTTTGGTTTCTTTTATTCGGAGATAAAAGTGAGACAGATTCCGTTACAGTAGAAGAATTTGATTTAGTTATACCTAAATCATTTGAACACTTATCATCTTTATGATAAGCAGAGTGTGAAGATTCACGGGAATACCTGTATGGGTATTCTTTATGTTCTTTTTCTGTAAAACTTCTGGCAGAACTATATGATATAGAGCTTTCATCGTCAACATCATGGTTTGTACTTTTTTGACTTAAAGAAGTGTTTTCATTGTTGTTAGCTTTTTGAATATCAGATTGTGTGTATTGAGTACATTGTGAGGAATCATCTTGTAACGGCTTGGTAGCAGAAAGACTGCGAGTGTACTTATGAGGTGAATGAGTCGTGTGGTTAGGCAGGTGAGCAGAGAGGGTACGACGTAGAGAGCGAGCAGCAGCGGGTGGTAGTTGTGCCAGTAACTGTTTTTGCAATCTACGAGATAGACCTGGTGTCAATCCTGAAAGTGTCTCTACTTCCTTTTCTGATAATTCAATACAACTCAAATCTAGATCTGACAAATCTAAACATTGGGGAGTTTGGGAATACGCTATTGCAGGTGATGGTGCTTCATTGTTATTGTCATTATTTTCATTATTCACTGATGGCACAGTTTGATGGTCGTCGTTAGTTTTGGCTGCCTTGCGGGATGACCTCCTGGATCCTGTAAAATACACACATATCATGCAGCCAGCCGAATGGTATATACAATGATAAGTTTGGCCATACATTTCAATAAATTATTATAATCGATTAATTTGGGAAATTAAAATTAACTTAATGCATTTCTATTAATAGATATTAAATTATTTTTAATAATAATGAAAATGATTTTATTTCAGTTTTGAATTAAAAATTGTTAAGACTTTAATGTTAAATAATATTTAATAGCTGATATATTAGACACTTGAACATTGCAACTAAGTATGTATTAATTAAAAAAACAAGGAACACAAAAACAGGCTTTGTTATAAAAAACAAAATGTTACTAACATTCTCATAGCAGTTTGTAGTGGACCTAAGCAATATAAATGTGGAATGACATGGAACAGTGGTTGATGTTTATGAAATGGAAATTTAACAAAATGATGTTCAATAAATTATATTCAAAGTAATAACCATTTGAAATTTATATTAATTTGTTGTGTCGAGGTTTATACATATTATGGAAACTTTTGTGATACATAATCAAAAAACTTTTGACTGATTAACTGATTTTCTTCAAGAAAAAAAAATACTAAAAACTATAAAAATATTTTAAAACATAATTAAAAAAAAGATCTGTGAACCTGCCATTGATAATAATGCAAAAGTGAGAAGGTAATGTTGATAAATTATCATCACCGTTGTGATTTGATGGATAGGCTTTAAGTGGTATGGCAAGACACAATGTAGGCTTGGCAACACAGAGTAGAGTAGAGCAGTAGAGAAGAGATGAATGTAGAAATACAAGTACCTATTGTTTGGTGGCATTGAACTGGGATGTGAGGTTAGTCGGCCCCCCGCCATTGCTTGGAGCATTCGGTGCATGCAGAGTAACGCGTAACCCAACTGCAACCACATTACACATACACATATAGCCATACTTATATTATCTATATGTGTAAACGCTACACACTCTTCTGTAATAACTCAACAACATACACACACACACACACATCATACTCCATACACTTGTTATTTATTTCACACAGATTGTCCTTATTCATACTTTTAACCATATTTTTTTATCTTTATTATCAATTAGTATTAAAAAAAAATCACTTTTTCAAATTGTTGTAATAAAGATAAATAATAAAATTATTTAAAAACAATGAATGTGGAGTATGGAACTGTAAATTATTTTTTTAATATGTAAAATTAAAATGATTGTTTTCACACATAAAAAATATAATCTTATAATCAATAACCTATTATCACAGAAATAAAATAGAACACATTTATATTATTGACATATTATGTATAAACCTACAATTTATGAAAAAAATGACAAAATTATTTTATTACTAGGTATATGTATGAGTCAATTTATATTTGATATGGAATAGTCATGTTGTATGAAACATATTCATCTGAACACAATTAAAAACTGCAAAATAAAATAAGAGAAGTTTACTCCTGTTTTAGTTTCATTTTTATAAGTGTACGATAAAATTTCAATTAAGTTGAAATATGGAAAACCACAAAGTAATCACTGAAACCATGAATATTCATTTGTAAAATAAAATTATTCAATGAAAGCCAACTCCATTGATTCTTGAAATAAAGTTTCCCAAAAGAAATATGTTATTATTGCTCATCTATGGTGTGAACTTTATGAAATATTTGCTACCTAATAAATATTTTTTTGGTGAGAACTTATCTATTATAAAGAAAGAAGATTTAATGTATAAATTCCCATAGTTATTTGACATTTTCTCAAGATTTTTTCTCTGGGTAATTCTATAATTGTGTACATATTTGATTGCAGAATTGTGAGATATTTAAACATTCTAAACTTGTGCACTTTTTTATACATAGATAATTATCTATTTTTTTATTGCATCTTTGAATGAAATAGAGTGAGATTTTAATACGTTTTTACTGTTATATGTAGAGTTTGATAGTCAAAAGTATTTATGAAAGGTGTGAATTTTCAGAATTCTATTAAATTTTATCAAAATGTAAATTCATCTCACATATTAATTTTTTTCAAACAATAGAATGTAAATAATATATTTGTATGTTTTTGGTTGGTCAAAAATTTTTAAAAAATATTTCTAAACAAACAAAATTTAAATAATATTTCTAAACCAACACTGGTTAAGATATGGTTTATATAGCACTGCACACACTAAATTATATTGTGCTCAAATTTCATAAAGTGGAACCTTTAGGAGCAAAATCAAAATGGTATACTTATAAAAAAATGGCATCATCGATGCACAGTTTAAAATTTGGATAGCTATTATGAAACTTATAATAATTAGTAAAAAAATACAAATATTTGCAGTGTTTTTATGCGTTCAGAATAAATTAATAATCTTTCTAACAAAATCAATACAGACAATCATTATTATTTGTATACACTATAAATATTTAATAAAAAAAATATGTAAGCAAATGAAATCATTGCATTGTTTTTAGACTATCCATTAATATTATTATTGATTGTGTATATTATATGTAGTCAACTTTGGATGCAAAGGCCAGTAAAAGCAGAAAAATGTTAGCAAATTGTTGAAAAAAAATCCAGTCAATGTAGGTAAAGTAAAAGAAGAATTTATATTACATCGCAAATTTACAAAATAATTACTAAATGAAAAAGGGCCCCATTGTAGAAACTCCACAATGTATTAAAGTAGGTCATAATAATTTATATAGCATTATTTACTGATACAAGATCAGTATAAAGGCATTCGTGTTTCTATACCAAACAAAGATATTTCAATTTACTGGCTCTGAGCTCCAATAGTATATTGTGTCAATCAATTCATAAAATTCTGTTAGAAATATGAAACATTTATATAATGACCCCTTCAATTTTAAAATTATATACCTAATTATTTTTATTTCATAACCATCAGTGATCAGGTGTAGAATTAATTGATATAACGAAAACAATAAATGGAATGGTCTGGTTTTGTAATGTAATTTAGCAATGTCACAAATAATACATTTTGTATTGACAAATAAAAAATCTAGTAAAAGCCAAATCAAAATAATATATAATTTTTTAATTAAAATTAAACTATTATATATAATGTACATAATATGAAAACAATCAATTTAATTTTTTAACATAATAAAATGAACTATATATGTATGCATATCACAACTACAGCACAACACAACATTCTAACACATACAAGGCACTCAGAAGTTTAAAGAAAGTTTGGCACTGGCTGAATATGCACTAACCCATTCTAGATAATGGATCATTCTGAAAAATAAAATGGGAGGATCATATTTTATCATATACAAGGTAGAAATGAATTTATTTAAAATAAAAACACAAAGAATGGGCTAATACATATGACTGCATAATAAATATGATTTTGTATAGCTTCTTTACAGTTACTAGACATTCAGATATTAAATAAAACAAAATATTAAAATGCGGCAAAACAAAATATTTCACTCTATATTTTAGACATAGAAATAGTTTTTGGCTTAAAATTTTGTTTTTTAGAGGTAATATGCGTCATTTATTATTGATGCTAATAACAACATAACTTTGCAACCAGTCCAAGTATAAAGTTTAAAGGCAAAGCCAGTTTTTCCAAAATAAAGTTTACTTTCAATACAGAAAACCTGTGTAGTTAATTTAACTTTGCTAATATTTTCTTTAAATATCTTTAAAAACCTGTCAAAATTCTTTATCAATATTTTCAAAGAAAAATTGTAGTTCATTTTTTTAACAATTCACTTAGTTTTAAACCACGAGTGATTGTAATAAATGAAATAATATATTAATTGCCTAAAGACTAGGTCAAATAACACAAGGGAAAAGTGAAAATTTCTTGACCTTATTAGTTCAAAAATGAATTTATTTTTCAAAATTGTGGGGAAATTGTTATGATGAAAGATGTCTTTTGTAGTTCAGGGGATCTAGAATATTATCATTTTTTTTATTTGATGTTGCGTTTTTGGCTGTCCTAAATGATGATTATCTTCAAAAGATGTAGGACTGTGTTTAAATTTAGTTGCCCATTTTCTAATTGTTGAAAATGAATTAGCAGTCTTCTGTCAGATACCCAACTTACTGAGCCACGAAGGCCGACAAAAGTTGCGCATGATGTGATCAAATAAACCACCCCTTGACAGGTTTAAACCCCCTTTAATTTTTTTAATTTTCTCCAAAATCTCTTTTTTATCTAATTGTCATTTTGATATCAATGGAAACAGCTACAAACATATGTACCTATTTCGACCCACAAATTTTAAATCTGTTTTTTTGACGACATATGGCGCTAAACCTAGTGACTGAAAACATGATAATATATTAAAACCACCTAAACCACTGAAGTTATGTGTTAGTATGGGTAACCATCAAGGTTTATACGTGATTTCAATTATCGGAATATCAAAATTTGTTGATTTTTTGCATTTTAAGAACAGACTTTACATGAAATGAAAAAAGTTCATTGGCTATTCACTTTGATTTTGTGCACTATTTAAGCTTAAATGCTGTGAGGCACTGGCTTAGAATAGTGCTTCCACTCTTTTCTATTATTGTTTTCGAGTGTCCCGTAAGAGCCGGGTAATCGAAAATACAACAGGCAACAATAACATCTCACATAGTTCAGCAATGAGGTTCACCACCCATTCTGAATATAGTGCCTTTTTAGGTGAGTCGAGACTGGTGTGTGGGTATTCACATATATGTTGTGCTCCCTTTTATAATGCAATGCACACCCGCACACCTTTCGCTGGTTACCCCACATATTGGGATATGCCGTGATGGTATGGTATGTATGTATGAAACATTATCAATCATGGATAAAATTCTATGGGCCGATTTTGTAAAGGCGCAATATTCTAGTTCCATTCCATATCCATTGAACACGCAACACATCTACAGAGAACAATTTGACAGATGATATTGGAATTTCAAGTTGGCACTATCACAAGTGCACCAACATGCCAATTATTCGGACATTAAAAAACTAAGCCAAGAACTTTACATTTCACCCTCATTTATAACTATATTACAATAATTTCATATAAAATAGATATTCATTTTATTTTATTTATATTTTTTTTATTTAGGTACTTACATGTTATTGTTTTTGAGTTCACATATCCACCTCACTAGGCATAGCCCGCACTGAGGTGTAATGTAAGGAGGCATTGAATTTGTTAAATGTTACACACATAGTAAAAATAAATATGGTTACAACCATGTAGATATTAAGATGATTGTCGGCCTTCATGGCTCAGTTGGTTAGGTATCTGACTGCTGATCCAAAGGTCCCGGGTTCGATTCCCGGTGGAGACAATTTTTTAATTGTGTTTTCAGTCTGGATCTGTGAGACGATTAATATCGTAAGTCTCCAGAATGTGGCAACTTGTTATTGGGTGCGTGTTAAATCAATATTTGACATAGTACCTGTTAGTTGCCCGAGAAGTAAAATACAGAAAATAAAGAAAAGATGATGATACTAGTAACAACCATTTTAACATAATTAAATATTTGTGAAAATGAAAGCCTACACAACTCTGATTTAGATCTAGGAGTATAAATATTTTTTCGATACCGCATTTTAAATATTCAATTAATCTGAAATATTTCCATATCTAACATGCAGTCTTTATAACAACATTAAGTTAACTCAGAAAAAAAAATGCAAGGCATATATAAAATAAATACAATGGAGCATACCTCTAGGGAACGTGGTGTGACTTGGAAACATGGAATCAAAGTCAGAAGCTATATCTCGTGATGTACTACGACGCCATGAAGGACCATCTCGTCTGCAATAATAGTTAGCAAATACAATTTAATTTGACAATGCTAAATCAAATATGGTAAAACTCAGCTCACACAGTGCTAATACTGAATATGTGACCTTAAGCAGCCCATTCACGATCGTGCCATTCGGCGTCGCTCCATATGGACCGGCTCCATTTGGAACATTGTAAAATTTTCATCACACTCACGGGTGCGCCATCGAGCCATCAAAATTAGTATACGCACGTGGTCGGCGCTTTCGCATTAATAAGTTCTATTTTTTTTAATTTTCAAGTAAAAATGAGTTATAATTCTGATGATGAGTTTTATACAACTGCTATTTAGCAGTTTGTTTATATATAAATAGAAAAAAAACAAAGAGAAAATGTTGTACTTTCGCATTCACGAGAGTGTCAAACAGCTCAGCGAAATGAGATGGAATTCCATTTTGGTGTGTCAGGCCAATTGGGCTGCGCGGGATTTGACATTCACGATCACATTTTGGAGTGATGGTAAGTCATTTGGAAGTATGGCACGATCGTGAATGGGGCCTTTAAAATTATGCATTGACATCTTGGTGAAATTAGGAATTAAGATAATTGACATAAACTAATTCATGTTAGGTATTATTTAAATTTTTAAAATAACTCTAGACGGGTGAGTGGTAGAGCATTAGAAATCCAGTGAACGCAGGTTTGAATCCTGCATAGACTGATTTTCCTCACCTATTCCCGCATAAGCATTTGCTTAGTTTAGGGGATATATAAAACGAATATATACTTGTTTCAATGACATATTCACTCTTTAAAAAAATAATTCAAATATATACCTATATATATTATGTTACATTGAAATAAATACACTAAATATATTTCAATTTTCTTTGTGTCAACATATTGAAAATTTATTGACAAAGGTATATTAAGAGGGCGACTGCTGCCAACGTACCTATTTTTTTCAATTTGAAATTGCATCATTACTACAAAACGAATCATTTTGAAAAAAATAACCTAGTTAGTTTGGATATTAATAAAGAAAAATATACCTTAACTTTTATTTATGTTCTGTAGGTATATATTCTTGTAGGAAAATAATAAGCATACCCCGATTTTTGACATTTATCTTAAATTTCTAAAAAAATATAAGGTATAAGCAATAATTTTTTTTATAAATTAAAGAAGAACAAAATATCTGGGAAAATATGATGTGACGTTGCATTAATGCATCAGGTTAAGTAAATAGACCAAAAAAACTTTTATTTCATAATGGTGCTGAATGGAAAATAAATGTTTTTTAGGTTTATTTACTTAACCTGATGCATTAATGCAACATCACATCATGTTTTTCTAGGTATTTTTGTCTTCTTAATTTAAAATAAAAAATATTGAACTACACCTTATAGTTAATTGAAAATATAAGATAAACGTTGAAAATCGGGGTATGCCATTATTTTTCTACATGAATTTATACAGATCATTACCAAAAAGTTAAGGTATATTTTTCTTTATTAATACCCAACCTATCTAAATTATTTTTTTTCAAAACGATTTGATTAGAAATAATGACGGTATATCAAATTGAAAAATAGATACGTTGGCAGCAGTCCCCCCCCTTAAATAAATTATAAGTAAAAATGAGTAGATCAAGAATATGTATGCAAATACCTGTATACCTTCAAATGGAAAAAGCAGATAAAAATTGACAAATTTAAACCACATTCAAAGCATTTTATTATCCAGACACATAACACAATTCCTTGCAATCTGTCCTTGCAAAAATATGCGTACAAATAGTGCAACATTTTACATGCTAGCAAAAATATTTTAAAACAATTTTTTAACCCAATTATAATCTGTTTTATGAAATACTAGAGCATGATTTACACGATATACAAAAAAATACACAAGACAAAATTATTGTACAAATATTTCATACATTTTTAGAAATAAGTTTCAACCATACCTACTTACGTTTCTGTATTGGTTTTCACTTTATGTATGCTGCATTCCATAAACAATACGGTTTATTGTGATAAGTTCATTGAATATTTTGCATTCTACGTATAAAATAAGAATTTTGCAAGAAAGACAAATATTAACTGTGTATAATTTTTAGTTTTAAATTTCAGATCTTACATTTTTTTTGGGATATAAATGGCGATGACACTCATATATAGGCATTTAATTCGTATAAGCGTTTAATTTATCAAATCATATTTTAATTTATTAAATCATACTACATATAAATACAACTTTTATAATAAATGTAAAAGAACTAGATGCAAAGAAATTAGGACAGAGATCTAGACTGAAGTAATATTGAAAGAGAAAAATCCTAAATTTACGAAATTAAAAAAACTTTGTGATGCCTTATTTGGAAAGTTTGTATCCAAATTGATTGATTTAAATTACTGCATAGTTGCCACTTATTATTTCTTCATTCATATTTCTCCTTTCAAAATATGATTAACATGACACTGTCTCTTATTCTATTTTTTTAGATAAAATGTACGTTTATTTTCTATGTTTACAGTTGAATGTCATAAAGAATAATACTTTACACTATGCTTCGTATGTTTTAGATAAAATGTACGTTTATTTTCTATGTTTACAGTTGAATGTCATAAAGAATAATACTTACATTACACTATGCTTCGTATGTTTTAGATAAAATGTACGTTTATTTTCTATGTTTACAGTTGAATGTCATAAAGAATAATACTTACATTACACTATGCTTCGTATGTTTTCTTGGCAAGTGAGGGCTGTTAAACAAATTAATTTTTTTTATTAAAAAAAAGCACGATAAAAAACAAAATTAAGAACAAATATGCAATTATATATAAGCCACGATTCATACATCCCAAACCACAAATGTTATTTATTTAAATTAAATTAATAAATATAAAAATGAATCTTTTAGCAGAAAATAATAAATGATAAAATATTAATATTTAGAATGAATATTCACAAATTTAATTAAATATTATTGCTGATATCACTGAACCAAAACTCATGCAATTATTTTTACAATATGTCTTATTTCAATACATTTGAATATATTTTTATAGAGCCAAAATAAAGTAATAAAATTGAAAAGAAAGTATGTATATAATATATTTTTATATAAACATGAAAATAAATAATCTCATTCTATTTGTATTTATACTTTTTAAAATAAGACATTTATATAAATGGAATCAAAGTTTTGATTAAATTATGTATGACATACGTATCTATATATAAAGAGGGGGGCAGAATCCAAAAAATTGGACACCACAGGATTTATGACCTGATCGGCTGGTTTACATAATATTTCAAGTGTTGGATACAATTAACCAATTATACCTTTCATTGAGTTCCTTCAATATTCCACTTTCAAATAAGATTGACAAGGGAACTAAATAAAAAGCATAATAAAAAAAATGAAAATTTTATGCAAATGAATTTATTAAGGCAAAAACCTTGAAGAAATATATTTAACATTTCCTTGCAATCCTGTGTAAGTGGCAAGTTTATTGCTAAATGGCAATTTCTTCCAACTAGCCAAATTTCCCCTCTGCTGGGAATTAACCCATCGTTACATCATAGAAAATATTTGATAATATGCATTAGATTTGTAAAAGTATTAAGATAATGATGAAAAAATAGGTTAGATTTTAATAGAAAAATAAAGTAGGTAATTCCCACATCAACGTATCAAAATGTATAAAGTATATTAATATCAATTGTATATTATAATGTCAGATGAAAATAAAAACCACAAAAGTTGAAATGAAAATGAACAAATAAAAATACCTATTAAAGAAGGGAGAATGAAGATTGTTGAAGAGTGACTGATGATGCTGTGGAAAACCAGTACCTTCTTCTCCGTTCAGTCTGTTGGTTAAACTGCGGACCTAAAAAAGTAATAAAAAACCACTATAACTAACAAAGAATAAACTTTAAATAGTGGATATTTCTTATACTGTCTTGAAAAGAGAAAAAAGAAGTTTGAGACCAAGCAAAAGAAGAAATGTATTTAGGGACAATGTTTCAGCACTATAGAAAAATGAAAGATGGTTTCAAAAAGAGAGTAATGGCAAGAAATACAGTAAATATTGCACACAGATCAGTAATACATATTTCAAGCCCAGCTAAGTTAGTTTAGCTTATCTCGCATAGCTGAGGTCATTTTTCATACTAGCTCACATTGTGTGCGGTCGCACACTTGTATGAAAAATGACCTCAGCTATGCGAGCTAAGCTAAACTGAGCTTAGCTATTGGTCTGCAGCCGGCTTTATGCAATAGTTATACAAACAATTGCCTTGAATAGAAAATGCTTGATCTGCATAGTATGATGAAATGTCAATTTTTCTTTACTTTCATTTTGATGTAACTATTTTTAAGTCTTAATATTATTATACCCAGTTACACACTGTTTTATTGTTCAATTTACTCTATTGCCATGTAACTTCTTCTATGTATACAAGTCAAGATACGAAAACTTTAAGTACACAAAACTTACTCTGTCCAAAAGTGTGGAGAATAAATTTTCAGCTGTAAGAAGTTCAAATCCTTCATCGTCGTCTTCCTCACCAGAACTGATTGAATCTTTTTCGGCATCTGCTCGAACTCGTCTTGAACTCCTGAAAATGACAATACCAAATGTTTATATGAAAATGAAACACAAAAATAAGCTGGATATTGTAAACAAATAATGTCAATTTTTTTTTTAGTTTTCTATAATTTAATAATAATGATCTCTTATATTTAATCTAAAATATTTTACACTAAATTGATTCATGAGTCAATTCAAAATCTTTATTCAGTCATACATTAGTGAATCATATACTTAAAGGGTCTCTCCTCGTTAAGAGTACAATAAAGTTTATTTATTTTAAATAGATATTACACCCAAATGAAAAGACGAAGACGAACCAAATGAAGTTTATTTACAGGATTGCTATGAGATTTTTCACCGATATTTGATTATAAAAAATATATTTACCTCAAACGATGCATGTGCATGTCATCTTCATCCTCTGATTCTCCTCCACTCACCAGAGAACTAAACAAAAAATTAATAACAAATGAAAATACAAAACTTAAATCAGTAATCCTTAAACCGATTTTATTACTTTGGCAATGCAATTAACAAGGCCTGATGTGCAGATGTGAATTCACAAATTACACGCTTTTGATTGATCCGAAGTCAATCAATGGTGTAATTAGGTTCATGTTTGTTTTATTTCCTGAAAATAGTCTTGTTATTCAGATCATATTTCACATATGTTGGAATGTTATATCTTGTTTGTCAAGTAAGCTATAATTACAACCCAGCATATACAGTAGTACACTTATAGTACATAATACTAATGTAAGTATTTGTTGTACATTTTATGTGTTTTTAATTATGATTTTCCTGGGATATTCTGATTACTTCATCTTGTTAATTTTGAGATTTAAAGTAACATAATGCAACATAATGAGTTTTCACTGTTTTACTCACTACACATTCAAACATTGTTATTCTAAGTAATTGTGGATAGTTTACATAGTAGAATTCCATTTTAAATTATATTAAATAAAACTGTATGTTTTAGATTCTACGTATATTTTTTAATTGGTTGATAGCTATTTAGCAGAAGATTAAGAAGAGTTTAAGAAGAATTTGTAGAAGATTAGTCTTGAAGATGCCCTAACAAGGTGAAATAGCTATCGACCAATTAAAAAATATACGTAGAATCTAAAACATACTGTTTTATTTTTTAATATAATTGTTATTTTACATTTAGTATACATTTTTTCATAAGGCTGTATAACTTTAAATAAATTCAGTCTAAAATTGCACTAAATAAAACTACAATAGGAATGGAATCTAACGCGACGTCCTACGTAGGCGATTCAAAGCGAAGCGATGCGATGCGGATACAAGCGAATTCAATGCGATGCGGTGCGACGCGGCGGCTCTGTCCTACGTGTGCGCGAATCGTTCCCTCTGCCGCCAGCTACTGTCCTACGTGTGCGCGAATCGTTCCCTCTGCCGCCAGCTACTGTCATGGATGTACGTAAGCGAATATTATTGGAAAATTTATTTCTAAAATATAAAATACTCAAGAAGTGAAACTAATATATATGTGTATAAGATTTTTGTTTTGTATTGCTGTATGTTTACCGAAATATATAAAATCAAATAATATTGTGTACTTAGAGAGGCATATTTATAGGGAATATCACAATTTGTATGGAGAATTACGTGATCTTGACTTAATAAAATGAGACTGAATTTACATATTTCCGGGAAACATCAAAATTTGCCATTTGTGCAAGCAAGAGAAAACTTTTTTTTCTGCCATCGACCCATCTAAACCCATCTAATACACTTTAAAGTGTATTTTGAACAACATTCTATTGTAAAATAGCAATAATAATTGTAGTCCCATTTATTTTTGCCAAATCCTCCCATTCGCGGTTTGATAATAAACGGTTATGATAATTTTTATTTCTTTTGTCCCATAATATGGGACGTTCATGGGCAGAAGTAATTAAAATTACTGTTTCTGACATGTCGAAAAACAATGGCACCGCTTTTAATTCGCGCGAAAATATCCAACCAACTGATCGCGTTTGCTTCACATCGCGCCGCGCCGCATCGAAACCTACTCGCGGTCGGTAACGTAGGACACTTCCATAGTTACCAACTGTTTGTTATTTTCGCGCTGCGCCGCTTCGCATTCGCCTTGAATCGCCTACGACAAACAATAAATATGTAGTAGTACCTCAATCTCCTTGGTTTAGGGAATCGAGATGAGAAACTGATGTTGGATGATGGCATCTTGGTTGGTGTTTCACTCGGTTCGAGGCTTCCTTGCCTTGGTGTTACATAACCGACACCCTCAACAGCGATGGGAATTATAAATTCTCTGGGACTCTTCTTGATGGGTTCCACCCGAGGTAGTTCTGATGATGTGGACGGTGTTGATGGTTGAGATTCTTTGTCAATATCAGATTGGACTGATGTTCCTCGAGGTACAGAACTTAATCTGAATGGAAAAGAAAAAACATTGAGTATAACATTCTCCTAATAAATAAATCTTATCTAAATAATAGGATACATTCAAGTAAACATAGGGCCGGTATTACAGTCTCAGTTTAAGAGCTAAACTCAAGTTTTACAAAAATATAGCGTATTAGTGTCCGTTTAGGCCTAATCTTCCCTCAAATACGTCACTAAAACAACAAATATTTAACTCAACGTTTCTGACGGATTAAGTTCTTAAGGGTGAGTCAACTGTCATTTGCTAGGTAATGCGTGTAGTTTCAGTTTCTATCACTAGAGGCGTTAGGCAACGAGTGTAGTTTCAGTGTTCTATCACTAGAGGCGTTAGTTGTATCGACAGTGGCGCCACACAACAAAACAAACTGACAGCCATATTAAAAGGAACATGGGCAAAAAAGCATTATTTTGGTGAACAAAATTAAATTTACCATGTTGGATAATAAAACAATAGTATTTCAAGTCGTAGCGTCCCGTTTTGTAGTTTGTATTATTTGAGGTTATTTAAATTTTGACAAATAATAACCACAGAAAAAGTAAAATACGTCTATAATTGAAGATTTAGTAACCGACATGTCATATTGCACTGTAATACGGAAATGGATTCAATCTCCCCTTAACATTAATCTTTTGAGTTTAACAAACTCAATGAGTTGAGGGCCGACTTTAATACCGGGCCATAATGTATAAAGTTAACATTCAGGTACTATGTCAAATATTACTTCAAAATTCATCTTATTTTAAGTTGTTTTAGGTTAGGAAGTTATGAATTAATATAATTAAACAATGCTGGCTCTACTGTTGATTTGAGTTATTCATGCATACTTAGAATTCAGTTGGAATAATGGCATATACAATACAATGTCATTGAACATGTGGTTGTGTAAATTTCCAAATCTTTTGTTCTTCCTCTTTACCAGAATGAGGGCTGGAAACACACTTAGATTATTCAGTTCCTCTGTGATAAGTTTTCTCAATATCTGTCAATATGAAATTCATCAGTGGCATTGAAAAATAAGTGACCATTGGCCTTAGTTAATAAGGGCCCGTGGCGCATGTCCCCAACTCCTTTTATATAATACAAATAAACATAAATACTACAAACCTATATGGCATTGTATTATTTCTTTGGTAAGGTAATTGAGTATGCTGTGTATGTGAGGTATTCTGAACCTTTGGTGCATCACTTGCAAAGTGTATTGGGATTATCCTTTCAACAGATCCTCCCCTGGAAAATTTGGATATTTATTAATCTTGAAAAATAATAATAAAATCTATGCCAAATTAATTATACTATATTACCACATCAGCTGCCATATGCTGCATATTATGATAAATTGTTGGTAAAGGAGATGATTATACAAATATATACAAATGTGTTGAAGAGTGCAAATGTATCATTTATTAATCTATGCTTTTGTTTATACTTCTTTCCAGTAAAAAAGTTTATAATTGTCCCTTGATATTGAAGCGGATAATATGTAAAAAAAACATGCAGCATGCATTTCTAAAATCATCTCAAGTACAAACAATTTCTCAAAATAAACAATTGTGTAGGTTGTGGAAATCAAAGTGGTAGATCAATTTTTAAATTTATTCTTAATTTTTTGTAAAAAACAAGAGTGAATATTATTACAAAATTGAAAAAATATGACCTGGAAAATTTATTTTCATGAGAAATTAACTTGGAACTAAAAAAAACATTTTAAGAAGTTGAAAAGAACAGAGGTCATATTCCAGGAGTGCTTTTCAGAAAAAAAAATATGAAAAAATTATTTATTGATTTAAAAACAAGTGATTTTATCTAGATCTAAACATAAATAAACAAAACAATCTCTAATCAAAATGAAGCTTTGATATTATAATAAGGTATTATGTTGATGTGAGATGATGAAGAACTAAGGGAACATTATGAACAATTCAGAGCCCGAGGTACCAAATGGTTACTTAACCCAATCAAGACGGGTAGGTACATGTACTTGCATTCCCTACGGACGGACAGTATTTCGCGTCGTACACAGTTTTTTTTTCAATCTCGTTTTAATTGAATATAATAACAGTAAAAAAAATCTAACGATGTAGATATATCATAAAAAGATCAAAGATAAACAAAAGACCACATAAACTCAATGAAATTGAACACTTCATAATATAAACATAAGATAAATGAAGAATAATCTTCATCGTGGTTATCTCCATACAAAAAGGTACATGGCGTCATCGATTTGTCACGTGATCCTTCCGGCATTTGATGTAGATAAGGAATATGCGCCGATTTTATATTGTTAAGGAACGAATTCAAAGCAGAATGTTGAGCGCGAAACAACAATATGAACTGGCGCAGTATCCCTCTTTCCTACGCGCATGCGTATTAGATACTTACAAAGCGCGGGAGAGTGTGAATTTCGCCGGCGATGATCGATGAATTTCAGTGTTTACAGTTTTTAATTTTTTTAAATAATTTAGCAATTGTTTTGTTGATTCACCGACAGATGTCTTGAAGTCAAATATATGGGAGTAATATTCATCCAATTTTCGTCTCAATCAAGTATGATTTTACTGAGATATGAACGTTCACAATTGTGTATAGCCATGAGGGCATGTATAGATGACACTCGGCGTTAAGGCACGCTGCCGGTGGGCATCTATACATGACGCTCGTCGTAGAATGTAAAACAAAATTAATGTCTTAATGTATCTTAGGGTAGGCGCACATGGAAGCCTTCATCGGTCAATAGTGAAATTGACGTGCAGCGCATGAAGCGATTGATTCATCGGCCGATTGTTTTAAGCACGCATGGAAGCTTGTAGAATCATACAATTGGAAATATGGATTTTTTGAAGTAGTATGTGTCCTCAAAATGCGTAAAAAGAAAATTAATAAAAAAGGAGTGAAAATTAATGGAGAATATTTCTTCAACCGCTAGACACAAATCTGGAAGAGTATTATTAAAGTCTGTTATGTGCTCCATATTTTTGTAAGGTGTCATAATGTGTCATAATCGGATAAAACAAAACGAGGAGACTGACGAATTCTGAAAATAATCCTAATTTAAACATTGCTCTATCAAATCAGAGTAGTTCACATGTAGCTATGGACGGATATTCCTAACTATTTTGTTAAATATTTTATCTCACCACAATGTTCTGTTTCTCGGGAATATAATTTTATTTAAATACCTATCAATCAATATGTATTATCGGTATGTGTCAATAATATTTAGATGTTAAAATGTAATTAGTCATCAAGATTAATGTGTTTTAATTATTTATTCTTTATACAATGCACGCATGATAAAGAAAAAAACAATTGAAAATTTTATATCATGGCGATGTGTAATGGCGGAATCATCCCCACAAGCGAATTTCTTACATCCAACCATCATATGTTAATAAAATAAGTTTCAGAATCTATATTTACTTAGACCACTAATTGACCACTGACAATTAGTGGTCTAAATAAATATAGATTTTGTATGTGTTTCGTAATTTTGAATGCATGTAATTAAGATTTAGTTAACAGTAACAGTCTATTTATAGGTATCATCAAATAACTTATTCATAATATTATAAGTGCACAAATGTACAGCTATCGTTGTATACTTTTAAGTAGTATTGTAGGTAAATTATGATTTGATGAATTTGTACCTGGATGTTGGTAAAAATTTGTTTCTAACATCATCCACCCGATGCTGTACTTCTGTGCGGAAAGTTCTCGATGGAGTTGGAGCAGTAGGTTGGTGCGGGGGGCTCGTGGGGGGAGGGGAACCTCCTAGGGAACTGAGACTTAGGGAGCCAGATGCACTGCGACCTCCGCTGCCATAGGGTACTGGAGGCTTACCACCTTTAAACATTAAAAATAAATCAAAACTTGTAATTATCATGATACTTTACTTTGCTTAATATAGTTTAAATTAATTTATTACTACACTTACCTACTGCATTTTATTTTATTCCTATTAATTTGTTTGATAATTTAAGTGGTGTAATTTTTCTAAATATTTATAGTAATAAATTTATATTTTGATACCTGTTTCAAATAAATTCATCTATTGTGATGAAACAGAGAGAGAAAAAGATTTTGTTTTTTCTATAATTATCTATAATATAACCTGAGTATCAACTCAATATTCTCAACTTCCCTCAATTTATTTATCCTTTTAATCTATGCACAACATCCAGTTCTAATTAAATGAATAATCTTTGTAAACTGCTTTTATGTTTTTAAATAACTATTTTTTAAAATGACTTTCAATTAAAAAAATCAATTAATTCATAGAATTAAGAATCCATTGAATATGCAATTTAATAATTAGCAAAAACGTATCGACTCACATTGACACATAAAAAAACGCAAAGAGAAAATACAAAAGATATATATGCAGTTATTTTTACGTTCACAATGGAAACAATGTGGTGCTTTGTCAAATTAGAGCAAAAATAATACATCTGCATTGATTTACAACAGCAGATCACAAAAAGGTAGGTGTACAAATTATTATAGGCTTGTTGTTTCTTTTTTTGTTGTTGTCATGCTTATAAAACTATGTCAAATAAACTCTGGCATTCTAAAAAGTGAATATGTTTTTAAAACATAATACTTACATAAAACATTGCTTTAAGAATAAAATAAATATAATTTACATGGATTTCTTTTTGTCAAAAACTAGCACAAATTATTTATACACAGGAAATTTTTTTGGAATTGACAAGTCAGAAAATTTCAAGCCACTTTGATATCAAAACAAAAAATGTTAAATCAAACATTTTCACGACGAAACAAAGCAGGCAATACTTTTATATAAATAAACAATTATACGTTACTTGGGATGTTGTTGTCATGCATGATTCATTAACGTTTCAGAAAACATAACCGAGCCAAATAAGGAAGCAAATTTGCTCTTCTTTTGTTCAATCGAAATAAAATAAAATCATAATCTAACCTTCAACGCTGTAGCTTTGTCCAAGCTAGTAAAAATTCAGAACTGTACTAGAAAATAAATTGTTTAATTATCGAAAAACAACATGAACCTATCATGTGGGTGCGCAGATCGCAACTTTGTGTCAATTTGCTTGGTTGGTATGTGTAAACCAACCCCATCCGCAGCAAAAGGGTTCAAGAAGTTTGATAGCATCTATATTTTCAATATCAGTCTGAGCCGACGAAAAGAGTTATCAGTTCATTTAAAAGAAATAATTAGTACGAAATATTTACCACTGTTTGTAATTTTTTTCTCATGACTGAAAATATATAAAATAGTTTGATTTTTTGGTATTTATAAACATATTACATTTTGTTGATTTGAGTAGTATTTCCTGCAGTTACTTTATTTCAAGCTGAAATTAAGATGGCTTGACTGCGTTGAGAAGGATTTGTGATCTCTATAATTTGCTAACTGGTGTCGCGGGCCAAATAATAGGATGAAATTAACGATTGCTTGAGGAGGCCAGGACTCATACTGGGTTGTAGCGCCACAGATGATAACTTTATTTCAAGGGAACAAGATTTATTACATGGATACCTGATTACTGCGAATGTACTCTTAGACAATAGTAATATCTTAAATTTAATTTTTCCAACAAAACCTGGATTTGTATAAATAAGAAAATGCAAACAGAGAACATGTATTAGTAGGATATATCACACACCCATGCAGATGCGTTGCACTTTCTTTCCGTTGTCATCACCTATAGCATTAGAAATAATTTCTCTAGCAGCCTTCAATTGCTTTTGTCTTTCTTTGTCGTTATTATCATCTGTTGTCTTGGCTTGCTGGTAATCATTCTTTGCTTGGGTAAGTAACGCCATCGATTGTTGGAGACTCCTAGAAGAAAATACTCAGTAAAAACATATTCTAACGTTCTTTTCACAGAAATGACGGATCAGCAGCAAATCTGATCCCATTACAATTTGCTAAGAACCTGCCTTTGTAATGGAGAATAATGTGGTAGGTAATCGTAATAGTCAATAATTTGAATGTATGCAGGCGACAGGTAAGTTCTATTTTAACAATTATTTGAAATTGAGATCGGATTAAAGTTTCAAGAGTAAGGGCTACAAGGCATATTGAGAAATAATTAATACATTATGGCATATTTGATCAATCAAAAAAAAAATTTTAGAATTCTCATTTTCATTTTTCTAACGATTAAACTATCTTTTTTGGTTGACATCTTGTCAAAATACAAGCAACAAAAATAAAAAAATAACTCAAGTATTATACAAGACATTATTTGTCAATGAGGCATACTGAAACAAACTTTTTCGTGACAATATTTGACTTCCATTAGTCAGGTTGTTTCACATGTTTCCTTGTGACAAAATCTCAGGAAAATACTCCATTTTTATAATAAGTACAGATTACCTAATTCTTATTAACTAAAAATAAGAATTAGGTAATCTGTATATTAATGCATGTTTCACTTGACACAGTCACACAAGTTTGTTTGAAATATTAAATGCCTGCCTTTGCATTTGGGGCGTCTTGATTGGTCAGTTGAAAAACTGTCTCTTTTGTTTCAGAAAGAGATGGACACTACAATAAGATATATTAATGACATTTTTGTAATAAACAGATATTATATGGAGAAAATATACAACTTTCCAAATAAAACTGTATATTCAACTCATTTTTGACTGTATGTGGACATTTCCACCTTTGTTTCCATATTATGCCTCAATTGAAAAAAGAAGCAAAACTTTGATGCTTGATCGAAATTGTTTAGAATAAATCTATATAATAATAATCCAGTTGATCAGAGGTTCTAAAATTGTGCAGGCTGAGTTAAACAATGAAATTGATAAACTCTAAATAAAAATACCTTCTAGCATCTTCCAAAGATAAGCTGTTGTGTAATGAATCTTTTTTGTTTGGTTCCCTTAGTGATTCACTCTTGTGCAAAGGTTTTGTAACTTTATTATTCACTTCTACTACCTTAACAGGCTCTGGTTGTACTGGTGTGATAATTTCCGCAGGAGGCTAAAATAACAAAAGGAATCACATATTGTTTATAAAATGATGGGTGGATGGCAGAGCGGTTAGCGCGCTGGGTTAATAATCCAGTGGTCGCGAGTTCGAATCCTGCCTCGACCGATCTCGTTCACCTATAGGACAAGCATTTATGCTTAGTTTAGGGAACGTAGGAAGATATATATGTACTTGTTTAACAAGGACAAATTCATTTTTTTATTAAAAAAAAAAAAAAATAAAAAGAGACTATATTTTTTTTCAGATTGACACCCCTCAATACATTTTTATGGCGATAGTTTGTATTGTATACATTGATCACACAAAAATTAAAATACTAATTTCGATTCTTTTTTTTCACAGAGAAGAAAAGAAAAATAATCAGCTTATGCGTGTGATACAAAACAGAATAAAAAAAATCATGATATACATTTTTGACATAATAGGTAAAATTAGTAGCAACCTTCTTGAGTACATCACGTGTGGTGTGCAGAGTGCAATTTTGTGTTTTTTTGGTTGGTTAAGGTAGGCGCGCATGGAAGCTAATTTCATCGGCCGATTAATTATCGGTGAGCTACAACATACGAATTACATGTAAGAGCGGGCATGAAAGCTAACAGAATCGGCCGATTTAAAAATCTGTGACGAGACACAAAAAAATCGGCCGATCTCGCGCTGATCGTATGAGAGGGCGCGCATGATGCATGCTCACCGATAGTTTAATTGTATGAGCGCAGTAAATCGAGAAAAACATTAACATATCGAAACTATTGACTGACATTCTGGTGTAGTTAATAACTTCTCAGGGTGTGATCTTAAATCTTCGTAGGATCGGGCAAATTGTCCTTTCAGTAATCTAGCACATTATTAGCGGATGAACCCAGTACTTTTTTTGACGTTTCTTTTTACGCATTTAGAGGACAAGAACACAAACACATTCTTTCAAAAAAATCCATATTTCTAATCATATATTAAAACTTATACATGTTAATAATAATAATTAATTTAATACATGTTCTATTTTAAATATATGAATGTTAACCGCCGTGTTATTTCCAATCGTACGATTCTATAAGCTTAGAACCGATCAGCCGATGAATCAATCACTTCATGCGCGTCAATTCCACTATCGGCCGATGAATTTAAGCTTCCATGCGCGCCTTACCTTAGTGTATGCGCAAACAGCTCCACTTCATGATGAAAATGCTCAATTTATTTACCGGAAACTATACTTGTTGAAGATTTGACATAAAAATATATTTAATATTTCACTATAACGGAAGTGGAGAGTAAAAATAATGTTGATAAATAACTTACTTCAGGTGTGGGTTCAATACCAATATTTTGAAGTTTGACATTGTTGGATTCTTTCTCTTTTACAATTGGTACAACAATATTAGTATGCTCTGAATCAACACTGTGCATCTTCTTATCACTTAACGTCTTTGATGAAGGTGCATTTCCTGTAAAAACAAAATATATTTAGTAATATAGATTTAAAATTTTAATATTGTTTCTAAAACACAAGCACACACGTATGTCTGGTTTCTGTTATGGAATAAAGTACTTATACATCATCATACATTTCCTAAAATAAGTGAATACTTGTACCATAGGTGAATAAAATTGGTGAAAGTAGGGTTCAAACCCAAGTCTACTGGATTTCAAATCCAGGGCACATTAGCTAAAATGCAAATAAAGTTAAAAGGCACACAAATAAAGTTTTCGTCATCTCTAATTTTAAGTTAAATAATCTCAATAAAGTGAAATTAAAGTGATTTTTTACTTTATTGCTTTTTCTAACACATCCGTGTTATATCAATTGAACATGTGACAACATTTGAAAAGTCAACGTTTATTCAAACAAACCTTGAGCAGCCTTAGCAGCAGGTTTCTTCAATTCATTAACTGAGGGAGATGTCAAAGATGCCCTTCGTTCAAATTGTTCTTTGAAGCTGCCAACACTTACACCTACAAAGTAAAAAAAAGTTAAGTGTTTTTACTCAACGATATCTCAATTTAAATTGACATTTTAGAATTGCTTTTCCTAGAACCCTTGTATAAACAGATTATGACAACACATCATAATTTTCATTATTATCTTAAAGATGAAGGAATGTTTTATGATTGTTTGAAAGAAACAAAGAAACGTTAGCATCATCTATTGGGAAATTGCAAAAACAAAAATAAAATACTTTGCACAACATCAAATAAAATAGTGATCAAAACTTCATTATTGTGTTCAATAATGTTGATTAATTTCTGATCAATTATATCACTTTCTTCTCTTCACCTCAGCCATCGTTCCACTGCTGGATATACATAGGCCTCTTCTAGGCTTCTTCACATGTCTCTATCTAATGCTCTCTGATTGATGATGTCATCTGCCCATCTTTTTCGTGGTCTACATACACTTTTTTTCGTATTCCAAGGTCACCGTTTGAGGATTTTGGGTGTCCATATTTCAGAGTTCTGTCTCGCCACATGTCCTGCCTATTGCCTAATATTGCATTGCACAATATCACTTTATTAATTAACAAACACCTAAATTGTATAAAGTGTTTTTTACATTATCAATATTCATAAGCTGTAACATTGGAAACAATTAATTTTGACAAAACTAAGGTTATATCTACGAATACATACCTGGTATAATAACCTTCTTGGGCTTAGGTAGAGGAGGACTAGAGACAGGAGATACAACGGGAGGTGACGAAGGAGCTGGTTGAATTGTAAGATTGTTCAATTTATCTGATGCATCCATAATACGAGATTTCCGCCTTTCTGTTGGTTGCTTTAAACTTTCTCCATCAGCTTTGACAATGTCTCCTTCAACCGAAGGTTTCTTTGCCATGGCGTCTTTCTCTAGCGATTTTCTAGGCGGTGATTTCTCCTAAAAGATAGTATTCATTAAAATTCTTAACTAATTATAATTAAAAATAAAATGGTTATAAATATATGAAATATTATAAGTTATGGTTGATTAATTAGACAGAATTGTTCTTAAATTTATAAATATAATATTCATATAATTTAGATAAATATAATAACATTATGTAGTGTATAAGTGATATAAATACTTACGTTTAAAGTACAGATAAAGCACCTATGCATTCAGAGAAGAGAGTAGAAAATAGGTAGATACAATGAAATGAATTTCATGCAATGATTGGTGTGGTGTAGTAGTTTGAAATATTACTTGTTAATGGAGGAAGCTCGAAATTACCTTTGCTTTTACACTTTTTTTGTCGTCATTCTTTGAATTGAAAGTGAATACTTTCTTTTTAACCCCGACGGACGGTTTGGTTGGTGTATTTTTCTCTTTGAGCACAGAATCTCTCGTTTTTTGATCAGCCTTAGGATCCTTCTTTGTATGCACCTGTATGACAATTTGTTAACAAAACATAGAAAACTCAAGCTAATGTTGTGGTAATACCTAAAATTATTGTTGCAATGAAGCGTGAAACACACATAGATTTTCATATAATATACTAGATGTCGTAGTTACCAAATTTTGTATGAATCGAAGTGAGGATTTTTTCCGTGGGACTTTTAAGAACAAGGTGGGCAGAAAACATTGTTTTTCTATAGAGTATAACAACTAATGTGAATTTTATTTGGATTTATTTGTCGGCAACACTTTGTTCATTAAGATTTAGAGAGAACAGTTATCTAGGAAGTGTTGAAATGTATGGAAAACTGCAATATGATGCCAACCAAGAAATTAAACGCGCGATATACCTACCATGACTCACTCATTACACAGAGTAGGTACTCCATCTAGTGTATTATATGGAAATCTTTGGAAAAACACAATAACAATTCAATGATTGAACAATCAATAATGCACTTTAAGGACCATATAACATTAAAGACCAAATTCTACTTAAGCTGCTAGTTATGAATATTTCTCGTAAATAAATATTATATAAAGCCAACAGTTATCTAAAATAGTAAATATATACATAGTGAGAATGTATATATATTTGTTGTGTTTAAAAACATTTTCATTTATTAAATTTGAATATAACATAGCTAGCAGATAAACAGAATTTGGGTCTCATTGTGAAGAGGGATTTTTTGTAAACTATGAAGAAATGCAGAACAAAACAATGTCTTTGAATTTTGACATTGAAAACAGTTGAAAGCACAACACAAATGAAGAAATACTTACGGGTGTTTTGACGGCAGATGGTGTTGATGTTTGATTATTTACAACTTCACTGGCTGAAATATTATTGTTGGTGGTCGGTGAAGATTGCTCTTCAGATTTTTCTAATTTTGCAGACTCTTCTACTTTAGGTTCGGGTGAAGGCGTCTTAACTTTTTCTATCGGTTTGGTTTCATTCTTCATTGATACATCCCTTTGAATATCTGCTGGATGACAATTATTTTCAGTCACTGTCACAATTCCTTCGTCATTTTGCGGTGGGCCTTGGTTTACTTTACTGCCTGACCTATTATTTGAAAAACTCAGAGCATAAATTAAAAAACATAATTCAATTAAACAAAGTTATATAATTGAGAAACAAGACAAATTATAATTTGTAATTTAACAATGTATCAGTCAATATAATTGATTTTCAGATGCATCAGATATACTGATCACTAACTATGTAAACATTGTTTTGCAGAGTCAACAATTAAACAGAAGCACCCTTAGAATAAATATCTATCATAAAATGGCTCTATAAAAATTTATATTGTAATAATAAGATTAATGGATTCAACTTTGTGGTAGTTCATATTTGCAAAATTACGGGGCAAATACTTAAAAATATGTACCACTTAAATCTACTAAGTCTAGTGTGTTGAGTGAAGGCAGAGATTTCTGTATTTTTGTTAAATAAGATTGGTCGAAAAACTTTGTTGATCTGTTGGTCGAAAATCCGACTAACAGATCAATAGAATTCAAATTAATGTGATTGGGCCATTGATGAATTACAATTAAAATTTCATCAGGATAGAAATCATAAGTAAACAATTGAAGTACCTGAGGATATGTTCAATTTTCCGTGGACTTGGAGCACTGTCCATGGAAGCTGTTGTTTCAAGTTTCCTCTTAGGTTGTTCAGCCGCACTGACGATGGTCCTTGTTGGAGAAGGTTTTATAGCATCTGTACCTCCCTCTAAAACATACAAACATGTAATATAACAATAAATCAAAGAGATTAAATTACTTTTACAAATATAGAAAAACACTACTCAAACTCGGTATCTTCAATAATCATGATAAAACAAACAGTATATTGAAAATTATTTCTCACACTAATATTGCTTCTCTGGGCTGGAAACACTGCTTAGTTGGAAGAAATTGCCATACGGCAATAATCTCGCCACATGCGCAGGGTGCAAGGAAGTGTTCATTATTTTTAATTTTTTATATGATATAAAATTCCAAATAGCTAATATTTTTTCTATGTTAATGTAATCGATCAGATGATGCCTATCGTTTCAACAGTCAGACGCTTCTAAACGTCAAACATTTAAATATTAGTAGAACAACGCAATAGTCACAGACCATAAAGAAATGTATGGAACAGTTGGTTATCATACGGACATATTTATTCAATCTTTGAAAGAGTGAATAGAACGAAAGTGAACACATTGAGATGGTTTGGTTACATGGGGAGAATGAATGAGGAACGCCTGACAAAGGAAATATACATAGCGGACAGGAATGGAATGAGAGGTCGAGGACGCCCAAGAAAGGGATGGCACGACCATGTGAACGATATTCTGAAAGACGGAAATGTAAGAAGCATGAACAATAGTCGAACGTGTATGAGATGATGCATGAATGTGTATGCGAAAGAAATGCCAAAAATGCCAGGATAGAAAAACGTGGTGTTCGGTTCTCTCTGTCAACCCCGCGAGGGACATGGCGTGATTGTATGTATGTATGAAATAAAAAATACACAAAATGTAGACACCAACCTGCGACCATTTCTAATATTCTTCTTTCAGCAGAATTGTCAACATTGGCCATTGATATTGAACGACCTGGTGAGCCACTGGTACCTGTATTTGTGACCTGAAATAGTATTAAGGTAACTTTACTGGTAGAACAAATGTCATGAAGACGGTTTCAGAAAATATGAATATGAAACATTCAAAAATTGAGATGTATATAAACAAAATACGCATTATTGTTTTTTCATCTGAGGTCACTAACACAATGTAGATTTTGGCACTAATTTTATACATTAAATTACTTTCAAAACAAATATCTTTTAAAAAGGTTTTTATGAACATCACTCAATGGTGTATTACAGCATATAATGTTTGTTCACCAATGTTGGAAATGTAGCACCTATACCTGATGAAAGCATCTATGTACATGATATATATCTTTTCATTAAAAGTGGTATACATAGTTGAGTCAAATATTTATATAAGCTTTGTGGACCATCCAAATTATATTGTACTGAATTCTTTCAGACATTCATAGCCAGTAAGATATTTCAGTAGCGGTGTGATATGGCTGCTGTATTGAAAATGTCATGATTTATGTATATCCATATACGCCCAGCACATATAACATTACAGTAATCTATCCTTGAAAATACAAACCTCATCAGTTACAACCAGTTTATCACTTCCATGGACTGGTGGAGGGGCCAGTGATAAGAGCAGGTCTAATCTCACGGGAGTCTCATTGGCCAAAGCTTCAGCTAATTCCAAACACGACACATCCGAACCCTTATTAACCCATCTAAAAAAAATATTCAGTTACTAAAACAAAGTAAATCAAAGATAACTTGATAAATTCATTGTGATATAAAAAGTCTTATTCTAATAATGTTTCTAATAAAAAAATGGTGATATAAGAAAAATTTAACAAATAGTTTTTATAACTCAATTTCTCACTCTTTTCAGATTGATTGTAATGTCTTAAAAATATTCTCCTTACATAGCATAGATTACAAAATAGTCCTGCAGAAAGGTTCGCCTAAAATATTGTTATTTAAAAGATAATATCACAAGAAAACAATAATTATTAGTAGATACAAAAGAGAAATGTTTCAATGGATTCACGAATCCAGGCCCATGAGATCGAAAAATTATCATATCCATAGTGTATTTGTTTGCTTATAGCACAAAAATTTGCTTAAATAAGGAAACGTATGTTTCCATCAGAGATTTATGATTCTCTAATAAAATAATTATAATAAGTACCAAAAAAACTTACGAATGATCACAAATATGTGTTATATCTGCTCGTAGTATAGGATCCACAGTCAGCATGTCTCTAATTAAAGGAGAAGCCGCTAGAAATAAAAAAAAAACATTTTTATACCATGATAGGAACAATAGAATAGACAGAAAACAATTCACATGTGAAAAAAAATGGCTTACAGATAAATTAAGTTTACTCATTAGCACAACATTTGCAATTATATTATTTTATTGAAAACTGTCATATTTATTTTAAAAAATCAAGAATAAAAATTCTTGATAAGTATTTATTAAGTAAATGAATTATTATAGGAAATATATTTTGTATCACTGTCTGCATTAGCTATGTATATCTAAAACTCACAATTGTAGTGAATGTAAAAACAGTTTTTTAAAGTCTGTATTAGCTTTATCTACAACTTCATCATTGTAGTGAATTTAGCAAGTTTTTGACTCTCTGTATTTTAGCTATATCTACAACTTCATCATTGTAGTTAATATAGTAACAGTTTGTACTGTTTTTTTTTATTAAAAAAAATGAATATGTCCTTGTTAAACAAGTATATATACATCTTTCTACGTTCCCTAAAATATAGGTGAACGAAATTGGTCGAGGCAGGATTCAAACTCGCGACCACTGGATTACTAGCCCAGCGCGCTAACCGCTCTGCCACCGACCCATCTAATATTAGCTATATCTACAACTTCATTATTGTAGTTAATGTAGTAACAGTTTTTATCAGTATATTTGGATATACAGTCAGGATTCTTGATTTGTTAAGAAATCATGGTTATTTATGAAAGAAAAATCTTTAATTTTATTTCTCAATCAACATAACAAAAAGATATAATGAGAAAATCTCAATGCCTTGTATTGTGTCAGGGTGACATTTGCTTAATATGATATTTAAAAAAAAATAAACGGATCATACATACATGAAGGATTTTTCGGTTCAAAGTAATCTCCCGTACTAATTTGTTTGACTAATCTTTTAAAATTTGAACCATCAAAAGGCATAGCTCCGTATACTAATGTATACAATAACACTCCTAAAGACCAGCAATCCACCTAAACAGAAAGAAAATAAAATAATAAACAAATCAGCACCAAGCTTACATTGATCCCTGAATTGTTGGGTCAATGCCAAAGTGTTGATAGCTTATGCCACATTATTGTGCATTTTACTCAATTAAACCCAAGAGTATAACAACAAATTATGTATCTTCAATGCAGAAAACAAAATACATATAGTCTTACTTCATAGATTGTTGATTCTTGACTTAAGATTACATACAGGGCATTATAGACAAACATTATAGAATTATGGAACAATTAAATAAGGCAACGGATTCTGAGAAAGCTTTTATAACAGTAAAATCATATTTACAAACAATGTGTGAAATGCTTTATATTTTTTCCAGTTCCAGTATTGACAACTTAACAAAATAATATACCACAAGTCCATTGGGGGCTGTTGCCCAATTATGTCAATAATCTATGCTACATAACTTCTAAGATTAATGAATACAATTTATAATTTGGCTATCTACCACGTCTTGATATTTTTTTACTAAATATTTGTAAATTTACTAATATAAAGTCTTATAAGTTGATAGTCTCACAAATCCAGACTGAAATCACAGTGAAAATTGTGACTGTAGTGGGAGCGAAATAAGGTATCAAGAGTTCTTAATAAATTATTCAGCTACATAAGTCGATTTCTCACCAAAATGAAAAAAAAAAAATCAAGAAATATTTGCGATTAAAGCAAATAAGCTTACTTCTGGTCCAATGTATGGCGTGCCTTTAACAATTTCAGGTGATGCATAAAGTGGTGAACCACAAAACGTTGATAAGAGTCTTCTTTCCTCAAACACATTTGATAAACCAAAATCTGCTATCTGAAATTCATTACATTAAATTAAATTACATTACATTAAATAACTCACGACTTATGCACAATGATATCAATATAATTAAAACAATGTTGGTCTTACTTACTATTTGTAATTTGTGTTTAAGCTGATACTTACCCAGTTTTTTGTATGGCCAAAACTGACTTAGCATTGGATTGAACTCGTATTTTAAATAGTAAGTAAGGCCCAGTATGTATAAATAAATAAGATTAATCTTCTTCTTTTCCTCAGCAATGGTCCCACAAGATGGTGGAGTCTGCTTTCTGCATCTTGCGCTTCCACTGTCCTCGGGTTCAGCACTTCTACAGCACTTGCCTCAGCACTTCAACAGCACTTGCCTCACCACTTCTTTCCATTTATATTTTGTTCTCCCTCTGGATCTTTTACCCGGCACATTAAGTTTAGGACCACGTTCCCTATATTATATTCCTGTTGTTTCCTACTAACATGTTCATATCATCTCAATCTGTTTTCTTGGAGTTTTTTTTGGATATATCACGCACTCCTAGGCTTCCTTATATATTAGAGTTTCTTATTTTATATAGCCTAATCCCGCATATCCATCTTATCATTACTTAATATTAAATTAAATTGTATAAAATTGTTGCAGAAGGGCATAAAGTAATCATGTAAAACAGCTGATATATTGTAAACCCTCATAAGTTTTTAATATTCACTGCAGTTTATTAAAATATATTTCTGCTTCCTTTTTATAAGTTTATTTTGACATGCAGAAAAAAGGAAATTAAAAAAATTGGAATGAATCTAGTTTCTATTATTTCTTTGTGAATAATTAGTTTTGATACTTATGTTTTCTAAAATACAAAGACATATTACATAATATATTGTACTTCCACTACGTTAAAAGCATAATTCTTTTTTCAGAACTGATTTTTTGTGCCCATTTTAAGTTAAAAAAATACAAACATACCTTTGCACTTCCATGCTCATCAAGCAGAACATTTTCTAATTTGAGATCCCTATGACATATCTTATGTTTATGGCAATAATATACTGCTGTTGCTATTTGTCTAAATAATCTGAAAAAATATATACCTAACTATTTATAAAACATTCAAATAATTCATAAAGAAGGAATATAACATAAAAATCACAAAACAATTATCTAAAAATATCTGCTGTTTTCAATGTTTTGATTGTGAGGGCTACCAATTTGAAAAATTTCTTGACTTATGGGTAATATGAACACATCCAGCAAGAAAGTAGGGGTAACGCAACAGATATTAAAGATCATAGGGCCAGTACCATCCCAATTGATAACAATTAAATGAACACATAATTTCTGCAAGCATTTAATATTTTTCCAAATAACAGTTGAAAATTGTCTTATAAGCTGTAGTGGTTGTTAGATAATGAAATACCGACCTATAGAAATTATAAGTATTCATACTACCCATGATATCTTAAAATTTAAGACTTAAAAGTATTTTTGATGTTTGTATCTAGAGTGGAAATAATTTAACGCTAAAAATTCAGATTAATTCATAAATATTAGTCATAGGTCCGAATGCAGAGTCCTATCTAAATACTAAATACTAACCATATTTTCATTGCACAGTCGTTCACTTAAGTTAGGAGATCACGTGGCTTCCTAACTGGAGGATGCTACGAAGTTGTTGTATGAGAATTGCATTTCAGAGACATATCTAAATACTTAGCACATGCGCGTCGGCGTAAACTAATATTTGCGAATTGTCAAAAAGTAAGGTTGATAGCGAGGAACCTTACTAGTGGTTTAATGCTAAAATACGAGATGTTTTTGGTGGATGATGATTTTATCTGCTTCGTTGTATATGTACAAGATATTCAAAGATGGAATTGAATATAAAAGAGCTTGAGTACCAATGCATGTGCGCGTATGTGGGAATATAATTTGATTTATGTCGTACAAAATAATTGTTTTGTCTCCGGCGGCTGATGGGTGCTGTGTCGGATGGTTATTTGACACGCACCCAATAACAAGTTGCCAATAACTGTATTAAATTATGTATAAAAAATTAATATCCGTTGTTAGAATTAGTTTAGAATAGTTTTTTTTTCTCTTACTGTTAATACTATTTAAATGTTACTCTTGCCCCATACACAAGTGTCCGCACTTTTAATGGGGCAATACTTTTGAATTATTGTTTGTTTTTAATTGTCAAATGTACTTTTGTATTCTATAATGAAAAATAAATATTTAATAAAAAAAAAAAAATATGTATTTGGTAATTTTATCAAATCAAATACCAAACAGAGTATACAGCGATCCATACGAAATGCCGAAAATTCGCTGGAAATTCAGAAAAATCGCGACATCGAGCTGTCAGTGTGATCTTTGTTACATGTGTTTAAGTTGTTATGACAAAAAAACATTTTAAACTATCTATCTCTTTTCTTCATATACAATAATGTGCAATGTTACGCCATCGACCTTAAGTTTGGCGTAGTATTAAGTATTTAGTTAGTGATGTCTCTGCAACGCAATTGGTAACTTAAGAATACTAAATACTCCAGTGATGTTAGGAGTTAGTATTTAGGTACCTAGAACTCTGCATTTGGGTTATATTCTTTATTATCTTAATATCAAAATTGATCTGAAGCATTTTATAATATAAATTGGATACCTTCTAGCTTCATCTTCTTGTAATACTTTTTGTTGGCTTAAATAATCATAAAGTTCCCCACCCGCACAATATTCCATTACTAAAATCATTTTTTCACTATTTTCAAAAACTGAAAAAAAAAAAAAAATTTTCAACACATTTTTCTGAAATAGGTTTTGTTGTTTTCAATCAATTTTGTGTATCTTACACACATTCTGGGCAAAGGATTTAAGATGCAAACATTCATTTCCTACTTGTAATCACATTTTATTAAGTTTAATAAGGACTTAAAATATACTTAAATCACGTCCAATTATTTCAAATACATAGAAAAAATGATGATTTACTAATAATTCTATAATTAGTATTATAACACGCAATGAAAAAAACATTGTAATGATGTTAAAATACACCGGTTTTTTGATTCCTATGAATAGTTTTATAAAGTGGCTTAAAGCCTTTGACCAAAACAAAGTCGACATGTAAAGTTTGGACGAAAATTGAATTGCAAATGAAAAATTGGCATTAATATTAAATTGTATCGCTCAGACAATACCTAATAAGAAAAATTAAAAAGTAAATAAAAATGGTTAGTTGTTTTTACCTTCATAAATGTGTACAATGTTGGGATGTCGAACTGAAGACATGATCTGTACTTCTCTTCGTATCCTCACTAAATCCGCTTCTGTTTCTATTTTGCATTTTTTAATTGTTTTTATAGCTACTTCTTGTCCTGTTTTCTTATTTATACCTAATTGTACTTTACCATAAGTTCCTTGTCCGAGTTTCCGAATTATATCAAATCTAAAATAATACAAAAAAAATCATGTAACAATCAATGTCTACTTCTTATGTGAAGCCTATAAATATCCCCTTAAATTAAGCAAACTTCTGGCATATAAAAAAAAACAAACAGCAAATGTACAGGGATAGCCATCAGATCAGCAGCCTCACTCTCCACTGCAAATCTGATGGCAATTCAATCGATTCTCTAAGAGCCTACCTTTGAAACGGGGATTAATGTGGTAGTTAGGTATGTTTTAATCATAACAGTCTAAAATTTGAATGTACGCAGGCGACAGGTAGGTAAGTTCTAAACGAAAATTTTAAATATTTGGAATCGGATTTGAGTTTCAAGAGTAAGGCTAGATAAGATCAGGACACATGATTAATAAACATGAACTGTAATGGAACCCAATGCTGTCCTCTAATTGTTGATTTGTTTATTAAAACCAACAATAAATCTAAGTGAGAAAAATATTCCATGGTTTTTTGAAACCCCATTACTTAGATTAAATTAAACTAAGATATTATACTTTAGACACTCATGAATGAATTTGTTTGCAATCATATACAATTACATCAATGCATTTACCTGTTCAACCAATTTATTATTATACTTAATTTATTATTTAAGTTCATTTCTTGGGATCTTAAAAGCTCTTTTATTTTATTTACTGCTATTGTTTCTTGGGCAAGTAACAGGTACTTTGGTAAATATTTTTAACATGCACCCAATAACAAAATGTCACATTCTGATGATATTTATCGTCTCACAGAACCAGACTGAAAACACAAATAAAACTGTCTCCACCGGGAATCAAACCTGGGACGTTTGTCGAATATCTAACCAACTGGGCCATGAAGGCCGACAAGGCTAAAGACTATATTTATTTCTTAAATATTTCATGGCAAGATGCTACCAGAAGGCTTCTAACACAGTTTTATAGTGTGAAGGACCATTCACTACAGTACACATTTTTTTATAATTGGGTACTCAGACTGCCAATAAAAGGATAAAACTTGAATAAGATTGCATAATGTGGCGCCTGTTTTCCCAAGAAATAATTATTATTATGAATCATGAAATTATGTATAGTGAAGCATAGATTATTTTGCACATTAACAATTCTTAGATCTGCATACACTGTATCTTTATATGTAGATGGTAGAGTTGTAAGTGGGCTGACTAGTAATTCAGTGGACTCAGGTTTTAATCGTGCCTCAACCTATTTCATACACTTAAACAACGAGCATTTTTGCTTATTTACATAATATAATTCTTACATATATTTTGTAGATTCATAAATCTACATAATATTATCCTTAATAATAAAAATTATTGCTTACACCTTGGAAAAATGCTCAGTTTATTGCAAAATGGACCTTTTTCTAACTAATCTATGTTTAAAGTCCAGAGGAGTAAGATTTGCAAGAGAAATAATTTTAAATAAATGTCTCCTCTGCTGAAAATCAAACCCAGGAAGATGACACAGAAGCCAAATGGCTTACCATTATTTTAAATGTAACTAATTGATTAGAAAACAACTAGAGCCAGTCACATGTGAGTGCAGAGCAATAATTAGTGTCTTTTTGATTGGTTGGTGTAAATCGCCCCAAACGGAAACTGCTCCAAAGCATGTGCAATATTATCTCTGTTCCTCTATACTTCTACATTGACTGTATAATTATTTATCTAAAGTAATAAAGCAATCAATATGTTAGTGTGTGTGTGTATGTGTGTGTGTGTTTGTCTCACGCCTTTTGAAAAACCAAGAGCATCTAAAAATCTAATTTATGTGCGAACGTGTACCAGTATACCTGATGCAGTGTCACGCTAAAAATAATGCGATAAAAATGCTGAATTTTAAAAATATTTCAATAATTATTTTTTTCATACAAAATTTTCCAAGTCGTATCTGTCAAAAAAGTGTACATTTTGCACGCAAATATCTGTTAGTTTAAAAGTTAGAAGTACGTATTTAAACGAAAAAAATATATTTTCAAGTATAACTTAGCTTTTAAGTGAAAAACATGTTGAATATTTTGTCTAATTATAATGTTTAACTTATTTTTAAAGTAAGCGTTTTGTACAAACGTACATATAACCCCGCCATTTTAATATCTTTTCATACGATATTTAATTTTCCTACCGAATGAATATGTTCTTTAAAATAATATACCTTTGAAATAAATGTGATTATGAAATAATAAAATGAAACACAAGACTTTAAAGCAAGTTTTAAGACATATATTGTAAAAGTCTGTAAATTATTAGTAACGATATAGGCATAATAAAATTGCATAATTTGTATATAATATTTGATAATTCGGACAATTGTTGATTTTCGTTTTTGTGGCTTCGAACAAACCAATGTAGGTACCTACATATTCAAAAAATGTATCCGAACCATTTGATATTACTTACGTGTTCGAATTTACGGTTACTATGGTTACAGAAAGAATGTGATATTCAAATAATTTTATGAATCGAATTTATTTAGAACATTGTTGTAGGTAGGTACCTACCTAATACCATTTACTTACAAATCAACAATATACTGATTTCCTATCGGAAAATTATTTTATTTAATTATTTATGTATGTATGAATGGATGCATGTATGCTACATATGTACGTGCTCCTAAACCGTTTGTCCGATTACAATGAAACTTTGGTGAATTGTCGAGCGTATGCCCTGGATGGTTTCTGGATTTAAACTTTTTTCTTATTCTTCTTCTTCTTCGTGTATATGGTCATTTTACCTATGAAGGGGGAATATCCTGGGAAAAGAAGGTCCGACTATCCCTCCATCTCTTCGCAGGTCTTCCAGGACGGTTTGTGGATTTAAACTTTTTTCTTCTTCTTCATCGTGTATTTGGTCATTTTACCTATGAAGGTGGACTATTCTGGGAGAAGTAGGTCCAATTTTCCTTCGATCTCTTCGCAGGTTTCTAGATTTAATCTTTTTTCTTCTTCTTCTTCATCGCGTATTCGGTCATTTTACATATGAAGTTGGAGTATTCTGGGAGAAAAAGGTCCAACTGTCCTTCCATCTCTTCACAGGTCTTCCAGGACGGGTTCTGCATATAAACTTTTTTCTTCTTTTTCTTCGTCGTGTATTTGGTCATCTTACCTATGAAGATGAACTATCCTGGGAGAAAAAGGTCTAATTTTCCTTCCAACTCTTCGCAGGTTTCTGGATTTAAACTTTCTTCTTCTTTTCTTCTTCTTCTTCGTCGTGTATTTGGTCATTTTACCTATGAAGTTGGAGTATCCTGAGAGAAGAAGGTCCAACTGTTCTTCCATCTCTTCGCAGGTTTCTGGATTTAAACTTTTTTCTTCTTCTTCTTCACTGTGTATTTGGTCATTTTACCTATGAAGGTGGACTAACCTGGGAGAAGGTGGTCCAATTTTCTTTCCGTCTCTTCGCAGGATTCTGGATTTAAACTTTTTTCTTCTTCTTCGTGTATTTTTGGTCATTTTACCTATGAAGTTGGAGAATCCTGGGAGAAGAAGGTCCAACTGTACGGTTTTTGGATATAAACTTTTTTCTTCTTCTTCTTTTTCTTCTTCATCGTGCATTTGGTCATTTTACCTATGAAGGTGGACTATCCTGGGAGAAGAAGGTCCATTTTTCCTTCCATATCTTCGCAGGTATCTGGATTTAAACTTTTTTCTTCTTCTTCTTCTTCTTCGTGTATTTAGTCATTTTACCTTTGAAGGTGGAGTATCCTGGGAAAAGAAGGTCCTTTCATCTCTTCGCGGTTCTTCCAGGATGGTTTCTGGATTTAAACTTTTCTTAAGCGGCTGAAGGGACGGGATGTAATGAAGGGAAGGGATGCACTAAAGGGCCTGAAGGGATGGGAGGTATAAAAGGGCCTGAAGGGACGGGAGGTACTGAAGGACCTGATTGGAAGGGACGTAATGATGGATTGAAGGGACGGGAGGTACTGAAGGGTCTGAAGCGACGGTTCATGGATTCTTATTCTTTTTCTTCTTAATTTTATGTAGACTTTACAGTTTTTACACAAACTATTTCCTTTAGTCTTTTTCTTCGTTTTCTTATTTTATGTAGAACTTTGGTGAATTTTATACAAAACTATTTCCTATGGATTAATCTTCTTCTTCTTTTATGAAGACCTTTTAGTCAGTTTTTATACAATCTATTTCCAATAGTCTAATTCTTCTATTTTATGTATTTTTTCTTATTTTATGTAGACCATTGGGATAGTTTTTTATACAAACTATTTCTTATAGTCTTATACTTATTTTTCTCTTTTTTATTTAGACTTTTAGGTAAGTTTTAAGTCTAATAGTCTATTGTGCAGAAATATTATTAACGATATGCACACTTGATGAAAATACATATGTAAAAACAAATGGGATGTGGGATGTGACGATGTAACCTGCACTAGAATCTTTTCAATACTTTTGTTTAATCAAATTTAAACCATTTATATCATCCTATTTTGAATAATTTTCAACACATTCATATTTGATTTCGTTGACGATATTTAAATAATGGGGGTTGTGGCCATTACTGAACTCTTCACAACGTTTATATTCAAATTAAAAACTATTTACTATAGTTCTTCTTCGTTAATGTAGACTTTTGTGTCAGTCTAATTGTGCAAAAATGCTTGATGAAAAAAATATAAAAACGAGTGGGATGTGACCAACACTAGATCTTTTCAGTACATTATTAAATCAAATTTTAACCACATTCCAACATCCAAAATTACTAAATTTTCAATAGGTACATATTACAATTTGTTTTCGATGATAATATTTAAAAATGAGGGTTGTGGCCAAACCAATTTCTTTACAACGTTGATAAACAGTCATATTTAAAACCATTTCGCATAGTCCATGCGTGCAGAAATTGTATATTCAGAAATTGTATATTCTTCATTCACACTTTATAGCAATATATAAAAAAGAATGGGTTGTGGCCATCACTTGAACATTTTACAATGCTTAAGTTCAATCAAATTTCAAACCACTTTTCATAGCCCGATATTGCAAAATAATTGGGAGACAATATTATAAAAACGATTGCTTATTCCTTCACAATTTTACATTCTTGGCCAACGGCGGGACATACATAAAAGCTAGTATATAATAAATTTGTTTAACATCAAATTAATGTAAATAAAAAATTGGCATAACAAAAGGTTTTCTGTACCCACACACAATGCATAATATAAAAACGGTAGATACTTTTTTAAAACATATTCAGGGATCCAAAACATTTCTGTTGAGTTCCTAAGAATAAAAATTGGAAAATAATATTGGGTAGTTTCACATTTCACCAACATTTATTAAAATATTTAGAATCGATTTAGCCTAGTAAATAAAATTAATATCAATGTTTTCATTTAAATAAATAGTTGATTATGATGTATGTGAATGAAATACCGACATAGAAACGTTGGATCATCTGTTTTTTTCGTGCCCAATCCAGTCTTCTGGTAATCTTTACAACGAATTTAGTGAAATCTCTAGACCTTTTAATGTTGTTCACCTCCTGGCTCCCAAGAAAATTAATGTGTATTGTGTATCGTAAGCTAATAAAATTTATTGTTACAAATAATATAGTGTGAATTGTCTAACTTATAAAAAAAAAAATGTAAAATAAAAGACAGGAAAAACGGACGATCACGTATGCAGCAAATTTTGAGTTCATTATTTGTATTTTTTTATAGTAATAGTGAATCTTTCTACATCATTATCATTGTTTTCAGCAAAAAACTAAATAGGTTTGTGGAATTAATATTATAAAAGTTGCATGTAACACATGACATCCAACTGTCGATAGTAAGTATATATAGTTGAAGAATATGTACCAAACTATAAATCCAAATTATTGAATATTTTAAGATATTTTGTTTTCTATACAAAACATGTAGGTACGTATGTCAAGAAAGGATATTATGGAGGTCAGTCTTTTTTTCCTACCCAGAATATGAAAACAGCATGATGGTATGTATGTATATTTGGAGATTAAGTATCAAACTATTAAATTACCTTAGATATTGTGTATAGGCCACTGCCTTACAAATTGTATGAAATAATGTCGTCACAAAATTCGATTTTTATAAAAATTGTTAAAAAAAGTTTGAGATATACTACTACAATGTTCATATTTTTTTTAAGAAAATTAAATTATCTAGTTAGTGTGTTTCGGTTTTTTTTCGATATTTTTAAAAACTTTGGAAATATAAGCAGTTAAATACATAAACTTATCATAAAAAAAATGTTTTTCTTAATAATAAATGTCTGAGAAACTCTGGAACTTTAAAAAAAACGAATTTGAGTTTTTGTATTTGTCTATATTCATACCAATTTTCAGCGTTCTAACTTTTATGGTTTCTGAGATATATGGAAAAATAAAGTAAAAATTCAAAAGTTGATTACCCCTGACTGAAACAAAAATTCTAAATTTTGAGTATAAAAGTTTTGTAGGCCTATTACTTTTTATATATTCTGAAATTTTAGGCTCTGTGCATTGAGCGGATCAAAAGTTATAAGGACACACAGAAATCCTCTACTCCGAAATCCATATATTATAAATCCGAAGTCTATATATTACATATTTACTCCTCCAAGATATATTATATAGAACATATATGTTGCGAAGCCTCTAAGTTGATGTTTTTTTACTTCAAAGTTGAAAGAAACCGTGAAAAATATAGACCCTGCATACAAATCTCGCGTATCTTGGCTTGACACTTTGTCAATATGTTAAGAGTAATAAATTCTCTTGAACAAATCGACAGTTGGAAAACTTTACAGATTCGTCGTTTTATATTTAACAAACTCGTATTATGGGTGTGTAAAAAAAATCGTCATTATCTACAGAAAATACGTCGTATTATTTATAACAAATTATATAAAACAAATCGTCATTATCTACAGAAAATACATCGTATTATTTATAACAAATTATATAAAAAAATCGTCATTTTATATTTAACAAATTCATTGTTTTATCTATGTTTTATAACAATACAATATCGAAGTTTTGTGTTTAAAATAACATGTTTTGATGACACAAATAGTTTGCTTATTAAAACACAAAAAAATACGAAAATAAAATAAATTTTTAATGAAAAAAAAAACAAAAAAACCGTTAAACTCAAAAACAAACTTAATTGTTCCTTTTTTGCATCATGGTAAGGTGAAATTACAGAAGTCCGGTAAAATATTAATATATATTTCACAAAAATCCGGATGTCTGGATATATATAATTGTTTCATTTTACGAAATACATAAATAAGTTCGTGTGAAAGTCGGTATAAATTTATTATGTTGAAAAATGCGTAGATAATAATATTTTGTTGAAAACGTGTTACGAATATCACACATAGTTCCAATTTATCATAAATTTCGTAATTGGTTTTCAAAACACGGAATCGAAAATAGGAAGAACGAACGTAGGATCTTAAAAAAAGGAACACAGAATTTATTCGTACCTACTTAGGAGATATCAATAATCTTTGTAGGCAAAAAATACACATTGATTCTCACAAAAAAAGTCAACCGCGTAGGATATATTTTGGCTAAAAAATGTCTAAAGTTTGTTCTATAAGTTTTCAACTGAATTGAAAGAGCGACAATGATGCAAATAGAGAAAGTCGTCTTCCCTTGGTTTATACTTGTGGGACTAAAATTATTTTAAAAGTGTCTGTTTTGTATGCATCGTGATACTTTTTTGGCTCAGGTGAAGCCTTAAAACGAAAAGTACAATAATTTGTCTCTACACTTGTGTAAGTGTACTTGGACAATTTACATAAGTTAAGGACATTAAAAAGCATGTCGTTACCTTTGCTTAAGTCTCAGCCTGTGGTCATGGAGGCGCACATCCCCGGTGTTTTCTATGCCCTCCATGATACTGCGTTTGGGCTCGCCTACCACCATTTTGCCGCCCCTGAAACAAATAAACATCTGTGATCAGTCATCAATGATCATGTTATTATTATTTGACCTTCACTTTCACTGCTGTTAGAGTCTCGTAAGATAAGCGACCAGCAGTACTTAAACCATAATATACCACCACATTATTATTACGTTATATTACGTATACAGGCGCCATATTATTATAGGTATCGACAGAGAAATCTGGGAAAAATAATAAATTACTGTTCACGTGGTATAGGTAACATCATATTGTGTATTATAAATGGCAGACTTGGATATTTTTGTTGGCCTTTGGTAAACTGTTGTATTTTACTATAACTTCCTTCTTCGTACGACTATTTTTTCAAGGGTTTATCTGGGGAACAAATTTTGCAAAAGGGTCTGTCCTGTATGATACTAACTATAGCCATGATCCCGAAAGACCAGTCAAAATTGTTCAATATTTTTGGTTGTTTCTTTGAAATGTAATGCCGTCAAACGACGTAACTTTGAACAATCTTATGAAATCAAAGTATTTTGACTCTACTATATTACTGATATTCTTATTGAAACAACCCAGCCTTAACCATCGCCGAAGATCTTTCATATATGATGTTCGCCGTTTACCATTGATCTTGCAAGAAAGGGTGAAGTCTCCGTTGACTAACTTATAAATAAAATAAGACATCCAATAATCTTCGTCGATTGTCCAAGGAATGTAATTGAAAGCCACGCATCAAATCGGGATAATCTATATCTTCTATGGAATGACCTATATAATAATTAAGAAATCACAATGGAATGTATTGCACAATAGGGTGACCATATCACAATATTTTATTCAAGTTGGAGTCGCACTAGATATACATAAAGCATTCTAAATGACTGCAAACTAAGGAGAGCTGTTCCCTGAGGCAATAGAAAGCCTATGGTCTTCATCGCTTTTCCCACTATCTCTTCAATATGCATGTTAAAAGAAAGATTACTACTAAAACCAATCTCTAGGTCCCTGATATGGTCGACCGTACCGTTTACAGAAAATTATAATACTAAAAAAATAGATTCATCGATTCATGGCATGGGTATTACAAGACTGAGACCTTCGCCCAATAAACCATCAACATCAGGGAGATCTGATAATTTGTTTTATGAAAATAAGAAGAAAACACTAGTGAATGGTATGTCCATCAATACGGTTTTCATTGCCAACAAAATTGCGAGCGGACAGGCGCCAGAAGACCTTTTTTTTCAAAACATTATAAATGACCGTATAACAAGGCCCAGGTAAAGTGCGCAAGAAAAATGTACCTATTAATAAATGGTCCGTGAGTCGTTCGGTTAATACGAGCGACATGGAAAAATAACGTGTGGGAAGTCACAAGGCACATATTATTACAGTTTATTCTCATTCTCATTATTATTCTCAATATCATTATTATGTCGACAGTAATGTTGTTACCTGGTCATGCTCTGTGCACGTACTTTGCCTACTCTCGTGTCTGCCGCAAATGCACGTCCGGCGAGAAAGTTTGACAAAAACAAAAATGTCGATACGTGCAGGCCAATGTTGAAATTATTTTATTTTCCCACAAATCCAGTGGCGCAGGTGGGTACATTGTCAACGTTGTAACATAACAATTGGCACTGACAGCAACAACGCAGTCACCGAAGAAACCTCTCGAAAACTTTAATTAAAACTTCTGTTAAGAATTTTCCAATCCTTCAAAAATTAAAGTTTTGTCATTGATTTGGAGTCAGGTGCTTCCTAAATTTTAAAAAGATAACTGTAATAGGAACTACTAAAGTTTAGACGAAGACATCGGAGAAAAATACACGTAAATGCAGAATTTAAGTTCTAGTAAGGTTTTCAGTACCTACATAGTTAATTCTTGAAATAATAATGAAAACTGTATTTTTTTATCAACAAGTACAATTAAGACTGACAATGCAGAATTAATATGTTTCCAAATCCTTAAATCAGATCTGTTATATATGAGAAATTCAGATCCGTCATTAATCTAAGGCTGTGTTTCTCGAACAAAAGTATCAGTGATAGTATAGTTAAAATACTTTAATTTCATAAAATTGTTCAAAACTTTTGGTTGTTTCATTGAAATCTAATGCCGTCAAACGACACAATTTTGAACAATTTTATGAAATCAAAGTATTTTAACTATACTATTACTGATACTTTTGTTGAAACAACCCAACCTTAGGGAACCTGAGTATTAGCAGAAAATGCGAGAGTTGCCTTTCTTCGACAAAAACTGCAAAGGGTTAAAACCATGTTTTTTTTCGGAAAATGTAAAAGCATATCAAACTATGTCTTCTTCTTTTTTATCCTCGCCATGTCCCGTTATACGGGGTCGGCTTTCCTAACCACGCAGCGCCAATAGTTTCTCTGCTGCGTGTCCTTCTTTTTAAGACCCAGTTTCTTCATGTCCCTTTGGACATTCGTCAGCCAGGTGGTTTAAAAAAATATGTGCTTAAATTAAAAAATCGCCTACAATTAAATTCATAAAGAGCTTTTAATAGTGTATATTTTTTGCTATTTCTTTATAAAAAACAGCTTTTTACAAAATTGTAAGCATGACTGCAAAAAGCATATAAACTAAAAACAGGTTTTTATTTACACTTGAATATTATTAATTTACAAAGCACACTCAGGCAATAAAAAGTAAAGTTATATAAAAGGGTCAAAAGGAAAAGAGGTAGTGGGAAAGGGACTAAAAGGGGGTTTAGAGGAGGAAAAGGCATTTACATTCAAAGGATTTCAATTGAAACTAAGGTCGCTCTTAGGAATAAATAATATTTGAATATGTTAAATTTAAATGAAAAATATCAAGGGTCGCATTAGTCAAACATAATCAGTCAATACGTTTTAGAGTGCTGCTAAGGGTTGACATATTATGGAAAATATTTTACAACCCTAGATGTGTCAATCTTGAAGGAATAAATTGGATGGATACGCCCGTAAACGAAGATTTTCTGACGAGGAATTAACGTATTTTATTATTCAGAAGAAGTTAGTCACAAGTCACAATGCTGATACTGTACAGATGAGAAAAAAAGATATTATTACTGTAGAATGATATACAACACTTGTTCATATCCTCATTTAAAAAAAACAGTGATATCACGTCGGTATTTATTTTGATAAATAGGGAAAAGGGAATTATGTTTAGGCATATTTAAGGACATATTTCCGAAATCGATTGCCAGAAAACACAGTGTGGGCATCTTGGGAGGGATAAAATACAGAGAGGCAACATAAAAATGTATCTAAAGAGGCAATTATACTTACTGGATTTTTCTAAAGCTACATATTCATAGTCAGTATTTATATTTAGCTAAGAACAGCCCCTTGGTGTCAAAGTATTACAATTTGATACAGAGTTGTACTATAGAATACGTACGATTGCAATGAAATCAATTACGGAATGTTAAGAAATAAACCTCTTATTAGTGGCACCTGTAAATCCAAAATAAAATTCTAGGCTAAGAATTAAAGTATTTGACGTGGACGTCACTGGTCAAGGTCTAGCTGAGGTGACAGTAAACTGCGACAAAATTATAATAAAGATCAAGTTACCATACTCAGCATCACCGCTGGACCAGACATCATATTATTATCGTGATTTAAATTCACGTATCAACATAATATTCAACTTATATTATATCTTCAGCAATCTATCCATCATACCACCTACATACATACACATAATATATCGGTTGAACGAGCCAATGCAGCAGCACTAGGACGTGTCATTCAACCCTAAACATAAATAAACAGACATCTAATCAATTCCACAAGCATTTCTTGAAAAATACATAATACACTCGCATCTGACATTATACATGATAATAAATACACCTAATAGGGTTTTTTTGTCGAAACGATCGTGTGAACAGTTATACAAATCGTGACTGGATGGATTAAGCAACAAAACTTTTAAAAGAATTTCTAATTATAAAAAGACACGCGCATTAATTTGCTGAATTGAAATGTTTAAACATTCATATTTTAAGTAGAAACTTTTAACAAATTTATTACTGATTTATCGACCTATTTGAAAATTTAAATAGGTACATGGAAATCGAAGGATAGTATTTTTTATAAAGCGATATACCTACAACCACTAAGAAGGGATTTGTCACATTTATGTACTTTTATAGGAAAAGGACCAGAGTAGCGGACGTCATGGATCGCGTTGCTACATTGAAATGGCAATGGGCGGAACATATTGCTAGACAGGAACCCGCAAGATGGACCCCTAAAATATTGAGATGGAGACCTTGGGAAAGTAAGAGAGGCGTCGGAAGACCTCAAAAAAGATGGTCTGACGACATAGCCGCTGTGGGGGGTAGAAATTGGTTGCAAGCAGCAACCGATAGAAGGAAGTGGAAGAATATGGAAGAGGCCTATATCCAGCAGTTGAAGACAGAGGGCTGAAGAAGAAGAATGTACTTTTCAACTCACATGCAACAGTCTGGAATATTCACTCGACAAACAAAGTTTGTAAAGAACAATCAAATAAACCTACATCAGGGGTGGTCAGACTCACACCATTGGCGATTTACAAATATAAAATTGGACGACAAGCGATCGACTCGCGAGCTGATTTTTTTTATTTAAAGGTATTTATTGTAGGTACCTAGCTACTTATTTACTATTTAGAGGTCGATGAATGGCACTGCGTGTTTTCCGCCGATTTTTCGTAAGAAGTCACAAATTTAGTACGAAGACGTTCATCAGTAAGCAGATTGCGTTGACCCAAACAAAAAAGTTAATTTCTGGGCGATTTGTTTTAGATTTGGGTATTTTTCTTGGGTTAAACTAGACTAAAATTTGGTTTTGAGGCGTACCTCTGAAATGATCTGCATCATCTCGTTTTCAAGAGAAGGAAGTCCATGTCAAAGGTATTTGATATTTCAGATGCATATATTTAAACATCCTCACAAGAAAATAGATAAATCAGGAAAGTAGCAACGTTCGTTAATTTTTATAATTCAGAAAAACATCTTTCAAACTCGGAAGTAAGCGCGCGATCGATCCTAAAACCGCTTGCGATCGACTATTAATCAAATACAGGTGCATTGGAACATACTGCATCAATATTTTTTTTCGTGGTATTTTTCATCAACGGCTGTATTGCGTAAATTTAGAAAGCATATTTATAAGTAAAACAAATTAAAATTCTTAGTTAATTTGTACATTGAAAACATGTAAAAACAGTAAAATATTATTGTTGCATCGTATATTATAATTCTATGGTTGCATCTAACCAAATTCAAATTTTATTAACGCTCAGCTGGAAACGCATAAATTAGTTTATTCTGTGTGAAATACAAAATTTTTCAATTTTATCAAAATATCACACGAATCAAGTTGGAAACAGCTGTAACATACATTGTCATCGGGAATACACAAATTATGAAAGTTTCAGAGTTCTTAATGGTCGGGAATTTAGTTAAAAATCGATTGCATAATTCCTTGAGGTACAGACAGATACGTGAAGTAAAGAGAAAAGGGTGTAAATAATGAATGAATATATAAAAAGTTATTTTCATTCTACTATTTATCGAAGCAAGATAAATACGGAAACACGGGAAGGAAAAAAAAAACATAAATTTTCCGTAGATAATTATTTTAGTGGTAACAAACTTTCACATATATGTAAAGTTTATGTAGGCTTGCATCATTTTTATTATATACCTACCTTTATATAATATTAGATTATGTTTTTCGATATTCTGGTCCATTCCAAACAATTTGCTGCAAAAAATGGCGTAAGCAATAAAATACATTTTGAGACAACTGTTTTCACAAAAATGATCGGCGTCGTATTTTTAAAACACGTGCCGTTTTTTCCCAAAATCTACTCCCATGTTTAAACATAACTGAAGTGTTTGATAATATTCCTCTTATACTGTTGTGGGTACCTACTAATTATCCCAATCAACTACTTAGAAGTTGTATGTACATTAAACAAGTAATTTTATCAACAAAACCATAAAGAAGTATGTAATTGCGACAATATGTATTATTCAAATTTACCAGCATAATCTAATCTTGATAGTGCAAACTTCAAAGTGTAAACTGGTATTGATTTTGTTAAAGTTAATAAGGACAATCAGATTAAACAATTGCAATATGCAGCTCAGAAATTTATCATAAATTCTTTTTTGTGAAACGAAACAAACCATTCATTAAGAACCATTTTTAAGTCAGGCACGGAATATCACATAACATTAATTTAAGACTAGTTGCATGTAACACAGAGATCCAACTGTCGATAGCGATAGTATGTTTAGGTGAAGAATAAGAATCAAACTATAAACCCATAAATCCAAATTATTGAAAATTTTAACAAGTCAAAATTTGTCAAGATAGGACAGTATGGAGGTCAGTCCTCTTTTCCTACCCGGAATATAAAAACAGCATGATGGTTCTGTATTTTTTTTTGGAGATTAAGTATCAAACTATTCAAAAGTCTTCTTACATATTGTATCAAAGTCTTCTTACATATTGTGTATAGGCGACTGCCATACAAATTGTATGAAGCAATGTCATCACTAATTAAATTTTTATAAAAATTGTTAAAAAAAATTGAGATGTACTTCTACAATATTAATATTTTATATAGAAAATTAAATAATCTAGTTGGGGTGTTTCGGCTTTTTTCGATATTTTAAAAAGATTTGGAAATATGGCAGTTCAACTCATAAATTTATCATAAAAAAAAATTTCTTCTTAATAAAAAATGTTTGAGAAACCCTGGAATTTTTTTGAAAAAACAAATTTGAAATTTTGTATTTGTCTATGTTTGTACCAATTTTCAACGTTCTAGCTTTTATGGTTTTTGAGATATATGGAAAAATAAACCAAAAATTCAAAAGTTGATAACCCCTGACTGAAACAAAAATTCACCATTCTGAGTATAAAAGTTTTGTAGGCCTATAACTTTTTATATATTTTGAAATTTTGGGCTCTGTAAATTGAGCGGATCAAAAGTTATAAGGGGGGGGGGACAGACAGACACACAGACACACAAAACTCACATAAAATGTTCTTCTCCGAATTCATGTATGGAAACATATATGCTGCGAGGCCTCTAGTTGGTGTTATTAGCATGCAAAAAGTCCACTACGCCATACAAAATGTTCCTTCGTACACGCATCTTGGCTTAATAATGTCGATTCATTCAGTTACTCGGGATCTTTTATGGATAACCGATCAATTCTTGGTTATATTTAACGAGACATACAAAATTTGATATTAAATATAAGTTTTAAATGAAACACTACTATTAGCAATCGTATATAACGAGCAGTAAGCAATAAATAAATAAACAAAATAATAGCCAAAGTCACAGAACAGCTTAAGAGGCTATAGTAGGCTAAATAGCATATTTCGAAAATAATTTCCCCAGTACCCTCAAAAGATACGTCTTTGAAATAAATATCAGTTTGTATTTACATCTTTATTCTATTGCCTGAGTTTTTTTTAAGTTTGAATTTATTTAATACTTTTCTTGTAAAATTAGTTCTAGTAAAACCTTTTTTTGTTTTTTTAGTAGATTTTTACTTCAATCGAAAGAGAATCTGAAAATCTACCGGCTGAGTTTTTCAATATTATAATATTTTAATTACTAATCTTGTTATTTAATAAAAACCTCCACGAAAATTATTTATTCACGAAAAAATGTTGTATATCACATATTAGGTGATACACAATATTTTTTCGTGTTTCATACATTAGAAGGTAATTTAGTGTGCATTTTTGTGTACATCCGTATACCCAGAGTATACAAGGGCCTTGAGGATATTATGAATTATCGTCCTTCATGGGTTAGATAACTGACTCCTGAGCGAAAGGTACCGGGTTCAGAATGTGGGAAGTGTCCAGAGTGTGGGAATTTGTTATTGGGTGCGTGTTAGATTAATATTTGACATATTACCTGTTAGTTCCCCGAAAAACAATAATACATAAAAAATCGCCTTTGAAAGTATTTCTCAAACCGTGAAGCAATGAAAAGTATTTTCAACTATATGTTGCGTACCAAATTGGAGTACAGAAGCGCAGTTTGGGCGCCCTACCAAAAAAACATATTCTGATATGTTGGTACGATTCAGATGCTCACGAGGAACCAGTACATGCGAATGCAGGCAGTGGTTCCGACATACATGCACCACCTAGAACTCTTGACGGTCTGTTTCTATCAGTCTCGAAAGTAGGCGTGATAACGTACTATTGGGTGTAAGATTTTCAATAATATTATTGACTCTCCTGAATTGCTAGAAAGGCTTTTTGTACCACCCAAAAACATAAGGGGAAGAAGACATAATCTTCTGAAAGTCCCCCATTACAGAACGGATGCAATGGCCCGCAGCACTCTGGTGCCTATTATGGAAAAATTGAACTCGTTCTCGGACGAGGTAGAAATTTTCCATTGGAATATATATATTCGTCCTTTTCCTCATGACTGAGGATAGCGGCTGCAGTCCGTCGCCACACGTATGGCCCGCCTCCATGCCAATCTGTTTTGGGGTGAACGCAGAGCACCAGTCACCGAAGACCCCATTGTGGACTTAAACAAATCGTTCCATCTGGCCGGTGAGCGACCACGAGATCTCCGTCCCTCCACGCTGCCCATCACAACAAGCTTCTCGAGGCAGTCCGGTTCCCTTCTGGCAATGTGTCCAAAGAATTGAAGGATACGTCTGTAACATATCGTCGACAGACGATCCTTAATCTTCAGCTCGTCCAGAATTGACATATTCGTTCTTCTGGCTGTCCATGGGATGCACAACATACGCCTCCAGCACTACATTTCTAAAGCATCAATCCTCTTTCGCTCTGACTCCCTAAGTGTCCATGTTTCTACACCATACAGGAACATCGAGAATATCAGACCCCTGATGAGTCTAGCTTTCGTGTTTTTTGTGACGGTCCTGTCCTTCCACACTCTTGTGAGCTTTCCCAGTGCTCCCTTTGCCATGGCGATGCGTCTTTTCACTTTCACTTCACAACCACCAGTGTCACATAGGTATGTTGGAACCCAGATATGTGAAGTCATGTACTATCTCAAGATGGTTTAGAGAGTTTATTGGGGGAAGTTTACATGCTCTATCAATCACCATCAGTTTGGTTTTGCATTGGTTTATGCTCAGTCCGAGTGATAGACTTTCCCTCTCAACACGATCCAAGAGTTTTTTCATATCGGTCTCGTTAGTGGCTACCAGAGTTGTGTCGTCTGCAAAGTGTAAGATGGAGATTTTCTTGCCACCAATGCTGAAACCAGCCTCCCAACCATCCAGAGCTTTCCTCATGGTGAAGAGAGCAGGGGACAGTATACATCCCTGGCAGAAACCCTTCTGGACTGGGAAGCCAGCGGACAAGGCATTATTAAATCTTGTTGAGGCAGAACTATTTGCATACAAGTTTTTAGGAGATGTATTAATTAGATGCTTAGGAGATGTATAAGATGCTTAGCATTGGAATATAGGGCACTTCAAATCGTACCTCAAACAGAGATAGCCGTCGTCGAACAGCATATCACACTGTAATTGGCATCAGCTGTCAGAATGTAAATAGTGGATCAAAATATAATAATGATGTTTATTACAGAAACGACGAGCAGTTGTACATAATTCATTTAAACATATACCTACCTATTACAATAAACAAAATAGCCAAGGTAAATAGAGCGTCACAACATACCTTCTGAATTATTTTTAAGTGAGAATGTAAATAATGTACCATAATAATGATATTACAGAAACGCTTCAAGGTGGCGACATTCCGCTGGGGAATGAAATAAGATAGTTTATTGGCTGCTGTTGTTTAGGTCCACGGCGATTTTCGTGAGTCACGGGCCGATGTAATAAAATTATATATCATATATACCTACAGAGAGGTGTGTGAGAACCGCAGAATGGCAGAATGTTGAGCCGGGTCGAGCCGCGGCAGAAGCGGTCTGGCGGTGGCGTGGGTGTCCCAATGACGCATAACACCGACTGACTGACTCCAGACTGCACACACCATCTCCGAGAACTGTACGCCATAGATCTCTTTCTAATCAACACCTGGTGTATTCATCGCCTCCACTGCATTCATTATTATCAAACGTTTATCGCTGTGCATCTTCAATACAAAATTGTCAACAACATAAGATTTTCAGTTGAGAGGTAAAGGCTTATATTTATTTTTCCACTCTTTTCTATTAATAAGGTGTATAACGCTAAATCATGACTTGAAACATGATATTAATTAAAACCGCCTTATGCACTATGAAGTTTCTTGTTAACAAACCCTTTTTATCGCGTGCGTTAAAAAAGGTTTTTACGTGATTTAAACGATAATATAATGTAGTGCTTCCTTTTATAATGTAATGCACACCAGAATACCTGTCAGTAGTTACGCTATATTGTGGGACAAACCATTATGGCAATGTGTGTAAAATTTACCTTATTTGAACAAATGACTCCTAATTGCCCCAAACCCCAAATCACACTCGCTCGAAAATTTATTTTTCATAAAATTGTCTCGAAACAACTTTGATTATACATACTTACTTTCATAAATTGTTCGACCAACAAATACTTACAACAAATCAAATAATTCAAAAACCCTGGACATTTTTATGATAGCATTGATAAATTTAAGACCTGGGTGAGACTACTGTTGGTATGCGATTGATCGTAAGGCGTAAGAGCACGGATGTGGCAGTCATAGAATACTAGAAGCAATGTGGCAAAATAAACAAAATATGTGAGAATGGAATATTGTGACGTTTAGATTTCATTGCTTACCCCGATAGAGACATAACGTGATGGTATATATGAGAATATGTCTCACACTTCGACCATTGTGTTGATATTACTCAGTAAAACAATTATGTGAAAATAAAAAAAAACAATATAACGCTGATACATATAACGTTCTATGAATCAGGATAGGTAATGTTATGACCTTCAACTCAAGGACAAACTAGGTGTACAATTCTTTATTTAAAAAATAATAACCCCATTCAGAAACAGACATTACTTTAGCCGATGGATTAAACACCAAAATATCTCGAACACGGAAGTAATAAAAGTTCAAATAATTTGATGTTTGATGTAACAACGAACGGGTCGTAATAGCAGTCTAACTTAGTATAAGCACAATGATTTTTTTGAATTAGATTGTATAATAAATGAACTTCATTAACAAGAACGAACTAAGTGATCACGTAAAAACAGTGGGTTGTGGTCATCGCTTTACTCCACACTACCAAGTCACTCCACAATATTCAAATTTTGTACGGAAATTTTCATGAAATTATTTTATAAATTATTTTTAATTTAAATATTTAATTATGAAAACTTTATAATTCTTCAATGTCATTTTATGACAGTGATGTGCCTTTTTACCAATTTGAAAATAAGAATATCAAATTTAAAGTTTCCTGAGCTTGAGGTCACTTTGAAATATTTGACAGCTAAAAAAATGAGAGGCACTGATCAGATATCCTTCAAAATCTAGTGGAGTCTAAGCGAGTATTAGATATACAAATTTGAAAAGAAGCGAATAAGTACTAAAGTCAATGATCGATAAAGTAGAATAAACACGCCGTACATAAGTAGTACCTAGCACATAGTACACACACATACATCGTGATGAAACTTTCAGAATACAATCCAAGCATGAAACTAGTGATAATCTGGAATAAAATAAATAACTTTAAAAATTGCAAATTCATTACTCCCGACTAATATTCCCTTGGGGTAGTAATAATGTAACTACATTAAATTTACGACCAATAAACATCAGTACTTAAATGCTTTTGGGAAAATTTGGGAAACATAAAAAATAATAACAGTGGGTTGGAAAACCAACACAACTGTCCACTCTACTATTGAACAAACCAAGTTCATTTACGAGCATAAAATTACGAAATCACAAAATAACTAAAATGAGATGTTATTTGAAAAAAATATTTTCTGAATTAGGTGACCACCATATAGAAAATAATCACAATTTCGATAGCAATACTGGGGTATAGTTATCTGAAAAACAACTTGAGCCCGTCATGTGGGTGCGCAAATCGTAAATTTGTGTCTTTTTGCTTGGTTGGTATAAGTGCAAACCGCCCCCTTCCACAGTGAAAAGGCTCAAGACGGATACTATACCAATTTTACATTTACGGAGACAGGAAATATTAAGATAATTTAGAAGCATAAGAAGTAAGAAAATCAAAAAATAAAAAGGTACATATTATATCTTCATAGTTTGCTACTAATTGTTTGTGGCACATTTTAACTAAGATATTTTATTTTATTTAATTATATGAGGAACATATTATTATATTATTATGAATACGATTGGTTAGAATAAATTGCATAATGGTAAAAAGCCCGTCAGTGTATGTAGGTACTATAAATACCTACACAAAAAGATGAATAAATAATTAAATTTCACTCCACTTTTAAAAAGTATGTTGCCGATACCTGAATTCGATCCTGACCTAACCCACTACTCACCTTCCTTCATCGTTCATCTTTCCGCAGGAAATCACCATACAGCCAACCGTCCTGACAAAGAGGCGGTCGCTTCGAAACCGGTCGTATCAAATAATAATTCGTAATAAATAAAGTTATTCATAAATGTGGCATTTTTTAGACTGACCAAGTGACCAAGTTTCATAGTAATTACTGACCTTTTACAGAAAAAAAACGTTTTTTTTGTAATAGTTCCACGACCAAGAGTCTGTGAATGTAAGACAAGACCGAGGGAGTAAATTTAAGAACAACCCAGACTTGGTAATAAATATAAACATATTGTCGGCCTTCGTGGCTCAGTTTGTTAGGTATCTGACTGCTGATCCAAAGGTCCCGGGTTTGATCCCCGGTGGAGACACAGTTTTTAATTGTGTTTTGTCTGGACCTGTGAGACGATTAATATCGTAAATCTCCAGAATGTGGCAATTTGTAATTGGGTGCGTGTTAAATTAATTAATGACATAGTACATATTGACATCAAAAATTGCAAAAATATACGAGAAGGTTGTAAAGTAGGTATAGAATATTAAGTTATATTAATAACATAGAACTGATCAGTAGAAATCAATTTGGTTTTCGCGAGGGAATGGGTACACATGACGCTATCGCAAGACTGACGTCTGTGATTTGTAATGCTCTTGACAACCATAAAAAATGCATTGGAATATTTATTGATTTGCAAAAAGCATTTGATAGCGTCAGTCATAGTAGAATGATCAAAAAATTAGAACACGTTGGATTCGATGATCAGGCCTTGAACAGGATACGTAGCTACCTAAATGAACGAGAGCAGTTTGTAAAGTTGAACGGTGTCCTTAGTGACCAGGTTAGTTCACAGTATGGGATCCCGCAAGGAACTGTATTAGGGCCCGTACTGTTTTTAATATATGTAAATGATTTATATAATCTGGATCTAAATTCTAGTGTTGTGTCTTTTGCTGACGACACAGTTATGTTGTCTGTAGGAGAGACTTGGGATGAAGTAACTGAAAAAGCAAATAGAGATATTAATGTATTAAAGACTTGGTTTGATCGTAATATACTGACATTAAATGCATATAAAACGACTGTAGTGCCTTTCGCAATTCATAGCAAAAGTATACCCAATAAATTTAATATTAAAATCCACCGGCATGAGTGTGGTACACTTGGTTCTTGTTAGGATCCTCAATGTACCTCACTAAATATGAGCAAGACTAAGAAAAATTCTTAATATTGACATGCTAAGAATGACATATTATGCCTTGGCTCAATCTGTGATGCAATATGGAATAGTAGGATGGGGAGGAACTTATTCTGCTCACTTAAGTTCATTATATGTTATACAGAGAAAGATCATTAAGATTATTTTACAAAAGCCAAGTGACTTTCCTACTGAACAATTATTCTTAGAATTTAAAGCCACAAAATTACATATTTTATATAGAAGAAATGCCATTAAGCAAATATGTAAAGAATATTTTGTCAAAATTTATCCTATATATAATATAAGTACAGGACCTCGCACAAGTGGAATGATTAAAATCCCAACAAAAATACATCTTTCGGCCAAAATCATTACTCATATTATGGGGTAAAGTGGTACAATGATTTAACAGTACAGTTTAAAAAATTAGCAGAAAACAATCTTAATAAATTCTTGGTAAAATTAAAAGAATATCTAAAGTAACATTCAAATTTTTGTTTTGTTTTATTTTTATTGTTAGGATTTGTGATTACTTTATATTATTATTTATATATTTCTTTTTTATGTTATTTATATATATTTTGCTTGGGTTGTCAAGTTTTTGCTTACTTTTTAGATTATATCAATATAAATGTTCCTTTATATGATGCGTAGGTTAAGATTTTTGTAGATTTAGTTAGTTTGTAGTCAGTTTGTATGTTTTGTGAAATGTGACTCACTTCAAAACACGAGATAATTCTCTTTTTGATGTTGAGTCATTCATAAATAAGTAATCATTATATAATAATCTATAAATATTGTGTAATTTGTATCCTTTTTTTTAAATAAATAAATAGTTACCCGTGAAGCAATATTAAATAAATAAATAAATTTCAAAGAAAGAAAAACTATAAATATAAAACTATATATAAATTTTGATTAATTTTATGTGGCTCCTCAATAAATACATATTTAAGTTGCTCCTCATTAAATACATATTTAAGTTGCTCCTCATTAAATACATATTTAAGTTGCTCCTTATTAAATATATATTTAAGTTGCTCCTCATTAAATACACATTTAAGTTGCTCCTCATTAAATACATTTTTAAGTTGCTCCTCAGTAAATACATATTTAAGTTGCTCCTCATTAAATACATATTTAAGTTGCTCCTCATTAAATACATATTTAAGTTGCTCCTCATTAAATACATATTTAAGTTGCTCCTCATCAAATACATATTTAAGTTGCTCCTCATTAAATACATATTTAAGTTGCTCCTCATTAAATACATATTTAAGTTGCTCCTCAGTAAATACATATTTAAGTTGCTCCTCAGTAAATACATATTTAAGTTGCTCCTCATTAAATACATATTTAAGTTGCTCCTCATTAAATACATATTTAAGTTGCTCCTCATTAAATACATATTTAAGTTGCTCCTCATTAAATAAATATTTAAGTTGCTCCTCATTAAATACATATTTAAGTTGCTCCTCATTAAATACATATTTAAATTGCTCCTCATTAAATACATATTTAAGTTGCTCCTCATTAAATACATATTTAAGTTGCTCCTCATTAAATACATATTTAAGTAGCTCCTTATTAAATACATATTTAAGAATTGAGGTAAGTATTGGTTTGTAAAGCACTAAAATTAAATAAATTGTATTAAATGTCGTTAAGGATTTTCGCCCAGAATTTCATAAAGATAATGTATGTTGACGGATATTGTTACAACAAACTAAAATAAATGTTCAAATCCAATAATGCCGACAACGTAAAATAACACAGGTATGTACCTAGGTATATTATTGAATAATTCTCTCACCTCGGCTTCGGGATTTGAGATAATCTCCTAATCCCTTATCACGGCCACACACAAAACGTTATTTCTACGTGAACATGTTATTTTGGGGAAAGGTTAAACATACCTATATGTTACTTACTTACCTACATACAATATGTTTATAAAAAAATAAAGTAACTACTAAGGTATGGGGAATACGAGAAATGCAATCAAGAAAATGGATAATAAAAATTACCTATATGTTATTCTATACGCACATCCCTTTGTGTAATTTTATACCAATATAAAATTGGGAGAATGAATGAAGAACGTATGACGAAGTGGCGAGGAATGGACCGACAGGTCGGGGTCGTCTAAAAAAGGATGGCTCAACTCTTTTGTAACTCTTTCTACCGATTTCGGAGCTGACTGCTCCATCATCAGGCTCATTAACAAATATCTACATAGAACTACCAAAAGCGCTAGTACCTAAGCGGCTTCCCAAGTAAAAAAATCATCAGTCTGAAGTTAGTTAGGTAAATATTACATAATCAATTATAAAAGCATTTTATGCATATTTTTTCAATAATGTAATTTAAAAAGTAGGAACCTATGTATATCAGTATAAAAAGACTGTAACAACCGTCCTGTGAAGGAATATTTATTTTTCGTAGAACATTAAATTCGAAGTACAACCATGGGATAGTCAAGTCCGGATATTGCGTCGTCTAACAGTAACTGACTAAAGAAGGAATATTTATCCCTAAACACCTCATACCGATTTCCTCTCCTTGTCCTTTCCCTACCTTTTATTGGCAATGAAGTGTTTTTTATTGGTTTTGTTTTTTTTTACATTAGTGTAATGTATCTTTTTTAGTTTTTTTGTTTTCAATCTTTTGTTGATGTACATATATTATATTTATAATTTTGTCACACTTTGTAATCTGGTTTGTTGGAAAAATTGCCTAAAAGCAATAAGCCCGCCAGTGTGAATTAGATTTGTTTATATTTTGTACAAAAATATAAATAAATAATAAAAAATTAATAAATTAATAAATACATTTAAATATTAAATAATTTAATACATAAATATTAAATAAATAATCAAATAAATAAATAAACGAATAAATAAAAAAATAAAATAAACAAATAATTGAATAAACAAATAAATATTATATAATCAAATAGGTAAATAAATACTTAATGAATAAATAAATAAATTAATTAATAAATATCTAATACGTTATGTTAAAACATTGTTAAGTAGATCAAAATGATAATATTATAAAAGATACATAATCAAAACTGTTAATGAATATGTTGAAATCAGATGTGAAATGGAGTCAACAGAGTGTCAACAGTAAAATAATGTGCGTGGGGAGAATCGTTATATGCTGAGACATGCTCCTGACTTCAAATCAAATTAATCTCTACTAAATCATACATCCTCTTATTGTTGTCCGGCATTTTGATTGTTCGTGATATCTTTGGGCGAGTTGAGAGTATATTATATCGTAAGGAAGACATACAGATATGTACTAGGTTGAACGGAAAGTTATTTCGTTATCCCGTTTATTTCCTATTTCGTTTACCAACATACATAGGACTAAAATGTGTGTTTTAACACAGCCAATTTCAGCCGCGTGCGTAGTCATCCAAATGTCGATTTGTTAAAGAGTATATATTTCTCTTAACATATCGACAAAGTATCGAGCCAAGATACGCGAAATTTGAATAGCAGGTCTATATTTTTCATGGTTTTTTCAACTTTGAAGCAAAAAAACACCAACTTAGAGGCTTCGCAGCATATATGTTCGATATAATATGGATTATTGAGAATTCGTAGTAGAATATTTAGTGTGTCGGCATGTCTAATTGTCTGTGTGTGTGTCCCCACCTTATAACTTTTGATCCGCTCAATACACTGAACCCAAAATTTCAGAATGTATAGAAATATATAGGCCTACAAAACTTTTATAGTTAGAATTAAGAATTTTTGTTTCAGTCAGGGTTTTTTTACTTTATTTTTCTATATATCTCAAAAACCATAAAAGCTAGAACGCTGAAAATTGGTATACTTAAATATAGCCAAAAACAAAATTTCAAATTAGTTTTTTCAAAAAAAATCCAGAGTTTCTCAAACATTTGTACCAATATAAACATTTAAAAAAAATTTGTAAAATATTTTGTTCTCTATATAAAACATGTAGGTATGTATGTCAGGATAGGATAGTATGGAGGTCAGTCTTTTTTCTTACACAGAATATTAAAACAACATGAAAGTATGTATGTATGATGGAGATTTTAGTATCAAACTATTGAGTCCCCGTAGATATTGTGTACTGCCTTACAAATTGTATGAAACGATTTCGTCACTAAATTCAATTTTTATAATAATTGTTAAAAAAGTTTGACATGATATATTTTTACTACCTGCGATGTTGATATTTTTTATAGAAAATTAAATTATCTAGTTGGGGTGTTTCGGCTTTTTTCTATATATTAAAAACTTTGGAAATATAGGAAGTTAAACACACAAATTTACCATAAAAAATGTTTTTTCTTAATAAAAGAATATTAATAGTTATTGTTAATATTATTGGTTAAAAATCAAACCTATCTTCCTTAAACCTTCATCCCTTCATCATCAACTCTTTTCTATATCATATACGTGCACTCACCATCATACAATAACTCAACTGTTCAAAATATATAATATATTATAATGTAATTAAGTGAGACTTTATAATCGGCTTTTTTTGTAAACATATTTATAATTAAACATAAAATATTGTAAACTCACTGTTTGAGAAAACCGAGTAAATCCATATACCTATATAACATAATATACATATGCGGTAAAACAGATGGCAATCCACGTCACAGGAGGCGACTTAGCAGCAGGAACAGGATCTATACAGGAGGCGACTTAGCAGCAGGAACAGGATCTATACAGGAGGCGACTTAGCAGCAGGAACAGGATCTATACAGGAGGCGACTTAGCAGCAGGAACAGGATCTATACAGGAGGCGACTTAGCAGCAGGAACAGGATCTATACAGGAGGCGACTTAGCAGCAGGAACAGGATCTATACAGGAGGCGACTTAGCAGCAGGAACAGGATCTATACGAAGGAAGAAGATTTAAAAAAAAAACAAGCAGTGAGACACCGTCCCAGAAAGGTGCTTCCACTTTTTCTATTATCATCGTTTTCGGATGTCCAGTAAGATCCGGGTCACCAAAAAAACAAGAAGCAAAGTAATGTCTCACATAATTCAACAATGAAGTTCACCACCCATTCTTAATGTTGCCATTTTAGTTGAGACGAGATTGGTGTGTGGGGATACACGTATGTCTCGTTCTGCCTGTTACGATGTAATGACAATCCGTCACGTTTGTGGAATAAGTCGTGATGGTATGAATGAATGGACCAAAAAAACGATATAAGTTTCCGAACAACCCTATGATACCCCGTGTACCAACAACAGTATTGAGGTACATCCGGTTGTGGAGAACAAAGCGATATTTTTATTTAAAGCTTCATATAATAATAATAATATGCATTGAGACTCCATCCGTCCACACCACACAATGTTTTCTTTCAGTGCAAAGTGTAATGAACCATAATGGATGTTGTTTATATGCTTATGTGATGACGGGCTGAATCAGTGAGAAAATAACGCGGCGCCATCTTCAATCGCATAATTAAATTATATTCCACGATTAAATATAATTAATAAGTAATATTGTACTATTCGATCTTCAGTTCTGCTACATATGTATAAGGTATTGTAGCCTTACTTATTATTATATCTGCATATTATTAGATAGCGACATGCTTTATTGATTTAAGTTTGAATCTTCTTTTTAGTCGTATTTTTGGAGATCTTCTGATCTATGCATCAGAGACTCAAGGTTCTTGATACCAATAAAATTGTTTTCTCATCGCACGCTTGTAATCAACGTGACAAGTTGTGACCATCCAATCCAGGCAAGGGAGAAGATATAGGAATAATAAAGTGAGTTTTCCATCTAAGTATATCTTTTTCTTCTACCTTGCAGTGGTTGCAACAAATCACCCCTGCGGAAAATACTTTTTTCACGGCTTTTCAAACTTTGAAGTCAAAAAACACCAACTTAGAGGCTTCGCAGCATATACATATGTTCCATACACGGATTTACTCAGAATTCGGAGTAGAACATTTCGTGTGTCTGTGTGTGTGTGTCTGTGTGTGTGTGTGTGTGTGTGTGTATGTCTGTGTGTGTGTGTGTGTGTGTGTGTGTGTGTGTGTGTGTGTGTGTGTGTGTCCGTCCCCCCCTTATAACTTTTGATCCGCTCAATTTACAGAGCCCAAATTTTCAGAATATATAAACAGTTATAGGCCTACAAAACTTTTATACTCAGAATTGTGAATTTTTGTTTCAGTCAGGGGTTATCAACTTTTGAATTTTTACTTTATTTTTCCATATATCTCAGAAACCATAAAAGCTAGAACGCTGAAAATTGGTACAAATATAGACAAATACAAAATCTCAAATGAGTTTATTCAAAAAAAATCCAGGGTTTCTCAAACATTTTTTATTAAGAAAAATATTTTTTTTATGATAAATTTATGAGTTTAACTGCCTATATTTCCAAAACTTTTACAATTATCGAAAAAAGCCGAAACACCCCAACTAGATAATTTAATTTTCTATAAAAAATATTTAAATTGTAGTAGAAGATCTCAATTTTTTTTTAACCTTTTTTTTTTAAATTGAATTTAGTGACGACATCGCTTCATACATTTTGTATGGCAGTCGCCTATACACAATATGTAAGAAGACTTAATAGTTTGATACTTCATCTCCAAACATACATACATACCATCATGCTATTTTCATATTCTGGGTAGGAAAAAAGGATCTTCCACCATACTATCCTATCTTGACAAACATACCTACATATGTTGTATAGAAAACAAAATATCTGAAAATATTCAATAATTTGTATTTATGAGTTTATAGTTTGGTACATATTCTTCAACTATACATACTATCGCTATCGACAGTTGGATCTCATGTGTTACAAGCAACTAGTTTATAGAAAATTAAATTATCTAGTTGGGGTGTTTCGGCTTTTTTTAACAATTTTTATAAAAATTTAATTTAGTGACGACATTGCTTCATACTATTTGTATGGCAGTCGCCTATACACAATATGTAATTAATAGTTTGATAGGTACTTAATCTCCAAACATACATACAGAATCATCATGCTGTTTTCATATTCCGGGTAGGAAAACAGGACTGACCTCCATACTGTCCTATCTTGACATACATACCAACATGTGTTAAAATTTTCAATAATTTGGATTCATAGGTTCATAGTTTGATTCTTATTCCTCAACTATACATACTATCGCTATCGACAGTTGGATCTCATGTGTTACATGCAACTAGTTTATAGAAAATTAAATTATCTAGTTGGGGTGTTTCGGCTTTTTTCGATATTTTTAAAATATTTGGAAATATAGGCAGTTAAACTCATAAATTTATCATAAAAAAAATATTTTTCTTAGTAAAAAATGTTTGAGACACCCTGGAATTTTTTTGAAAAAATTAATTTAAGATTTTGTATTTGTCTATGTTTATACCAATTTTCAGCGTTTTAGCTTTTATGGTTTCTGAGATATATGGAAAAATTAAACAAAATTTCAAAAGTTGATAACCCCTGACTGAAACAAAAATTCACAATTCTGAGTATAAAAGTTTTGTAAGCCTATAACTGTTTATATATTCTGAAAATTTGGGCTCTGTAAATTGAGCGGGTCAAAAGTTATAAGGGGGGGGACAGACAGACACACACACACAGACACACAAAACTCACATAAAATTTTCTACTCCGAATTCTGAGTAAATCCATGTATTGGAACATATATGCTGCGAGGCCTCTAGTTGGTGTTATTAGCTTGCAAAAAGTCCACTACACCATACAAAATGTTCCTTCGTACTCGCATCTTGGCTTAATAATGTCGATTCACTAGTTGCATGTAACACATGAGATCCAACTGTCGATAGAGATAGTATGTATAGTTGAAGAATAAGAATCAAACTATAAACCCATAAATCCAAATTATTGAAAATTTTAACATATTTTGGTATGTATGTCAAGATAGGACAGTATGGAGGTCAGTCCTGTTTTCCTACCCGGAATATGAAAACAGCACGATGGTTCTGTATGTATGTTTGGATATTAAGTACCTATCAAACTATTAAGTCTTCTTACATATTGTGTATAAGCGACTGCCATACAAATTGTATGAAGCAATGTCGTCACTAAATTCATTTTTTATAAAAATTGTTAAAAAAAAATTGGGATGTGCTATACATTGTTAATATTTTTTATAGTAAATTAAATTATCTTGTTGGGGTGTTTCGGCTTTTTTCGATATTTTTAAAAAATTTGGAAATATAGGCAGTTAAACTCAAATTTATCATAAAAAAATATTTTTCTTAATAAAAAATGTTTGAGAAACCCTGGAATTTAAAAAAAAAAACAATTTGAGATTTGTATTTGTCTATGTTTATACCAAATTTCAGCGTTCTAGCTTTTATGGTTTCAGAGATATATGGAAAAATAAATCAAAATTTCAAAAGTTGATAACCCCTGACTGAAACAAAAATTCACAATTCTGAGTATAAAAGTTTTGTAAGCCTATAACTGTTTATATATTCTGAAATTTTGGGCTCTGTAAATTGAGCGGATCAAAAGTTATAAGGGGGGGACGGACACAAAGACAGACACACAGACACACACACAAAACTCACATAAAATGTTCTACTCCGAATTCTGAGTAAATCCATGTATGGGAACATATATGCTGCAAGGCCTCTAGTTGGTGTTATTAGCTTGCAAAAAGTCCACTACACCATACAAAATTTTCCTTCGTACACGCATCTTGGCTTAACTAGTTGCTTGTAACACATGAGATCCAACTGTCGATAGCGATAGTATGTATAGTTGAAGAATATGTACCAAACTATAAACCCATAAATACAAATTATTGAATATTTTCAAAATTTTCCTTCGTACACGCATCTTGGCTTAATAATGTCGATTCATTAAGAGAATTGAATTCTCTAAGAGAATTGAATTCTCATGAACGAATCGACAGTTGGATTAATATTGTAGACTCACCCATTTGTGATAGTGGACGTGATGAGGAGGAAGATTTGAATCATGTATTTTTTAACTGTCAAAAATTCCCAACCCGTGAACTATACTTTAAAATGAACCCACTCCCCGCCAGTATTGAGACGCTCCTGTCATGCCTTAGTCCTCATACATACATTACGAATGATTTGTAAATTTATCAATGTCAACAGTTTAAAGATTTAAAACTGTACAGTCGTAAAGTCTTGAGTCTTTGAATTGTACTTCTTTTACTGATACATGTTCCCTCTATTCATATCAAGCTTTCGCTCTCTACATTAACCCACCTCACACTTATTTTATACTGCATTTCATTCAAACATTGTCTAAATGTAAATCTTGTAAGTGGCTGAAAACATGATATGTTAAAACCGCCAAACGCCACAATGTGGGGTAACCAACGACAAGTGTGCGGGTGTACATTATGATATAAAAGGAAGCAAGACATACCTATACGTATATTCCCACACACCAGTCTCTTTTCACCTAAGGTAGCACTGGGTGAACTTCAATGAACGATGCGAGATGGTTTTTGTATTTTCGATAACCCGTGGGACACCCGCAATACGATGATAATAGAAAAGAGTGGAAGCACTATTCTAAGCCGGTGCCTGGCAGCATACCTGATTCAAACGATACAGCACATAGTAGGTACACAGCATACATACACGGATACATTGTGATGAAACTTTCAGAATAAAATCTCAGCATGTTACTAGTAGATAATCTGCGATAAAATTTATTTAAATTAATTTCACACGCGAATGTTGCTTCTCTGGGCTGGAAACACTGGTTAAGTAGAAGAAATTGACATATGTGCAAGAAAGTGTTAATTTCATTTAAATTTCATAAAAAAATATCCTTAAAAATTGCGAATTCATAACTTCCCACTATATTTGGAATAGTGAGAAGTAAAAATAATAATAATGTCAGAGTTGATAAATAAATATAATATGTAAATACATTTGTATATTGTAATGTCCGATTTGATATGGAAATTAAATACATACAACTTCGATGACTCACAGAAAATGATTATACATCGGCATGTTATTGTTTATATGACCCCAATTACATCACACAACTAAAGAATGCATTTCCTTATCACAAATCGTTTTGTTATTAGAAAGAAACTGAAAGTATTTTCTTCCATTTCATTAAAAAAACAAACAGTACAGCTACCTATTACGAAGTCAATGTTACTAAAACACAATAATTATATACAAACGTACCTATACAGTGAGTTACGACTAACTATAAACTCTCCAATACATAAGTCAATATCTCCAATTCATAAATTATATCAATATGAAGTAGATTGATTGGTATACAATCCGTATTCACCTGTTTCCGGTTTACTAAGTCAAAGTTTCCGGTAGGCTCTCTGATTGGATGAGATCTCGTAGTAAGTCAAATGAGCTGTAAAATTTTATATTACAGGCGAAAATTTAAAATAAAAATATAAATTTAATTTATAACAATTTATAATTCAAATTATAAAGCAACTCGCTCACGCGAGTCGCTATTATTATTATGAGCAAATTTAAACCTAACCTAAGAATGCAGAAAAGAAAAGCTGGGATCAGACGGTACTTCAGATATCGTCTCTATCCCGCCCTATCCACCGTCAGTCTTCTCCAATTTATTAGTTCCATTTCTCTTATATCGCACAACACGTCTTCCAACCATCTCAACCTAGGTCTGCCTCTACTTCTTATCCCTTCGGGACAGGAGAAAAGTTAAATAAGGCTGATGAAAGAGGAACGAAAGTAGAAATCGTCCAAGGAAAACTTGGCACGATCACATTAATAGAATTTTTAAAGATGGGGACGTTACAGGTTTAGTAAAAATAATAGAAGAGCGTGCATGGACCTGAATAAAGCGAGAAATTTATGTCAATGTAAAGGGAGAGGATTCTGGCTTTCGGTTCTCTCTGCCTACCCCAAATAGGGAAATGGCGTGATAGTATGGATGGATTTTAATAAAATCGCTATTAATTATCGTTACCAAAATGTTAAAAGCTTTTGTGCGTTCTTGGTTATGTACCTACTAAATCATTTCTATGTTCATAATTATATTTACAGTCAGAAAGAAAGATTATTGATGCCTTCGAATGCTGTTGATAGAGAATGTTACGAACACAGTGGACTATTAGAAGAACCAATGTGTCCATATTAAATAATTATACATAAAGGAGTGCCTGTCGACAATCTGACTAAATCGCATTCTTCAGGATTTAGGCATATCGGCAGAAGAGCCCCCCGATAACCTCGAGAAGCTCGTCGTAATGGGAAACGTTGCGGGTCGCTCACCGACCCGATGGAGTGACTCTGTTTAGTCGACTACAGGATCTTCAATCAAAGGAAGCCATAAGATCTGCCCAAGGCAAGACCGTCCTACGTAGAGGCGGACCTTTCGTCGATTAAAACCGCCATTTAGCCCTAGGTGCTCATGTGTTTGGTCTTCTATATAGTTTCCCTCATATAGTATGTTATTTGTATCTGTAAAATCCGTCCTTACTACTATTGAAATATGTACTTACTACTAATGAAATATGTAAAAAAATAAGTTTTTTTTTCAGAAATCTTCCCGGGTATGCGCTGAACAAATCACCAAGTTTCATTGTAATTAGATGTATAGTTAAGATCACAAAAATGACTTACAAAGTTATAAATGATACTACAATATGCAATTTTAACCTATAGAAAGGGGATGCACACCGGTAAACGCAACAATTCCCAAGACTTACCTTTTTCATACCTATGTACATATATTCAATATTATTCTTTTTCTTCTTTGCCCCTTTTCCCATCTTAGTCGGGCTCGGCTCTCTTGGTAAATAATCGCTGTCCTGTGTCGTCAAGGAATCGATGCTGTCCCCCTGCAGTTCCTTTTGAATGCTAGACCACCAAATTGCCGGCGAACGGCCCCTTCCCCGCCGAATAGTTGGTATGTCAAGGCTCTTTCTAACGACGTGATTTTCTTCCCTACGCATAACATGACCATACCAACGCAGCCTTGTTTCTTTTAGTTTGTTCATACCTATATTCAATAAAGAAGGAAATAAAAAAAAAATGGCCATTAAAGAATGAATTGCTTTTTGACGTTGCTATCTCTTAGACTGGGCATATAGAATGCAAAAGATTCATTCACAGTTTTTGAAACTGACAAAACGATCTGGATGTATGTTTTGTGTACTTTACATGATATTAAGCAGTGACTGGGGGTATGTAAGTTAAATACAAGTAAATAATGAATCGGTGTAGCCATTCGTGTCCGCTCTAGTCAAACTTGATATAGGACAGACGGCTGATATATTATTATTATGTATTTGGGTTGGCGAAAAATACGCCACAAGAAATGTGTCGCAAATCGACAAAATGTCAAGGTACGCGATATTATGCCGCGGTGTGAGGAGGTGGGGGGTGTAATGTTTATGTGCGGGATGGGGGGGGGGACATGGAGCAGTCGAGTCTAAATCTAAAATAGTCGCTTCCACACTCCAGACGGACGGACGGACGGTGTTGCCAACTCGAGCAAACGACAAAACCCAATTATTCCGTGCAAATAAATAAATAAATCAATTGATAAGCGAGTTAAAATAATGCAATCTTAGTGACAATTGCATTGGATACTGAGCCAAATCTAATGAAGGTGGGTAATATAAATTCGTTAGTCAATCATCGGTGGACTTAAAAGATTGTTGATGAGAAAACGGTGTCCTGAGTAAGAACTAAAAACAACGTCATAAAGAAGAGAATGCAGCAAATTCGTATCTAAAATACGATAAAATGAGAAATATAGATGTTTGCTAAAGCGCTGTATAGATTCCACCAAACTTCTTGAGCCTTTTCGGCGTGGTGGGGGGCGATTTGTGAATAAACCAATTAAGCAAGAAGACACATACTTGCGATCTGCTCACCCACGAGACTGGCTCAAGTTGTTTTCATATAACTAGACCCCAGTATTGCTATCGAAATTGTGATTATTTTCTTTCAACATTACATTCAACAAAATATAATTTCTTCAAATACACTTGCAGGGAAAGTCCCGTTCCATGGTAACCCATATCATGGTGGTAACCCACGTTAAAAACCTATGTATCTAGAGTATTCCAATTGGAAAATTTTAAATTAGAATATCTAAATGGAGGGTTTTCATTCCGCCGTTTAATGGAATGAGAATTATCTAACATATAAGTGCAGATAAAGTAAAAGTATTATATTTTTTAGTTGTTTTGTTAAGATCAATGCTTGTTGTACCATTTTACATACATTGAAAATACTCTGATAAGGCAAATGATAAATAAACTTTGAGGTGGTCGATTGATATTTTATGATTATATTAAGTAATTCTGCCATAATGTGTTCCTTTGAACCTTTGCCAAAATAAACCTTTGTTTAAGAACGTAAACGTGTAGACCCGGTTGTCTCTTTGAATCAAAATGGCAGTTTTATAAATCGCATATAGGGTAGATAACTAGTGTACACTTTAAGGTAATGGCGCGGTAATCTTCGACCGAATGAAATATTGATTGAGCACCCAAACACTAAATTTTAATCTGATAATTTTTGACCTAGTCTGCCCCACTCCACCCTACCCGTCTTGCCGTCAGTTCCGCGCCTGGAAAGTTTGCTGCTAAATCCAGGTGTTTAAAATCTTGAATCAAAAAAAGCACGCAAGACTAGCAATCCAATATTTTGCATTCAGACAATTCGAGACCAAAATAAAAAAAATGTTTTAATAAACAAAATAGGAAAAAAGTACATAGTTAAAATATTCATTATTTTGATTCATCAAGAATGGATACAATTCAAAATAATACATATAGGCTATATTTCCTGTTCGATCATCAAGATTTCAAAATAATAAAGATTTTTATTATTTTGAAATCATCAAGACTGGAAACAATTCAAAATAATACAAATATTTCCTGTTTCGATCATTAATTTTACAAAATAATTACAGAAATTACAGAATTGAAAATAAGTAAAATATCGAGATTGGAGATAGTTTGAAAAATAAAAATCACAATTTTGAAAATAATTCTTCTTAAAAAAAATTACACTTCGTTCCAACATTTACTTTTGTTTTTAAACTTAACTTGATCCTCATATTAAAAAAAAAACATTTTTAATATAATGTTGCAGTGTAATAAAAAATAATGTAATTTGCAAATTATCCATCTCAACAACATACTTACTTATGGCGATTAAAAAAAACAAAATTAATGTTTATTAAATAAAGATATTCTTGTAATGGTGAAAGTGTTAAAGATATTCTAAATGTATTGTCGCAAACGTATAATTTATATTGCTGCCTAGGTTGTTCTTTGCATACCTATTGGGGCTATAAATAGACAGTGGTGAAATTGAAATTAACGAAGGCATCCTGAGATGCAAGACTGCTATTATTATTTAATCTATTAAAGTCCAAGGGCCTTATTTATAAAAGTACTTAAGTAAATTCGTTTGTCATGCTAAGCATTAAGCAAATTCTAAGTACGTTTTATATATTAGATCCTAAGTGGTTCTTTTAGTTAGCAATCAAACTGAAATTAACGGGCAGGTAGTTATTATATAAAATATACTAGTTGCACGTAATACATGAGATCCAACTGTCGAAGGGGATAATAATTTATAGATATATGTAATTGAACAATAAATATTAAACTATAAACCCTTAAATCCAAATTATTGAATATTTTAAGATACTTTTCATTTCTATGGAAAACATGTATGTCAGGAAAGGATTGTGTGAAGTTGTGGAGGTTAGCCCTTTTTTCCTACCCCGAATACGTAAACAGCTTGAGGGTATGTATGTATGAAGATTAAGGATCAAACTATCGAGAGTCCACGTATAGATATTGTGTATTATACTGAAAACATTCTTGTTTCGCAGGGCAAATCATGATTAAAATATTACCGCTCTTGAAATGATCCTGAATCATTAAACAGCAATATAAAGATTATTATTATTACTATTATTTCAGTACTATGTGACCAACTTTTTGAAAATCTCACACTCAAGTGTCGTCTGGATCAGACCAAACCCCTCAAGGGAGTCGAACATAGGCAGCGCGGCTGCGGCGTATGCTTGGATTTATGTGTTCCTATAAAGTAGAATAGTCTCGACAAGTTTAGCTCACCAGGAATAAAAAACATTGTATCTCAATAGCAATATCTCAATAGCAATTTTCTATTCCTGATTTTCACTATTCCTAAACTTCCTTAAATTTATTTTCATTGTTTTTGTGTATATTTTGTAAACATGCTAATTTTGCATATCATTACGTTTTTGTTTACTCAAAAAAACCGTACTACTAAACACATAAGTAATTGGTGTTACAGTTTGTTTTTACTCCTCATTAACCCTAAGGGATATAGTGGGGAGTTGTGATTTCGCAATTTTTAAGGGTATTTTTTACTGCAGATTATCAGCTAGCGAGATTGTATTCTGAAAGTTTCATCACAATTATTTTCAAATTGGTAAAAAGGCACATCACTTTTCATAAAATGGCATTGAAGAGTTATCAAGTTTTCATAATAAAATTTGCAAATAAAAAATAATAAACTTATTGCATGAAAATGCTGAATATTTTCTATACAAAATTTGAATACTTTATAAAATGACATGTTAGTGAGAGTTTAGCGTTGGCCATAACCCACTCGTTTTGGTTTGTTTCTTAATTTTGAGTAAACTATGTATACCCATTACAAAATTTGTTTGTAACCTAAAACAAATACAATAAAAATGTATTGCCTCCAGATGTCCACATTCTATAAAACATTGGCATATAAACAAGCCAAAAATGAACTTATAATCATTCTGGCGCAGTTCAGGGGGTGACATCTAGGTGAGAGAAATGTCACCTCATGTACAAGGACTGTTGCTTTCATTTCTTAATAGATGGCGTTACAAAAAGGTTTCTTCTTTATTTTATAGATGGCGATGGTGTTTTTAGCTTATTTTCAAACGACCAGTTTCTCATTATTAAAATACATAGAACTTTCAAAAATGCATTGATAAGGGAACTCAATAAGAAGACATAGTGGTGAACGTTGCGCAGGCGCATATTGTTCACGTAAACCAGCCGATGACAGGTCGTAAGCCCTGTAAGTGCCTTGAGTTCCTGGTTCTTCTATAATATTCCAACTTCGTCTCTATTGATATGTTAAAAAGTTCGTCAGTAAAAACATCATTTGACTCCCGACAGGGAAAAAAATCCAATGTTTGCGTATTTGCAATTTTAAAAAATATTCGATTTACGTACACATTGGTACACGTAGGTAAACAAGTCCAAAATGAACTAATATTTCTGGCGCAGTTCAGGCGTGACATCTGTGCGAGGACACCGTCACCTCATTTATAAAGACTGTTGCTTTCATTGTTTACAAATAAACAAATTTCCCAATAGATGGCGTTACTAAAAGGTTTCGTCGTTACTTCATAGATGACAATAGTAACAATGTCTTATTTTCAGGTGAATTGAACACATTATTCAAATATAGCTTTCAAAATGTCGATGACGGGTCGTAGGCCTTTGGTGGTGCCTTGAGTTCCTGGTTCTCCTATACTATTCCAACTTCGTTCCTATTGAGATGTTGAATTTTTTTCAAAAAATAAAACATTGGAAACAGAAGAAACGCAAAACTAAATAAGAATAATTAAACGGCGCTATCAAAATTCCAAGTATTATTATTATTATAAACAAGAAAGAATCCATCGTCTGTCAATGGTAGATTGGGAACATACATCAAATGTGTGATCGGGGGTCAGCAGTCAGCAGTCGTCGCGTCGGTTAGCAGTGAGATTTTTCAACGTTCGGTCAGAGGGAGAAAAGGGCCAATCTGTGTTTGCTGCATCCAATAAATTAAAGTGGCGTATCTGACCAGAGGAAAGAAGAGCAGAGATGCAACTCGTTTCCCGCCTGTCTGTTTATATTTATATCGAGAAGAGCAGCGTTTTGTTGGCACGTTGCCCGCCCAGCCGGTCCATCACATCTACATATTATGTAGCTGCTGTACCCTCACCGTCCTCTTGCCAAACTCTCTGATCGATTCCACGATGGAAGTCGATCGACCATAATCTCATTTGTATCTCGATCGACGACAAATGACAATAAATTGAACAAACAATTTTTTTTTGCGCAGCATAAATCTATGGCTCATGCTAGTGACATTTTGATTGTGAAAACTAGTCAATTTCATTTGGTTGGATCTGCATATATTTCAATACGAATGAATTACATAAATATATAATAATAATCTTCGATGACACGATAATTTTGCTTTATTTGATTTGATATTATATTGGTGACGAGCCAAAATAATAAATAATTGATTTGATTATAAAATCTATTAAATAGTAAAGTATGTAATGGACTGTGCATTACAGATCTTGCAATTATAAATTTGGGTAATAAACCATCTAAATCAAAGGCAACGTTTGCACTATTATTAATTCATATTAGCTCGTGGCCGGCAAGTCTGGTCCAATCGGCGAAATCAAAACCCTCACGATTACCCATATCATGGATATAATTATTATATGGAGTTCTATAATATCTTTAGATGTCATACAACTCCATATGATTATAATATCCATGATGTGGGTAATCGTGAGGGTTTTGATTTCGCCGGTTGGACCAGACTTGGCCCCCAGATTTATTTAGGAAAACAACAGTAAGGAAGGATTAGAAAACAAGAAAGATTGTCCAATAAAAGTACCTTCATATAGATACATCCTCATACTATGCGAAAAATGTTCATAAAAAAAGTGCTTTAAAATATTTATGAACACTTCCTTGCACGGCAATTTCCTCCAACTAAACAGTGTTTTTTTTAAGTTCAAAGAAGGGAGAATTTTTGTGGAATAATCATTAATAAATAGCTCATGGGCTGAGAATCGAATCGAATACGGTTAAGTCGTACGACTTATCCCTATGCTACGAAAGTTTTCAAACATTGCATAAATGAAGGCTATTTTTCATCGATTCTTACAATTTATTTATAAGAGTACCTACCTACCTAAATTGTTTTAAAAATCCGTACCAAATGGTGTCTATTATTAACTTATCTGTTAGATTTAAACGTCCGATTGTGTCCATCCATGATGCTGGACTGTCTTATGTGGCACTATATGGCAACACGAAGACATTACAACATCAATCATTAATGTTGACGACTGCGATTTAACTTTTAATAATGGCGATGAAAATGTTCAAATAATTTAAAATAAACTCACAAATAAGCTGCAACTCATAGGCAAGGTCGAAATCCGACCACTCATGCAACAGGCACATTATATTTCTAACATAATACAAAAGTGTGTAGGTCTAACGAAAACAATGGATAAAATATTGTTTATTAAAGAGAACATAACTAAACAATTCTTCGAGGTATTCGACGAAACAAACAGAAATTGCATACACAAATAAGATATTTTTATTCATATTTACATAATTATTAGAGAAATAATATAAAAATGACAACGAGATAATTATCTATTTTACACTTGTATGTATTTAAAACCACATAGGAGATTCGTGGTTGGACATTGAACAATGGAGACCCAGGGAGTAGGGGCTAGATTGAGATTACAGGGAGTAGGGGCTATATTGAGATTACGATGGGAGGACGACATAAAGAGGGATGCGGTACAGTTCCTGCAAGTAATAAACTGGAGAACGGCGACAGAAGACAGACTGAGTTGGAGGGAAAATTTTAGGAGGCATTGGTTCGATGTGTGCTGGAACGCCATCGAAGAATTCGTAGCAATATTTATGACACTCGTTTTACTATTTGTACTGTTTCTTTCTAACGGAGATTGGAGATCACCACACAAAACTCATAAAGATCTTGCGCCAATATAATCATCCGGGATCCCGAACCAATGACAAGATGATCTTTTGCGCCCCATTATCCATTTTTCTCTCCACTATGAGTTGTACTCGTAGAAGGGCATATTTACTATCACGGAATATATTATGTGGCCAAAGCATGTGACTTTACGTCTCTTGATAGTGGTCAAAAACTCCTTTCCGATCATAATATTAAAAACAGTCATTACTTGACTATAAAGAATGAAATTAATACTGTTGCATGTAACACATGAGACCCAACTGTCGATGACGATAGTATGCATAATTGAAGAATACGTACCAAACTATAAACACTTAAACACAAATTAATAAATATTTTAAGATATTTTGTTTTCTATATATAACATGTAGGTAATATGTCAGGATAGGATAGTATGGAGATCAGTATGTTTACCTACCAAGAATATGAAAACAGCATGATGGTACGTGTGTATGTTTGGAGATTATGTATCAAATTATTGAGTCTTCTTAGATATTGTGTATAGACCACTGCCATACAAATTGTATGAAGCGATGTCGTCACTAAATTCAATTTTTAAAAAAAATTGTTATAAAAAATTTGAGATGTGTTAATATTTTTTATAGCAAATCAAATTATGTAGTTAGGGTGTTGCGGCTTTTTTCGATATTTTTAAAAATTTTGTAAATAGAGGCACTTAAACACATAAATTAATCATAAAAAAATGTTTTTCATAATAAAAAATGTTCGAGAAACTCTGGAATTTTTTTGAAAAAACAATTTGAATTTTTTTTTGTCTATATTTATACCAATTTTCAGGATTATAGCATATATGGTTTTTCAGATATATGGAAAAACAAAGTAAAAATTCAGAAGTTAATAACCCCTGACTGAAACAATAGTTAATTCAAAATTCTGAGTATAAAAGTTTTGTATGCCTATAACTATCTATATAATCTGAAATTTTGGGCTCTGCAAAATGAGCGGATCAAAAGTTATAAGAGGGGACGGACACACAGACACACTAAATGTTCTACTCCGAATTCTGAGAAAAACCATATATTATATAGAACATATATGCTTATAAGTTGGAAAGACCGTGTAAAATATAGACTCTGCATACAAATCTTGCGTATCTTGGCTTGATACTTTGTCGATTGGGTGTAAAGCTACTCGCCTCCACGTGGTGCATCCTGAATACAAAATGAGTATGCAACTGATGGCCGCCATATAATCATTTATCTCCTGACGAAAGATATATCACAATGCGAAAAGGAAAAGCGAAATTTTATATTTTAACTCCATTTGACATTTAAATTGAATTCTATTTACTTTCTGATTTCGATTTAAATTGCTCCAATTCTTGTGAAATTCGTGTTTTACTTTCAGAATTTGGAAAAGATTTATATAAAACGTTTTTTTATACTAAGTATCTTATATTTGATTAAATTGTATACGCAATGCACATTTCTGTTCATACATTATAAGTTGTTGTAGATGAATTTTAAATAACAGAAAAACAATTTATATGACATGGTCTTTGAGGATGCTTTGTCTTATTAAGCCTTTCGTGTTACCTTACTTTAAATTAAATTGAAAATAAAAATTAAATTAAGATTCCTGTAATCTGTCAAGTTTTCCTAGGACGATAAATGTCTCTCACTCCATCTCCTTTACCATTATACCTTTAAAATTTAGTCAGTCTCTTATAGCCATATAAGAGGCAACACGTTCTGTACATTGGCGGCCCCATAGAAACGTAGAAGAATAGCAACATAGTCCATTGTCTAAATATAACAAAGTTCGTGCTATATTTGATTAAACCCTAAATTCGATGTTAATAAGAAAAGCGTTGGAGGGTAAGTGAACGACGTCTTAACTATTAAATCAACAGCCCCAAGGAAATTTGGACTGACATTTTAATTCAGGTCAATTTAAATGTCTGCTGGGACAGGAACAGACACAAAACTTCCCTCAACTAATAATGAAATTTACCAATAACAAAACTTAAATGAGTTAAGTTACTTAAATGAGGGTGTGAATGTTTTGCGATCAAAAACGAGGATGAAATATTGAATATAATACTAATTGCATGTAACACACGAGAATCAACTGTCGATGGAGATAGTACGTGTATACTGTAAAAATACGTAAATATCTATGTATGTCATAAATAAAAATAAATTAAAGTAGGTACCTACTAAACAATAAAATCTATAATACAAATTATTGGGTATATATAAATATTTTTTCCCTATAAAAAGTCAGGATAGGATAATGTGGAGGTTAGTCATTTTTCCTACCCCAAATATAAAAACAGCTTGATGGTATGTATGAAGATAAAGTATCAAACTGAAAGTCTACGTATATATAAAATAATATATATAAAATATTTTTTTGTATGCTATATAAGTAAGTATTTGTAAATTGATTTGTTGTTATATTTTATTTCAAATAAAAAATATTATGTATTCTGCCATACAAATTGCATGAAACGATGTCAATAAAATTAAATTTTTACAAAAATTGTTAACACTTGGGATTTTAAAATGTTTGCGATATTGTATTTGTCCATATTTGTAAAATTTTTCAGCGTTCTAGTTTTTATAGTTTTTGAGAAATGTGGAAATAAAACATAAATTCAAAAGTTCAAAACCCCTAACGGGAACAAAGATTCGAAATTCCGAGTAAAAAAGTTTTGTAGGTTTAATGTTCAATAATTTCTTTTGATTTTTTAGAGATTTTGCGGATCAAAAGTTATGACGGGATGGCGGACACAGACATAAATTTTTCTAATCTAGGTACTCCGAAGTTGGTATTTTTTGTATGCAAAAAGTGCACTATGCCATACAAATCTCTCACACGGGAATAAGGTTATTACTGTCGAGATTTATTAAGAGAAATAAATTCTCTTTAACAAATGTAAAGTTCGGAAATTCGATAGCAGTTTACAAATAAACAATATTCATGAAGATATTATAGGCAGGGTTGTATCCAACTTTCGTAAAAAAGGTGCCGAAAGTAATCAATGCAATGTGTAAGAAATAAATAAATTCATTTAATAGATACAAATAAGTTCAAAAAAGGGGATTTATTGCAAGTAACGTGAAGCCTCAAGTACATTTAGTACAATAGCATAATGGTACCAAAAAAGAAAAAGGAAATCATCAATAAACAGACTTATCGTAACAATGAAGAAATGAAAGAATGAACTTAAAGACGCAGCAAGAATTACCCTCAAAATTTATTTAGATCATTTCACAATGAATTACTTTTTTAAAATAATTTTATATATTGAGACGTATAATAAGCTAGTGTAAAGGAAAATAATATAAAATATGTCGAAACAGGATCCGAACTAGAGTCCCCTATTTCACTACCCTAACCAACTACCGCTCTGCTAAAGATCCATATATCATTACCCCTCCCAAATTCTCCAGTCGGATATATTAAATCCCATCGGAAACTTTAAATTTTGGATGGGTCAATGGCAGAACGGCTAACGCGCTGTATTAATGATCCAGTGAAAGCGGATTCGTATCCCACCGCGACCGATTTCGATCATCACATAGCATTTGCTTAGTTTAGGGAATATATTTATAAGGTTATAAAACCACACAAAATACCACATAACACTTTTCCTCTAAATATAATAATACATACATATGTGACCTATATAAAATTAATACGTATCGGTAAAATTATTAAATTATCAAACAGCATTCGTAAAATTATCAAACGTAATTAATAGTAATATTATTATGTAAATATAGGAAGGTACGTGTACAAATAGGTGTAATAAAAGAATTGGTTATGTACAAAACGCTACCAATGGATAACAAAACCTAATGGGTAATAATATTATGACCCAGACAAACTGTTCCGAGAACAATGAATAATATATGGGGCGAAAATTTTGTGCTAAATTTTACGTCAAGTGATTAAATCAGTTGGTTTTTAAGAGCATTATAAAAATGAATGTAGGTGTTTCGTACAAATCAATAGTATCTAAACAAAATATTCAAAATTTTAATGTATTCCGTGCAAGACTCATACAGCCTATCTAAGTTCCTTTATTTCCCATACACCACAATAAATTTTCTATCCTACTCTATTCCGCATATCTGTCGATTGACGTTATCAAAATACTATAAAATTAGTGAAATCATCATAAAGACGTACCTATCAATTATAATATATAAAGTGAATAAAACCAACAAAGAACATTCACATCACACTCATAAAGCTATATAACCACACAATAAAGGAAAAACTCAACTTCTTTTCAGCAACTTCCTCCAGTTCACACCGATCACTCTGCAATCGGCTGTAACTCCATCCAACCAGCAAAGTTTCTGAATTAACAGTCATTATTCTCTTTGCCGGCTCTCCGTCTCCTATTCGCTGTACGCGACCGAGCCATCGAAGTCGTGCGATCTTAACAAGACATACTGCGCTTATATTACCATACAACAGAGTTCGGCATTGTGTCTTCTCCTCCGGATACCGTTCTCACAGACTGGACTATATTATATGCGTCAGAGGATGCGCCTTTTAAACATGTCTAGGGCTTACACATCCTGCTTCGTTAAACTCCACGTTTCTGACGCATACAGAAGGACAGGTCTTATGAGGGTCTTGTAGAGAGTGACTTTGGTCTTGGAAAAACTCAACAGTAGACATTATGTAAAAGGTTCATTATAAATTGATAAAAATTTTGATATACTAAATAGTACATTTTATAAATAAGATCGATTTTGATATAAACGAAACACTAGTAGGTAAATTGAAATATATAATTTGATAATAAACTTCACACATGTAATGCACAGGGTGTAAACGTCTCAGTACGGTTTTTGTTCAGGTGATCAGGGGACATCGTCACGTCAAGGGTATTTCAATATGGCAGATACAAGAATCTTTTTCTTCCGGTGCCATGTAAGGTATCCCCAACGTCAGCTCTCATTCAATGCCTCCCTGTTCCTCGCCAGCTCGAAGAGTTGCTCGACCGTCCCAATACCGGTCCATTCGCGGAAGTTTCTCAGCGACAACATTTGTTTACGGCCTATGGCCTCGTCTTGTGATAAATATATAAAATAAGAGTATAGTTAAATAGCTTATAAACATAATATATCAATCACTCCCAGGAAACAATTACTTATACGAAAAGAGTAACAAATTGACTTATCAATACCCTCAGACATACGAGAATCAACAGATGATGCCGAATAATTATTATGGTTGACCTCTTGTTTTGAAGATTGACCCTAAATTCCATTATGTTACTATATACAATTTATTGGTATAATAATGACATCAATATGCTCTGCTTCGAAAGATATAAAAGTTTAAAAATGCACATAAAATAACTCATGTCATGTATAATCAAGTTTTAAAAATTATAGTAGACAGGTACATTACAGATAAATTCACAAACCATCGGTTTGTGAAGAAACAAATATGATGGATTTCTTGTGTTATGAAAAATACTGAAGCTGGATAAATAAAATAAGCTGATACTGGATTAATGTGATAGTTCATAAGAAATCAGATTCATGTTGGACTGTACCTCGCTAATTGGTTATTTACACCTGACTAAAACAGACGTCATTTAACGTTACATAATCGTAACACCAAACGGATGAAATTGTAAATCGCCCGCAAAAATAAAATAAAAATATCGAAAAAAAAAGAAATATCAACTATGTGAAATACGATGACTTTCGTTTTTCCTTGAAATCGTAAGATATGCAAAATATAAACGTCACGAAGTTCCGAAAATAAGTTATAGATTACTCTCTTTATACGAGGCCGATCTTTTTTGAAAGGAATGTGAGTACAACGAGTTATTTTAAACCGAATAATACCCACATAATTGTAGACACACTGTTATTTTTATCACAGACTTCTTTCAAACTAAAATAAAACTGACGATTTCTCCTGTCAAAATCGCAAGAAAAACGATTAATAGTACATCTGTTTTTCGTTAGTAAAACAATCCAATTTTATGTTTCACTATAATTTAATTGAGATGCGCCAAAATGGACAGTCACAGCAAATGGCAGGAGAGGTTGGAGGAAGAAATTGCTGGGGTTCAACAATCGATATGGGCTGTAGAGTCATCGAAGAAGATAATTTAATTGACGTTATCTAGTATTGGTCATTTTCCAAGAATCTTCAGAGTATGAAGATGGTCAGCGAGTGACCGATACTAGATTGTCTGAGGAACAACATAATAACTGAGATGTGAGGCTGAGGAAAACGTAAGGAAGGTGGAGTAAATAACGACCATGTCCAAAGAATGGACATCACCAGACTCACACGGTCGTTCTCGGAGAAGACCAACAGATGCTGGGAATCGACCTCAGAGAAGGAGCAACCCTCTACAGAACAGATCACATAAGCCTATACAAGAATGAAGAAGTTTGTAAATAAAGAAACGTTAAAAAGCAGGTACAAATGCAGTATCAAGCAGAGACACAAGATAATTTGTCATTATTATCTATTGAAAAAACGCTGTCAGTAATTATTTAATAGACAGGATAATGAAATAATTGTTTTCTTTTTACTAATGGTGAAGGAATTGAGATGTAGTTTATGATTTCACCACAAGAAACTAGTCCGCGATCCTAAATGTCGACCGATAACATAATATTCAGCAACAAAGGTTTAATGACTTTACAATTGATTGTATATAATTGAAGTTGTATTTGGTTCCCCATTGTTTATTTAGCCCGGTGTGGCGGTCATGCGCTACTTAAATTAATAACTTGTATCGTGGGAGACTAGGCGCACTGGATAAAACAGTAAAGAGCAAACGAAGGACCAACATTAAATAATGGTCTTAATTTGCGATCAACACAATGAGGTTCAAAGTTGGGAGCAGGTAATGATGGGCAGATCTAACTAAAGGAAAAATAAATAAAATAATTAATTAAAATAAGCGAGTGATCATGTTCAGTTACGAACCGAAACAAAACACATGATTCAATTGGCTGTTAATAATGTATTATTTAAGTTCATCGCCTTTTACATATTTCATGACTAAGTTATCCATTGTAATCTTGCTCCAGGCATAAAATATGTAAGTGCCAAAAAGAAAATCAATTTTATAATTGTTTAATACAAAATGTTGCGCTAATTCCGAGACGATATCGATTTTTTACATGTACTAAGTTTTCACTCTAATGTGTCGTGACTTTACATAAATTGTTTTAATAAGTCAATTCGTATGCCTCCGAATGATCCAACTGTACTAAAATTATCGAAGCTGGATTTCTTGATACTGATGTATAATTAATCACCAGTGTTCGACCGAAAATTCGGTTTCGGCTTTGGCCACCTTCGGATTCGGCTCCGGCAAAAACAATCAAAAGTCTTGGATGAAGACGATGTTTTCTATCAGCCACTAAAAACAGTTAAAACTGGCTAAATATTATTGTTTAACTAGTTTACACTTATAGGGTCTAGATTGCGGCCATAGGGGCCTAGGCAGTGAAGTTTGGGGTTGGCCGCAGCCCTATTCTAGGATTCTGGGCAAAAGGTCGGTGCAACCTTCAATTCTTACCAATGGAAGAGCAGAGCCGACGCCGTATCGTCTCGCTCGACGGTGACTCGTCAGACGCGGCGAGGATTCAGACCGCATCTCACTTGGCGCGGATATCAAAGAACTGAAAATACTGTCAATGTGTGGTGAAGGCTCGCTGTTGAGTCGCCTGTTATCGAGCACTGTTGGGACGGGAGATCCTCGCCATGACTGGCGGGCCCCCATATGCTTGCGGTTGGACTCTTAGTGGTAGCGGTATGAAATTATCTTTATAGTAGTTCCTTGCTTCGTCCGAAGAGCAGCCGCTCCGGGGATGAATACGGCTACAAGCTCTGAAAAGTTCCCAATACTACGGAGTAGAAACTTTAAATATGTAGCCTTACTCTTGAAACTCGAATCCGATCCCAATTTCAAATTTTCATTTAGAACTTACCTATCTGTCGCCTGGGTACATTCAAATGAACGACTATTACTATTAAAACATACCTACCTACCGCATTCACTCTCCATTACAAAGGTAGGTTCTTAGCGAGTCGGATCGTATTTGCAGTGGAGAGTAAGGCCGCTGGTCATTTTGTTACGTATAATCATTATTTTAATTCATTTCAATAAAAAACGAAATAATGACTTGATACTCACAGATGTGTTGGACTTCGTTTAAGACCAAAATGAGTTTCGCACATCACTAAATCAAGAGTCACTAGTCAATAGGTGTCAGAGTGGGTGTTTGGTATAACAAAATGTGAAACATACTAATGCCAATATTCACTCGATAATAATATCAACTTACCAACAAAACATAATACATTCACAGACGTTCCAGAACTATTCCATTGATTGTCATGAATTATTAGAAAATAATTATTATCATGGATGTAAGAAGACGTATAGGTAAAAATACAATGAGTATAGTTATCGTGAAAAAAATTGAATCCGTCACGTGGGTGCACAGATCGAACATTTGTCTTTTTGCTTGATTGATTGCCATGGAGGGGGGCGGTTTACACATATACCAATCAAGCAAAAATACACAAATTTTCGATCTGCGTACGCACGTGACGGATTCAATTTTTTCAATTATATTTTTACCTATACGTATTCTAACATCCATGATAACAATTATTTTCTAATAGCTCATGACAATATAGTTCATTTTTTATAAATTTTAATAAATAATAGCCCAAACTTAAGTATTGAAAGTTGATTAAATTAATGGTGTTTATTTCGTAAGCAAAATAAATTTATTTTCGATGTATTTCGACGAATTTCTTGGTTGCCCTGAACGTGGTTCATTTCAAATGCTCCATACTAAGAACGGATATTTCAGCTTTTCTTCGAGGACAACAATGTAAGGAACACAAAACCCACAGCACAATTGTACCGATTCACGGAAATGAAAAACGCGAATATGAAGTGAGGGCGTGCGATGTGAACGTTCTTAGAAGAGATAAAAATACTGTATGACGCTTGAATGGCGAAGAAAGATGGCCATCATAAATAAACATATAAAAGTTCACGATATAAAAATACGTATCTACAAATCATCAAACGTAAGAAGATAATATCAAATTATGTTAAACAATCTGCTTGTATGTAAGTATTAATATGAGATGTGGTACAACTGAAATGATATATTTATAATCGTGTCAACGACTCGGTTCTGTGAATATTTAGTTGATACATTAAACATATGGCCGCTAATATATGAATATCTGAAAGGACTGTCATTGACTCCACGTCATGCACGAGTGACACGAGATTTTACATTTATTTAATTTACCTGAACCGAATATCAAATTTATGTCTGATTTGGTCGAATCAAATGTAAACGCTATCAAGTCGGCAATAAAACCACGATTAGATATATTTGTTAGTATAAAAGTTCTATAATAATAATTGTGTTTCGTCAATAGAAAGTCAAAAGGACCGCAGTATTTAAAATAAAATAAAATAAAGAACATACAAATAATAATGGCTTTATGAAATTGGTGTTATCCAAAAAAATATTATAACAAATTTATAAAAGTCAAGAGTACTTTTTACATAATATATGTTATCATAAGAGTATTAATTGTTTTGATCAAATAATCCTATGTTACACAGTTGAACGAAATTCATGTGCTATTTCTTAAAACTCAATTCATGTTTGTTGAAAATTACTTTTTATCGCAATCCATTATGGACCTACATAATATAACTGGGACTTCCGATTACTTTTAGTTTCAAATATAATGCCTAGTTTTTTTTATTTTCAGAATTTGCATAACACTATTAAAGTAAATTAGGTATATGCAAGATTAAAATGTTGATTTTTGGTTCATTTGCAAGAAATCCGGAAATACAACAACTAAAAAAAGTCTGAAAAATAAGTTTGCTGATAGTTGTAAAAGAACGTGCGCCAAAACAGAAACGTTTCTTACTACGGTTTAATTGGCAAATTTTCTTGGCAAATTTTCTTGGTAAATTTTGAAGTAAAATTTGAAAAGTACCAATTAAAAGGAACCCATTTCCATTTTAATTATCTGCTATAAAATATTATACATATATATTCAAGTATTGAAGTACTTACATAATAGTGTTTAAATTTGATATATAAAAATGATATGCTTAAGTTGATATTTTTACTAGTTCTCATAAAAGGAAACACATTAATACACCATCTACAACTAGCCAATACAAAATATGTTCAAAAAAACTTTCATTTTTAAAATTCCGCAAAATATCTATACTAAATATTAAAACAGATAAATTAATGTCACACATCACAATACTTGCGAAGTATTGTGATATGTGTAATGTATTTTATTGTTCTTTGAAAATCGGTCATCGACAAATAACTAATAACCCATGAAATCAATGAAAAATACAATAGCCAAGAAACTGAATAACCATAATCACCGACTAATAATGTCATTTGAATAATTTAATTGTAAACAACGAGTTCTTACTATTATACCAATCTAAACCACTACCACATACCTTTAATAGTAGGAACAAACATTCAGTATTACAAATAGTTATGTGACTATTAAAACAGAAACATCACCATGTTTAAGTGATTGGTTTAGTTAGGTTATGAGAAACATTTTCACAATATAAGTACTTTTCCGATGAATCATTGTAAGTAGGTACATTTATATCCTAATCGATAAACTGTGACATTAACTTATGAAAATACGTAATGGGCAGTAGCGGACTATCAACTGTCAGATACCAAGATGGTATAGTATTTTTGCCAATAAAATAATGGCAAACATCGAGAAATTATAATATAATCTCAAATGGACAAAATAAGAATACCATATAGGTACGCTTGTTTGCTTAAATTCACCCACTATTCGTGTAGTGATTGAGAACTTAACCCAGAGATCTTATGTAGACGTCTGGCAAAGTCGCTGGTCGTCTTCTTCCGTGGCCAGACTGACATTTTTATTTCTTCCCGATGTGAGGACTCGAATTTCTTCTTGGTGAATTCTCCTGATTATTGGTCCATGCAATACCATAATGGACACGGCTGTTTCAAAAGTTATCTTTTTCACTTATCCGATTCGTCCTCATATCTTTGTGCCCTGATCAGACTTCTGAGCATATCCTATGTACTAGCGATGTTCAATGAAATTTCTTTCGACCCATTAGACATGCGGACCATGTAGCTACGTAGAGCAACTTCAGGACCAAGAATTTTTGCCAATAATACGATTCACTCTTTTATCTTCATTTTTAGTGAACGGTGAGCCAACTGTTTCCCTATAATTAGCTCTCTTTGAAACTTTAAGTGCAGTGTCTGGTATGGTCAGTGCAAGGTTTTAGAGATCTCCGGACTTTTCTTGTGTTTTTCATGTGTTCTTTCAGAATTTTGCAAAGGAACGTTATTAGTGTCACGTTATCGGCAGAACGGGTGGTGGAGGGAAGAACATTTCTGCCAAAGTTCTGAAGCGGAGGCCGTGAGGCATCATACTTGTATTGGGAAGCCCTTAGAAACGAGTGAACGAGAAAGGCTCGTGAGAAAATGCAAATCAATATAGAGACCTACATCCAGCAGTTGAGGGAAACTAAACAAAAACGAATAAGACTTTTTGCGTGTGTCTAACTCAGCTCAGTTTTTAGACTATTGTAAAAATTATACGTACTTGTTTTTATTTTATTACAATAAGGATAGCACATAGTACATGCCTACGTATAATTGTGATAAGACGAAAAACAGGAATACAAATTCATTTTTCAAGTAGAGTGAGTTGCTTCTTAACGTTTTTATACTTATTTATGTGGTGTGCAGAAAATTTAAAAATATTTCAAACAATGAGCATGATCAACTTCATTCCGGATTGTCACGATTTCTCCACGATTACAACGGATGGAGGTGTAATAATTTTGTTATTTAATTAAATAAAAAAAAATACTTGAATTTGAAAATATGACAATTGCAAATAAATTATTATTTATATAGGTACTGTATATTTCTTACAAAGGTACACATTGTAAAGGTAAATTGATTACGTAGATACTCACGCTGAATAATTTTCAGATGGAACATAGAGAGAGGTGATTCATCGCTGGACCGATGTAGCTGATGTCATAAGCATGAGTGTGATTTGACGTAAGCCGTCGGTAGTCGGAACATTTGTACATATTTTCAATACATTCAAACAATCTTTTCATCATTTATTACAAGCGCCGGTTGTGGCCGACGTAAAACTCTTTGCAGGACGTAACGTAATAGCTTTTAGCAAACTGAGACAAGACAGTTAATCGCGCAGTTAAATGGTGTCCTTCATGACGTCACACACGAAGGCAGTGGTTCCCAACGCGAATCGCTTTAGAAAAGATGATATCCCTATCTCAATGATGTGATCAGTAAATGTATTGTTGTATTTTTTTCGTTTATTAGGTACTACATAACTAAATGAGTTCGTACCATTTTTACTTTGCTCGGGTATGTTGGATGAAACTTTCTTATGGAAATAAACCAGCACTTTTACACTTGCTGTTAGGGTTGCCAACCATACTTTATAAAAACGTATCCTACTTTATTTTTGGTAAATATACTTTATACTTTTGCATACAAAAAAAGTATGTAAAAATACTTTATTTTCAATCATCTTTTGTTGAGTTTTTAATTGCAAAGGCCAAATTACAAGACAGATTAAATATTAAGATGGACTATTTATATTCCGAGTCAATAAGACTTAAAGAGATGCATAGAAAAATCACTAATGATGATAAAGAATTTTCAGAGAAAAGTACAGCTGATAAATGGCAATATATACTTAAAAATGCATCTGATAGCTTACCAAATGTAAAAAAAAAATATTTCTTATTTACTTTCTGTTCCCGCCACTTCAGCTCTCACTGAAAGAATTTTTTCAGTAATGAATCTAAAGTGGCGAGAAAATAGAAATAGAGCGTCAGTAAATTTGATTAAAAAAGAATTGTTTACTTATTTAAATTTAAATTTTGATTGTCAAACAAGCTTTGAAACATTTGAAGATAGCAAAAAAATTGTTAGCATGTGCTAAAAGCACACAAAAATATGTTTTTAATGCAATAAAAAAATAAAAATTGAAAAATACTTTTTTTTCTTCCAAATACTTTATTTTTTTCCTATTCAAACCATTTTCTACTTTTTTTGTCAAAAAAAGTTGGGAACCCTACTTGCTGTACATAATATCAATAAATAATACCTTAATAAGCAGTTGCGGTTGTTATTCACACTGATAAGAAATAAATCCAAAAATATATGTATAATTATAAAGTATTTGTGGTAAGTTAAAACTGCTTAAACACAAAACTATACCTACATTTCTAAGACAGGATTAGCGTAAAATCGTCATATCTTTGAATACATAAATAAAGTAAGATTTTTTAATGAAAATGTAACTTTTCATAAATATAATGACCAACACATTACAACTTCTTTGTGGGTTATGGATCTTAAAAAAGACTGAGAACCTTTGACAATAATGTAGTACCAGGGAAACCGGTATTTTTATATGCATTGTATAATAAATACAGAAAACTAAGTACAACATGAAAGTGTATAATGAATACAGAAAAAATACAACATGACAAAGTTTCCTTCACAATGCGTTATTCGGGAAATATGAAATTAAATCAAGGGGTGTTGTCTCAAAATTATCCAGTGTTGAGATTTACGACAGAATTTTCCGGTTTTGTTTCGCTTTAAACATTATTTTTTGATATCATTTTCTTCTATTTGAAATACTGTAAGTTTACTTATTTTTTCTCTATCACACACTCACCTTCGTCAATTCAAGAAAATACCTCTCTTGATAAAATACTTTGACCCGTTTTTAAATAATACATTTTTTTACTAAATTGATATATTCTTTTAAGGTACCTATTATACTCCTATGTTAACAGCTGTGCTTCGTATAAAATAAAAATCTTAAAAATGTTTAATTTACTAGCCGTTACACTGCTATTATTTATGAATATAATAAAAAAAACTTAACATATTAGTTCTTTGCACAACAACTACATATGTTTTAAACCAGAGGATCCCAAACTTTTTTGTATCGTAGACCCCTTGCCATGTTTTTCGATTTTTGGTAGACCCCCTACTTACCTGATATTATGCTTCTCGGGCAACTAACAGGTACTATGTCAAATATTAATTTAACACGCACCCAATAACAAGTTGCCACATTCTGGAGACTTACGATATTAATCGTCTCACAGATCCACACTGAAAACACAATTAAAAACTGTGTCTCCACCGGGAATCGAACTTGGGACCTTTGGATCAGCAGTCACATACCTAACCAACTGAGCCACGAAGGCCGACAAATGTTATGAATGTTATCTAAGGTTTTGGTACCATGATGGAACTTTAAGGAAATTTGAAAGTAACATGACAAAAAATGTTAAAATAAAATATTATACAACGAATGATAATAACAAATTGTTATGCGATAGGTACTATTAGTGTATGTTGAGATCCACTATCGTGGACCCCCAGATTTTTTTTCGCTGACGTAGACCCCTTGCAGGTTGTCATAGACCCCTGGGGGTCGATATAGACCACTATGGGAATCACTGTTTTAAACGAACAAAATAATGAAAAATGAATTTAACTTTGCCATTTAGTTAAAATATGAAAAAACTAAGTATTTAGGGTTGTTTTTGATTTTTTAACAAACATTTTACTTTTTTGGAACTATGTGACAGCTATTTATCTATACCGGTATTACTCTACGACGAGCATCGTCAAAACGAGACCTTTTATTTTCATCTAAATATATTTATACAAATACCAATTACAAAATGTAATTATGCAAGTATGATAATTATAATTTTAACATTTATTAACAACTAGGTATATAGCAATATATTATATTAAGATAGGAAGAAGAAATCTTCACCATATTGGAAGATTTTTTGTACATTTCTACATAAAAAGAGTTTACGTAAAGAAAACAACATGAATAGTAGGTATTTTCAAAAATACTATAAAATATTGTCAAACACTAATAAATATTTAATAACAATACAACAATTATTTTGAATAGGTGAACCTATATATTGTGTTGCGATGAATGACTTTAAAGTACATTATATTTTTGTGTAAGTATATTATGTTTACAAATCATGCAGGTACTCAATAATTTTATGTATAATTCACAACCATGTAAACAGATAAATAAATAAAATAATTAACAGTTTTCTTTTTAATATTGACGGCGTAAAAATTTAATATTTATGTGGATAACCTTGTTATCGAGTGACAAAATTATTCGACTAAAAAATACACAACACAAATAACGAAAATCTGTGCCAAAAAATATACAGTATAAAATGGGATACATTCTTTATACACATTCCAGGGGAAGCTATAATTATTTATATAAAATATACATTATATTATATGCAATTTAGTTATGTAAGGTATTTTTCTAATGAATGATATTCGACCAACTGGTCTGAAAGCTTCGAATTACTCGAATCTATGTGTCGTTACATAGGAAGCGCCCCAAGCCAATAGGAAAATATATCTGAAAGACTAAAAATAAACATAATGCGGCATGGAAAATAGAATAAAATGAGCTTTACCTTAGTTTTCTTTTCCCAGTAGCGGAAATAAGTCAAAACTTGTGAAGAATTCACTTTTAAACTGCAGTGTATCAACAATAACACAAATTCCACAAGTACTGTAAACTTTGCACAAATAATGGAACCATGATAATATTTTAGTTTAATAAGACATTACGCGGAAATTACATTTTTAGAGAAACAAATTCGCGACGAACTACATCACTGCCATCTTTCTCAGAGTCTGATTTTGTTCCGAAATTTGAACTCTAGCGTCATAATTTGTTACTAATGTGACATTTGGACAGTCGGTAAAAAAAAGAACTGCAGTATTCTTGCGATAATTTGTAAAATGAAACAAAGATGTCGTTACCTGTTCTATCTTGGAGGAATGAATGGTTCGTGAATAAGTTTGAAATTCGAAAACTTCTTGAACAAAGATTTCTATTTCGCAAATGCTACTTCGTGATTTATAAATATTTTTTTTATTTAATCGCAATATTGGTAGGTAACTATTATTTAATGGCATCAAAAAACACCTATATGTACCTACATCATATTGTACATAATGTACATCCTTATAAGAAGATTCCTCGCGAGGTTGACATAGAGAACTGACAGCCATTTATGTTTGGCTTTATGAAGATCTTTCACCTTCCAAAATTTATTTTTTAAATTCATCCCTATTAACACCTCAGTCTATTCTTATCTATTTATATACCCTCGTGTTTGTCTCTGTATAGTTACAACTTTAGTACCTATATGTACTGCCGAAGCATTGTCTCCATTAAGTATATTAATTGAAGTATTTATTTACATTTTTAATGCGTTATCACAAGCAACTACACGGTACCTACATATTTGGAGTAAATACGTAATGAAATACACATTGATTATTTTTAAATAGATGCTTTTCTTTAATCATCCCCAAAGCATTATATAATCAAGTTATGGATGAAAGTGATTTCATTTTTGATGTTGATTTTGAAGAATTATATATTTTTATAATAAAAATATAGTGTATGAAACTTTGGATCAGAAATAAACTGCTGAAGCTGAATCGAGTTTGAGGAATATGCGCCTGAATCCACAATTTGTAGATCCGCTTATAGAATTTTCGCTTGACATTCATCTATCTCAGAGATTATCAAACTTATTTCTTTTACCGCCCCCTTTGAAAATCAATTATCGTTCAGCGCCCCCAATTTTTTATACACTGTTAAAACTTAAAAACCACAATTTCATTACTTTATTTAATTTAGTTATAGTGTGCTATATTAGTCGGTTCTGGTGTTTAAACTCACATTCTGAACTAGAAATTTTTACCAGTAAGAGCAATTAAAACGCAAATATATAATATTAAGAATATATTTTAATCAAATTAAAAGAAAAAAAAATTTTGGGCTCCGCAACGCCCCCCTCTATGTCTCCAACGCCCACAAGGAGGCGTTATCGCCCACTTTGAGAAAGACTGATCTATCTCATTTGAAATGTATATATCTATTTATTAACTGAATAATGACGTTACAGTCCGCTGTGGACCCTGGCCTGTTCCAGAAATCGTCTCCACTCTCCCTATCAACCGCCAGTCTTCTCCAATTTATCAGGTAGGTACATTTCCCTGATGTCGCACAGCACGTTCTTCTCACTTCTGGACAGGTCTCTAATACCATATTTGAAGTACGGTTGGTTGGTCATCATCCATCTGGCAAATATGTCAAAGCTAACGTAGGCGCTGAATTTTAATAAATTGGACTGCATTATTTGTTTCATTGTACATTGCCTCTAGACCATGAAAACACCGCACTATCTAGACAATATATTATTATCTTCCTTTCAAACACTTATTTAATATCTTCCTTTCGAACACCAGTAACATATTTTTGTCCTATTTAGTCAGGCACATGACATTCTGTTCCGTAGAAAGTGTTAGTTCCCGAGATGCAATATAAATATAAAAATAAAATTGAATATTTAAATAATGAAATATACTTAAGTACCTACTTACATATTTACAAGCTTTCATATACATAAGTATCAGATCACCTATATCAATTTAACATAATTGATTTTATAAAAAATCTAAGCCGCCAATATCGGTAAAAAAATCTGATTGATGTACAACAAAACATATGAACATTTAAAAACGGAATTAAGAAATGTATATAATAAACAGAGAAAACTTTAATCAATAAATTACTTTTCGAAAACTTACAATTACAGACACACTCGCGCACTAAAATCATGCACATAATATTGTATAAAATCATAAACTGCTTCAGAACAGGCTCTTAACCTAGTGTAGCAGTTTACATTCGCATCTAGGTTTAAGAATTATTCTTTATTTAATTATATTGTATCTGGATGTATAAATGCTGTAATAAACTGTATTTACAATAAAAAAAAACATATTAAAATACACTGATAAAAAAATATTATTTTTTAATTAAAATCTAATAATATTTAAATGATCTTCCAAGCATTTACAGAAGATTAAGTTTATTTATTTTCTAATAACAACTATGAGTAAAAGGGGGCGATTTTATTTAGGGCGCCTGCAGGCACCAAATACCTACTGTATGGTAAATGCGGCTGTCAAAATACAGAAATTCCACTTTTTTAGTATATTCAATTTTCAAGAAAAATTTATAAAGTTAAAATTGGGCTCAAACGAAATTTATGTAGGTATGTATAATGATTTTGGATGACTATTTAAAAATTCTAAATGCAGGCATTTTTTTACATTATTTTGATTTAAAGTTTTTTTTTCAATTCCTTTCTCAGAAAGTTACTTATGTTTAGACTGCAAAAAATCCGAATAGCTTAATCAAATGCAAAAGATCACTTTTAATTAAGTATGTGCAACGCAAAATATTCAGAAATGTCGTTTTGAACCTGACGATTTCGTGAATGTAACTATGCATTTTTATAACGTCTCAAATATTGCAATATCCTGAGAAATATAAATAAAACTAAAATTTACCTTCACGGCAAGTTGATTCGTAATAATGAATGGTTACATACCTCTATTATGCGCATTATTTCATATTATTTTAGCACGATGACTTTGGCCTAAAAAATCTACTAAAATACAATGTAAATGATAATTGTCTCTTGCATCTTAGGTGTCTCCATTGCAACATCTAAAACAATGATGTATTAAGGAGATTATACTTAATATACCTATCGTCATTTTCAGTAGGTATGTAATTGATTTTAAATTGAGATTGCAATTAATAGGTGTCACTATTATCATTTTAACGACTATGCTTCTCATTATGATAAAATATTGGCGTATATGATGTACCTAGTCTTGATAGAAATCGCAGGCTCGTTTATAATAAATAATAATCATAATAACGAACGTTTATTTGTTGTTTATGTACATATTGACACTATCTTGTTGTCTCAACCTGACATGACATCTAGTGATATATCTTGTCAAGTCGAAAAATAGAGGAATATTAATATCATTGGCAGTGTTTTATGGGATTTACAACATTTACATCTTGACTTTGCATAAAATAATGTAGTCAATCGCTTCGTTTGTTCAAATGGTAAAATCATTGTTATGGAATCAATATAATTGGTATTTCGATAACTTAAAGGAATAATTACCCATTTGCGATAGTTTAATTTTTGTTTATGTTTTTACTTTGATCATTTCACATTTCGTATGTGAAATAAATACCTAATGTTATTTGACAAACGATACCAATAGGTTCTGCCACTTTTTGGCTTTTTGTGAGGTTTAAACACATATCACAAATTCAAAAAATGATAGTTTCGCACTTAAAATGTATTTCATTATAAAACAAGTTTTATTGCTATAATCAAGTGTTCTCAATTCGTAAATTAAAAAAAAATACGTGTAAAAAGTTGAGGGTAATGAGAGTATGTGATAGAACTCGCATTATTAGAAAAAGTTGCCGGGAGTTATTGTGTTTTATATAACTTAAAAACAGATTTTCAAGTGTTGCAAGTTATGGAAAAATAAAACTAAAACTAATTGGAAATGCAGTTACTGGTGACATATTTTAAAACGGTTCCAAAATGCACAATATTTTGTTCACTATAAATGAAATATGATTGATTTCAAAACGTTTAAGCCTGGGTGTGCGATTAATAGTACGTATGTAGGTACATAACAATTAGTATGTCTTGTGCAATATTTTAAGTAAATTATGTGTTTGTTATTAACACTTACCAGTAAATATAAATGGGTTAGTAGCAAGAGATAAATGAAACCAACGAACATTATCAATTGATATTCTTATTTTATGGAGAAATAAACAATCTTTTAATAGCCATCTACCAGTTATTAACAATGCGGAAGTATTTTATAGAAAGAACAGTCAGGATTAGCCTAAGAGCTACTGCGTGTATTTTATTCTATGCATAGTAATCCAACTGTCGATTTGTTCAAGAGAATTTATTTCTCTTAACTTATCGACTTAGTGTCAAGCAGAGATTTGTATGGCCAGGTCTATATTTTTCATGTTTTTTTCAACCTTGAAGTTAAAAAACACCAACTTCGACGCTTCGTAGCTTATATTCTGCAAATGAATAAGGAAATTCAGAAACCCCAAAAGTATTTTTTTTATTTTCAAAAATATGATGTACTAAAGAAACCCCAGTACATGCGATTTTTAACTTGATGTTGATCTTCCGATATTATAATGACTTATAATATGGTTTTTGGCTGACATGTGAGACAGGTGAGATTATCTTAGAAGAACACAAGAACGTAAATATACCATTTTTGAAAAAAAAAAGACTTATGGGGTTTCTGAATTTCTTTATTCAAATATGGATAACTCAGAATTCATAGTAGAGCATTCAGTGTGTATGTCCCTTATTACTTTTGATCCGCTTGATTCACAAAGCCTCAAATGCAGAAAATATAAAAAATTTAGGCCTACAAAACTTTTATACTCGGAATTTTATATTTAAGTTCCAGTCAGGGGTGATCAACATTCGAGTTTTTATTTCATTTTTCCATATATCTCAAATACTATTAAAGCTTTAACGCTTAAAATTTTTATAAATATACACGAATACAATATCTCGTTTTTACGATTAGTGTTTCAGGATATCTCATTTTTATTTTTTTCTATGATACAGCCTATATTTCCTTTTTTTAATATCGAAAAACGCCGAAAGACCCCAACTAGATAATTTAATTTTCTACAAAGTTGTAGCAGTGCATCTCAAAATTTACTGAATAATTTCTGTAATACCTGAATGTAGTGACGACATCGTTTTAACGTTTCGTTATTTTTAATTCGTTTCATACATTTTGTATGACAAAATACATAAAATCTACGGGGACTCAATAGGCTCTTAATTTCCACACATGCATACATACCATCGAGCTGTTTAAATATTCGGAGTAGGAAAAAGGATTGGCCATCACACTATCCTGACATTTATGTTTTGTATACAAAACAAAATATCTTAAAATATTCAATAATTTGTATTTTAATTTGAATTTATTGTGTATGGCACTCGGTTTTCTCTGCCTACCCCAATAATAGGTATCATGACGGAATGTACTTTATCTTTGTATTCATGTGTTTATGTTTATGAAATCCCATAATCTAAATTTGAATTTATCGTCCGGCTTTTATCTAAATTTGAATTTATCGTGTATGGCGCTCGGTTTTCTCTGCCTACCCAAATAATAGGTACATAGCATGATGAAATGTATATATATATATATTATATATATATAATATATATATACTAAATACATAATATATATATATATATATACTATATATATATATATATATATATATATATTATATATATATATATATATATATATATATAATATATATATATATATATATATATATATATATATATATATATATATATATATACATTTCATCATGCTATGTACCTATTATTTGGGTAGGCAGAGAAAACCGAGCGCCATACACGATAAATTCAAATTTAGATAAAAGCCACAATGGGATTTCATAAACATAAACACATGAATACAAAGATATAGTACATTCCGTCATGGTACCTATTATTGGCATGCTTGTTATTTAATATTGTCCTGGAAAGAGCTGTTAGAGACTCAGGCATAGAGACAACAGGAACAATTTTCAGAAAGTCGAACAACAGGAACAATTTTCAGAAAGTCGAGTCAATTACTTGCATATGCAGACGATATCGATATTATATCTAGAACGTTGCCTTGCATGAAGGATAACTTCTTGAGACTTGAGTCTGCAGCCAATAACATGGGTCTAAAGATCAACGCTTCAAAGACAAAATACATGGCAACAAGAAAAGCATCACTGAATAGCATCACCGTAAGAAACGAGTCAATATCAGTGGGAACCCATCAGCTAGAAGCCGTTGAATCATTCACATACCTGGGATCTCTTGTTACAGCGGACAACAACACCAGTGCGGAAATAAGGGTAAGACTTGCCGCGGCAAATAGATGCTATTATGGCCTGCTAAAGCACTTAAGGTCACGACTCATCTCTCGTAAAACAAAAACCCTCATTTACAAAACTCTTCTTAGACCGGTCATGACATATGCATCAGAATGCTGGACATTGACCAAGAAGGACGAAAATGCATTGTTGGTGTTCGAAAGGAAAATACTTCGCAAAATGTTTGGTCCTACCTGTGAAGGAGGATCTTGGAGGATCCGGTTTAACCACGAGCTAGAAATAATGTATGGCGAACCAAACGTTGTCCAATACATCAAAATACAACGTCTACGTTGGCTCGGACACGTTTGTAGAATGGAGGATAACCGGGTCCCAAAGAAAGTATTGGACACCTGTCCTGAAGGAAGAAGAAGCAGAGGGAGACCTAGGATGAGATGGCTTGACGACATCGAGGGCAATATAAGAGCGATCGGACAGACAAACTGGAGGAGACTTGCTGTCGACAGGGCGGGATGGAGGCAGTTTCTTGAGGAGGCCAAGGCTCGCACCGGGCTGTAGCGCCATTGCTGATGATGATATATATATATATATATATATATATATATATATATATATATATATATATATATATATATATATATATATATATATATATATATATATATATATATATATATATATATATATATATATATATATATATATATATATATATATATATATATATATATATATATATATATATATATATATATATATATATATATATATATATATATATATATATATATATATATATATATATATATATATATATATATATATATATATATATATATATATATATATATATATATATATATATATATATATATATATATATATATATATATATATATATATATATATATATATATATATATATATATATATATATATATATATATATATATATATATATATATATATGCATGTTTGTATGTTTGTGAAATCCTATTGTGGCTATTATGTAAATTTAAATTTATCGTGTATGGGGCTCGGTTTTCTCTGCCTACTCCAATCATCATCATCAGCTCCACATCCCAAGGTGGGACCTGGCTTCCAAAAGAAGTCTTCGCCATTCCAATCTGTCAGCGGCTCCTTGTCTCCAATTGACCACGCCCAAAGAGTCCAGGTCCCCCTGGACGCAGTCCATCCATCTCGACTTGGGTCTCCCCCTACGCCTCACACCCTCTGGTCTATGGTGAAGGACTCTTCTGGCGGGCAGCTGCTCACTCATCCTCTCCACATGTCCAAGCCACCTGAGTCTCCCAATCCTTATAAATACTCCAACGTCTATATCATCATAAAGCTGGTATAGCTCATGATTGTATCTTATTCTCCACACACCACCCTCACAGACAGCCCCGTAAATTCGACGCAGGATCTTTCTTTCAAAAATGCTAAGTTGGTCCTCGTCTTTTTTAGTTAGAGTCCAGGTCTCGGAGGCATATGTCAGCACTGGTCTGACAATAGTTTTATATAGTGTAAGCTTTGTCTTTCTCGACAACAACCTGGACTTCATGTGTCTCTGTAGGCCAAAGTAGCATCTGTTAGCAGCAACAATTCTTCTGTTCACTTCTTCACTGATATTATTCTTACTGGTAATTAGTGAACCGAGGTACGTGAACTGTTCTACTGATTCGAAGTTGTAGCTGTCTACTGCAAGTGGTGGTGGAGGAGAATTATGACGGACAGTAGGACGTGACAACAGGTATTTAGTTTTTTGTTCTTTGACTGTCAGACCCATACTCCTAGCAGCGGTATTGAGGGCTGTAAAGGCCTCCGCAAGAGCAGGCTTATTTCTGGATACGATATCAATGTCATCCGCATATGCTAAAAGTTGTACGGATTTGTGAAATATGGTTCCAGTAGTATTGACACCGGAATCACGCACAACTTTCTCCAAGGCTATGTTGAAGAGCAAGCAAGCTAGGGCGTCAGCTTGTCGGAGGCCGTTAATTGTTTCAAATTGGTTTGACAGGTCGTTTTGTATTTTTACTCTACACCGGACATGGGACATTGTCAATTCAACCAGGGTGATGAGCTTTTCGGGAATTGAGAGCTCTCTCATAGCGCTGTATAATTTTCGCCTATTGATGCTGTCATAAGCGGCCCTAAAGTCTATAAACAGGTGATGGGTTTCTATATTATATTCCTGCCTTTTTTTCCAGTATTTGGCGCAGTGTGAAAATCTGGTCAATACAAGACTTCTGTGGGCGGAATCCACATTGGTAACTACCAATTAAGTCTTCTGTATATGGTAAAAGTCTATTAAATAGAATGTTGGACAGCACCTTATAAGCAGTATTTAGAAGTGTTATCCCTCTGTAATTCGAGCAGAGCAGTTGATCTCCTTTTTTATGCAGTGGACATATGATGCCTTCGGACCATTCCTCAGGCATTTGTTCATCAGACCATATTTGCAGAAGTATCGCATGCATCATTTTAATTAGGTTTTCCCCAGCATATTTAAATAGTTCTGATGGTATGGTATCAGACCCTGGTGCTTTATGATTCTTTAACCTTCCAATTGCCTGTTCTACTTCTGCATATGTAACAGGTGGTGATAGTGAGTGGGTTCATCTACATTATTATTCAGAAGATTACTAAAATGTTCTGCCTACTCCAATAATAGGTACATAACATTATGGAATGTTTCTATGTATGTATGTGTGTATGTCTGTGAAATCCTATTGTGGCTATTATGTAAATTAAAATTTATCGTATATGGCGCTCGGTTTTCTCTGCCTGCCCCAATAATAGGCACATAACATGATGGAATATAATATATTCCATCATGTTATGTAGATATTATCTATGTTTATGAAATCCAATTGTGGCTTTTATCTAAATTTGAATTTATCGTGTATGGCGCTCGGTTTTCTCTGCCTATCCCATCAATAGGTACGTAATATTGATGGTACCTATGTATGAACAATATGAAAAAAAAAATATTATTTTGTATTTTAGACCTTCCCGCTTTTAGCGAATGAAGTTCGTTTTTCGATCATTCCAAACGGTCAAACGTGACAAGAATTGACACAAAGAACACGTCCGTTCAGTTCGGCCGTCAGCCGCTAACAAAGAGAATATAACCTTACGGATAGCCGCTAACTGAATATGGAAATTAAAAACAAAAAAGGGTAATTTTCAATTAATAAATATCATATGAAATTTATTTTTTTTTTAATTTTTTTTCCAATGATTTATATAGATAAAGGTTTAATTATTATGTAGTTTTTTTTTATTCAGTTTCAATTCTCAAAATGTGTGTTTTTAGCGCTTTGAAAATCAACTTTATCTTGCCAAATTATGTTTTTTTGAAATAAAAAAAAATCGATATTAATTTTAACTTTTTGAAAAAAGTTACAAACATACTTTTACGATAAATATACGTTAATATTATTTTTGCTAAAAATAAGACTATATACTTCACAGGTTTTTCAAAGTATGTGCGCAAAGACAACACAAATTATTAAAGTTTGAAAATAGGTTTTCGAAAAAGGGTTATATATCAATTAAAAAGGAAATTTTAAAAAATGTTAAAAACATTTATCTTGACAAAGAAGTAGTCTTTCGATTGGTACTAAAAAAATAATTCTACGATTTTTAATATCCGAGTGTTATGTACCGAAAACTGCGTAAAATGTGCTTTTTCAAAATTTGCGATGGCAGCTCGTTAAAGGTTTATTGTTTGGTATGAATTCTTCAACTATACATACTATCGCCATCATCAGTTGCATCTAATCTGTAACATGTAACTAGTTTTAAAAATGCTAAGCTTTTATATTGATTACATCTAAAGTAATAAAGCAATCAAAATGTTAGTGTATGTGTGTGTGTATGTGTGTGTGTGTGTGTTTGTCTCACGCCTTCTGAAAAACCAAGAGCATCTAAAAATCTAATTTATGTGCGAACGTGTACCTGTATACCTGATGCAGTGTCACGCTAAAAATAATGCGATAAAAATGCTGAATTTTAAAAATATTTCAATAATTATTTTTTTCATACAAAATTTTCCAAGTCGTATCTGTCAAAAAAGTGTACATTTTGCACGCAAATATCTGTTAGTTTAAAAGTTAGAAGTAGGTATTTACACAAAAAAAATATATTTTGAAGTATAACTTAGCGTTTAAGTGAAAAACATGGTGAATATTTGGTATAATTATAATGTTTAACTTATTTTTAAAGTAAGCCTTTTGTACATAAACGCCGCCATTTTAATATCTTTTCATACAATATTTCATTTTCCCACCGAATGAATATGTTCTTGAAAATAATAAACCTTTGAAATAAATGTAATTATGAAATAATAAAATGAAACACAAGACATTACGGCAAGTTTTAAGACATATATTGTAAAAATGTGTTATTTATTAATAAAGATATAGGCATAATAAAATTGCATAATTTGTAAATAATATTTGATTTTTCTGACAATTTTCATTTTTATGGCATCGAACAAACCAATGTAGGTACCTACATATTCAAAAAATGTATCCGAACCATTCGATATTACTTACGTGTTCGAATCGTTTCCATGGCTACAGAAAGAATGTGATATTCAAATAAAATTTGTTAGGAATCGAATTTATTTAGAAGGTTGTTGTAGGTAGGTACCTACCTAATACTATTTACTTACAAATCAACAAATATACTGATATACTGATACTTTTCCTATACTGATTTCCTATAGGAAAATTATTTTATTTATTTATTTATCAACCGTTTGTCCGATTATAATGAAACTTTGGTGAATTGTCGAGCGTATGCCCAGGATGGTTTTTGGATTTAAACTTTTTTCTTATTCTTCTTCGTGTATTTGGTCGTTTTACCTATGAAGGGGGAGTATCATGGGAAAAGAAGGTCCGACTGTCCCTCCATCTCTTCACAGGTCTTCCAGGACGGGTTCTGCATATAAACTTTTTTCTTATTTTTCTTCAACGTGTACTTGGTCATCTTACCTATGAAGATGAACTATCCTGGGAGATGAAGGTCCAATTTTCCTTCCATCTCTTCGCAGGTTTCTGGATTTAAACTTTTTTCTTCTTCTTCTTCATCGTCTATTTGGTCATTTTACCTTTGAAGGTGGACTAACCTGGGAGAAGAATGTCCAATTTTCCTTCCATCTCTTCGCAGGTATCTGGATTTAAACTTATTTCTTCTTCTTCTTCTTCATCGTGTATTTTTGGTCATTTTACCTATGAAGTTGGAGAATCCTGGGAGAAGAAGGTCCAACTGTCCTTCCATCTCTTCGCAGGTATCTGGGTTTAAACTTTTTTCTTCTTCTTCGTGTATTTAGTCATTTTACCTATTAAGTAGAGCATCCTGGGAAAAGAATGTTCTTTCATCTCTTCGCGGTTCTTCCAGGATGGTTTCTGGATTTAAACTTTTCTTGACCGACTGATGGGACGGGATGTAATGAAGGGAAGGGATGCACTAAAGGGCCTGAAGGGACGGGAGGTATAAAACTGCCTGAAGGGACGGAAGGTAGTGAAGGGTCTGATGGGAAGGGACGTAATGAGGGATTAAAGGGACGGGAGGTACTGAAGGGCCTGAAGCGGCGGGTCCTGGAGTCTAATTCTGTTTCTTCTTAATTTTATGTAGACCTTTAGGGCAGTTTTTATACAGACTATTTCCTATTGTCTAATTCATCTTCTTCTTCTTTTATGTATACATTTGGGTCATTTTTTTATAAAAATTATTTCCTTTAGTCTAATTATTATTCTTCTTCATTTAAGTACGTAGACTTTTGGGAGAGTTTTAATACAAACTATTTCCAATAGTCTTATTCATTTTCTTTTATGTAGACCTTTTGGTCAATATTTATACAAACTATTTCCAATAGTCTAAATATTCTTCTTCTTCTTTTTTGTAGACCTTTGGGTGAGCTTTTATACAATCTATTTCCAATAGTCTAATTCTTCTATTAGGTATATGTATTTTTACTTATTTTATGTAGACCATTGGAATAGTTTTTTATACAAACTATTTCTTATAGTCTTATACTTATTTTTCTCTTTTTTATTTAGTCTTTTGGGTTAGTTTTAAGTCTAATAGTCTATTGTGCAGAAATATTATTAACGATATGCACACTTGATGAAAATACATATGAAATGAATGGGATATGGGATGTGACGATATAACCTGCACTAGAATCTTTTCAATACTTTTGTTTAATTAAATTTAAACCATTTATATCATCCTATTTTGAATAATTTTCAACACCTAATATTTAAAGAATGGGGGTTGTGGCCATTACTGAACTCTTCACAACATTTATATTCAAATTAAAAACTATTTACTATAGTTCAAGTCTTCTTCTTCTTCGTTAATGAAGGCTTTCAGTCAAATTGAGCAAAAATATAATGCACACTTGATGAAAAAATATAAAAACGAATGGGATGTGACCAATACTAGATCTTTTCAGTACCTACGTTTGTTTAATCAAATTTTAACCACATCCCAACATCCAAAATTACTAAATTTTCAATAGGTACACATTACAATTTGTTTTCGATGATAATATTTAAAAATGGGGGTTGTGGCCAAACCAATCTCTTTACAACGTTGATAAACAGTCATATTTAAAACCATTACGCATAGTCCATGCGAGCAGAAATTGTATAAATATTATACTTCATTCACACTTTATAGCAATATATAAAAAAGAATGGGTTGTGGCCATCACTTGAACATTTTACAATACTTAAACTCAATCAAATTTCAAACCACTTTTCATAGTCTGATATTGCAAAATAATTGGGTGACAATATTATAAAAACGATTGCTTTTTCTTTCACAATTTTACATTCTTGGCCAACGGCGGGACATAAAAGCTAGTTTTAAATAAAGATTGCTTTATAGAATTTTGAATTCGGCTTACGCAGTTACCTCTAATAATCGGTAAAAAAAAAAATTACATATTATACTCATGAACACTGCTTTTTGATCAATGACGTTTTATTTTAATTCGAGTATGTCTAGTGCTTTACTTTTTTTATATAAGTTTAATTCGAGTATGTCTAGTGCTTTACTTTTTTATATAATTTTAATTCGAGTATGTCTAGTGCTTTACTTTTTTATATAAGTTTAATTCGAGTATGTCTAGTGCTTTACTTTTTTATATAATTTTAATTCGAGTATGTCTAGTGCTTTACTTTTTTATATAATTTTAATTCGAGTATGTCTAGTGCTTTACTTTTTTATATAATTTTAATTCGAGTATGTCTAGTGCTTTACTTTTTTATATAATTTTGAACCGACACACACGAGAATCCTCTATTTATTCCAACGATTTTTTTGTGTACATTTTTTTTTCTTGTTTTCACGGCATGCGGGTCATGAATTCCAGAAAACAGCCCAATATAAAGTGTGTACAATAGAAAAGATTAAAAGAGACCTATGTCCAGCAGCAGAACGAATATAGTTTTATTTTTTATCCCCATTTTCACCAAATGTATCAAATAGCAACAAAAAAATATACAAAAATGTATGATTTTTTTACTGTGGCAAATGTAGTGACTATATTTTAACAATGTTATGATTACATTATTATAATTTCGAAAACATGATGGGAAGAGAAGAAGGTAGGGGGGAGTGGAGAGGAAGCATCGACCACAGAAAACTCTTATTACAATTTTACCCCACGTGTCTCAATGTAATAATAATATTATATTAAATTAAATTAAAGGGGCACAGTCAAAAAGATAAAGATGCGCACAAAACAAACAGATAAAATATCCGACAAACAATTTCTGTAATACATAGTACAATATGTTGCCATTTCGTATTCATATAATTTCTTTCATTTATCTTCAATTTTCAAGGTGCACTTCATTAGATAATTTATATATTCTCAATAAATTAAACGTAATATTTTACTAATTATAAGTTCAAAACCAATTGCCTATAATTTTATTTAAATTAAAATATTATTTCAAAAATTATCGATTGATAAATGTTTTTATACAGAGCTCAAAATTTTTACGCACTATTGAAAATATTGATATCATGGTGAGATTTTTATTTTGCTAGTCAATAATTATATTATAAAACATATTTCTATCGAATAGAATTGCTAATGGCAGAATGGGCTGTCATGATAGTAACCGATAGTAAGTTGTGCCTCGTGAGATAATCTGGATATTTAAAGAAATAAAGACTGTCCATCTTGTGTAGGTCAAGGTCTTAATGCTAAGACCAGACCACCTTAACCTATAAACACTTTTGATTTATATATTGTATCTTATTGTATTTTAAGTATGTAGGTAGGTAATTGGTTTCTAATTAAAATAATAATATAAGTAGGTACTAACAAATTATTCTGCGTACGTTTTCTTCAGAATTATTTTTTATACTTATCTATTTAACTAGTTGCATGTAACACATGAGATCCAACTGTCGATGGCGATAGTAAGCATAATTGAAGAATACGTACCAAACTATAAACACTTGTTACACACAAATTAATAAATTCTTTAAGATATTTTGTTTTCTATATATAACGTGTAGGTATGTACCTATGTCAGGATATGATAGTATGGAGGTCAGTCTGTTTTTCCTATCCAGAATATGAAAACAGCATGATGTATGTTTGTAGATTAAGTAGGTATCAAACTATTGAGTGAGATATTGTGTAGTGCTAACACTGCTAACTGCCTTACAAATTGTATGAAACGATGTCGTCACAAAATTATTTTTTTATGAAAATTGTTAAAAAAAATTGAGATGTAATACTATGTACAATATTCATATTTTTTATAGAGAATTAAATTATCTAGTTGAGGTGTTTCGGTTTTATTCGATATTTTTAAAAACTTTGGAAATATAGGGAGTTTAACACATAAATTTATCACAAAATAATTTTTTTTCAAAATTTCAAATTTGAAAAACAAATTTGAAATTTTGTATTAATACCAATTTTCAGCGTTCTAGCTTTTATGGTGTATGAGATATATGGAATAATAAAGTAAAAATTCAAAAGTTGATAACCCCTGACTGAAACAAAAATTCAAAATTCTGAGTATGAAAGTGTTGTAGGCCTATAACTATCTATATATTATAGATATATATTGGGCTCTGTAAATTGAGCGGATCATAAGTTATAAGGGGGGGAACACAGAGATACACACACACAGACACACTAAATATTCTACTCCGAATTCTGAGTAAATCCGTATATAAAACATATATGCTGCGAAGCCTCTGAGTTAGGGTTAGAAAAACCGTGAAAAATATAGACTGTGCATACAAATCTCGCGTATCTTGGCTTGACACTTTGTCGATACGTTAAGAGAATAAACTTCTCTTGAACAAATCGACAGTTGGATTAAACCTGTCTGTCCATGCTAGAATTTAGCAATTGATTTTTAACTAACTTCCCGACCATTAATAACTCTGAATCATTCAGAATTTGTATAATATATTAAAAGTAACAATGCATATTAAGACTGTTTACATGTTTGAATTCATGTTAAAATTCCAGCTTTATTCATTTTATATTTTGATAAAATTTAACACCTTTGTATTTCATACAAATTGTGTACCATTTATATCGTTTCTCAATACATACATTATATAATATATTCTTCTTCTTCTTGTTCTTCCATTAGGTCCAGGGCCAGTTTTATTCTGCATTTTCAGCCTCCTGTGATGTGGACTGCCAACTATCTCGCCATCTTTTTTGTAGGCGTCCTCGTGGTCGAGACTTCTCCGGTACGTTGCCTAGGACTATCTTTGGCATCCTATCTTCGGAAATGCGGCTGACGTGTTCGTTTCAGTACCTTCTCCTTTGGCGCCCCCTTCTAACGATATCCTCAGCTTCGCAGATTCTTCGGATCTCTTTATTTCTGACTCAATCATGAAGACTTTTGCCAGCTATGCATCGCAGTATTTTCATTTCGCTGGCACGCAGGAGTTGTTTGGTACGGACCGTATCAGCTCTGGATTCAATGGCGTATGTTAGGATGGGTCTCACGCATGTTTTGTAGATCCTCATTACGTGTGTTTTGTATTTGAATTTGTTTGCTGTATAACATCTGCATTTAACAATGGCAGTATGAATGTAAACAATCTATAGACTGACGTGAAATATTTTTACTCCTCACTAGCCCAAGGGGATATAATGGGGAGTTACGAGTATATGTTCACAATTATTAAGGCTATTTTTTATTGCAGATTATCAACTAGTATCATGCTGAGATTGTATTCTGAAAGTTTCATCACAATGTATCTGTGTGTTGTATGTGCTGTATACTATGTGTTATGAGCTGTGGGCTACATACGGCGTGTTTATTCTACTTAATCGAGTGCTTATTCGATTCTTTTCAAATTTTGCAAATTTGTACCTATATCTTACTCGTCTAGACTCCAATAGATTTTGAAGGATATCTGATCAGTGTTTCTCATTTTTTTAAGTGTCAAATATTTCAATGTGACCCCTAGCTAAGTAAACTCAAAATTTGATATATTTATTTAGCTAAAAAAAAGCACATCACTTTCATAAAATGGCATTGAAAAATTATCGAGTTTTCTTAGTAAAATATTGAAAAAAAAATAATTTAACAATCTCAGGTCATGATAATGCTGAAAAATTTCCATACGATATTTGAATACTTTGTAGAGTGACTTGGTGGTGAGGAGAATAGCGTTTGCCCCAACCCACTTGTTTTTCACCAACTTTCAATAATGGTTTTGGAAACGAAAAATTACGCCTGATTAATACTAAATTAAAACCGTATATTATAAAACTTGGGACACCAAAATTCACAGTGGACACAACGAGTATAGTCGCATTTAATTTTCACTAAACTGAGTGGGGTTTAAACATAATTATTAATTCTCTCGCCGACTTAGGTATAGTAGACTGTAGTGTTCTGTGTCAAAACGTTTCGGTATAAAACACAGCTGTGAAATAAAAACAGGTTGAAATAACCTAGAATTATCGTTAAGTGCCATTGAATCAAACCTCGCTGTGTGATTTAGTTGTATGCGAGCATTTACTTCTTTCACATTGTGATTTCCATCGAAGCTGAGTATAGTGACTTGCCCACAGTTGGTAAACATACACGGTTTGAGTGGTTGGTGTTCGTGGTTATTATAACGTTTTTTCTTTTCGAAATTTACCGATCGACGTATCAACTAGCGTGGTATATCGTACATCAATTTGTATACGAACGTATATTTATCAATTTAATTTCATGCATTGTATGGAAGAGATTTTAACGCGTGTTTAAAGAATTAATTAAAAACTTGTTTTGAGGTGAACAGAATTGATTTAAAAAGTATCGCCAGAAGTGTCTGCATTGTAGAATTCGCCAGTAAGTATGTTTATTTAATGTATAAAATTATATTATTGTATGTGGTTGAAATGCGAAAAAATATTTGCGTAATTATTAGTGAATTGAATGTTATTGAGTACGCGGCTATTTGCGACTATGTATTTCACGTAGGTACCTAATTAAATAAAATTGAATGGCATATTAATAGTTATGAAAAATGATAAAATATTTTTTTGAATCTACAAAATAAACACTATTATCTTAAATAATATATCCATTGGAAATCCAAAGCCCTTCAAAACGTGTTTCTATATCACTTTCTAAGTCATTATCAAACGCTCTATCAGGTCTCCCGACGGAATAATAATTATTGACAGTCAATTATTTTATTGAATATATCACGCAATATTTATAACACTGCTTTACCAATCTTTCTATATTTAAATATAGTATAAAATATTTATAACACTGCTTTACCAATATTTCTATATTTAAACATAGTATTAAATATTTATAACACTGCTTTACCAATCTTTATATATTTAATCATAGTATAAAATATTTATAACACTGCTTTACCAATCTTTCTATATTGAAACATAGTATAAAATATTTATAACACTGCTTTACCAATCTTTCTATATTTAAACATAGTATAAAATATTTATAACACTGCTTTACCAATCTTTCTATATTTAAACATAGTATAAAATATTTATAACACTGCTTTACCAATCTTTCTATATTTAAACATAGTATAAATTAAGCTATCATTGTAAACATAAAAATTAGATAGATATTTTAGTCAATTTGGGCACATAACTGATTCAGACAAAATATTTTTTTTAGTTCAATGTATTAGTAGTTTTTATTTGCCTTCGCAGAAATCATATTGATTACTATTTACAATCTCTTTTAACTGTATGAGATTTTTACTGCTTTAAGTCATTGTCATTCGTTTTTTTTTTATTTTGCATTATCTCAAAATAATTTGCAGTGGGTATTATTTAAATAGTTATTTTATGAAAAAAATGGCCATTCTATATGATACAAAGAGTAGTAATGTTCAGAGCCAGATAAATTAACTTGATACACTCAAGAGTATTCTGATAAGACGCCTATAGTAAATAACATTTATATTAAAATCCAAATTTGTTGCCTTTGTCAACTACTCTCTCGTGTAAGTCTAAATTTTAAGGTTGTAGGATACATACATACATAGCATCACACCATGTCCCTTAGAGGGTAGGCAGAGAGAACCGAAAGCTACATTTTTCTATCTTGACACACATTCATCGCTTCGTCGACATTCATGCATCGTCTCATACATGTTCGTCTGTTGTTCGTGCTTCTTACATTTCCGTCTTTCAGAATATCGTTCACATGGTCGAGACATCCTTTTCTTGGGCGCCCCCGACCTCTTATTCCGTATCTGTCAGCTTTTTATAATTTTTTCGTCAAGCGTTCTTAATTCATTCTTCTCAAGTGCCCAAACCATCTCAATGTGTTAACTTTCATTCCATTAATGACATCTTTCTTCATCTTACATTTTTTCCTTGTGTCCTCATTTCTTACTCTGTCAAACATCGTTCTATTACAGATTCTTCTTAGGATTCTAGTGGTTGTAGGCTATGTTTCCCTTATCCTGTTTCTCAACTTTGTTTAATGGACACGTCATTTCTCTCAACATTACTAGATCTCCTGCGTTTTAATATATTGTGTCTTGTCATATGCGGTTATAATCAACATCTAATTAGTTTAGATCTGAGCATATTCTAACCGAGAAGAAACAAAAGTTTTTATAACGAGGTATAATATTCACCAAACATCTTGAACGAGCTTACGGTTGCGCAGAGCGCAAATTTGTGTATTTTTGCTTCGTTGGTTTACGTGCATATTGCCCCCCTTCTCGGCTAAAAGTTCAAGTTATTTGGCGACAACTATAAGTTGTTGTGAAATGCTGACTTCAGCTTTGAAAATAATAAATTATTGTCATTGTTAAGTTAAATGTAAATATATTTCTTCTTTTTCAGTCTATTTCCGTCCACTACTGAAAAGCTTGTTGTTAATTCATAGTTACATTTCTAATTTTACTGAAGATGGACTGTTGAAAGTCAGAAAACGTTATAATTAATCGAGTATTAAAGTGAGGTGAAATAAAAAAATGTTTTAGCACATACATTAAACCGAATTTGTGATAAAAATGAATGAAAATACGAGTCATTGCTTAAACGCATTTTATTATAATATTTTTGGTAACTTATTGAGTATAATTTCCATACATACCATCACGTCTTGTCCCTCACAGGGGTCATCAGACAGAACCAAACGCCACACTTTTCCACAGTTTTATTTCTATTTAGTGCTAAAAACAAATTAGTAGAAAATTAATGAATCAGTTAAGTAAAAATAAGTTAATTTTTAAAAAATATGTTTTCGAATTTAATTTTCCACTCTTTGTTGTTGATGAACATAAATGACCTTTTCCGTTCATCAATTTCGATTTCTCCGTGAATTATTCATACATAGATATTATTTTCCGGAACATTACAGTTTCCTGTATATATAAATAATATTGTAACATAAACGTTGCGGTTTGTTGAAATTGTTCATGATTTTAAAATAATTATATGCATTAATACCAACAGATATTGTACGTAAATTATATATATTTTATTTCATGGACAATAGTGGAATAAAAATTATAGTAGATAAGGCAATATATTTGTTGATATCCTGATATGATGGATTTCGACTAGTTATGAGGAAAAGTCTTGCAAGTCTTGTAGTCTTGGTCTTGCTAGACTTGCTAAACCATAACCAAGACCGTATATGTCGCTGTAAAATCATAATAAAGACCAGGTGGTGCTAATCTAAAACTATGACCAGGCTTTGCAATAATTCAAAATTTAAATTTATTAATTCGGTGTCAATTTTTTTTTTTATTTTTTATATATTTTTATCTGTTTATGTTTTTTATCAGTATTGTAACACATAAATGGCTTATGCCGTTTATTGTGTAAATAAATAATTAAAATTTGCAATCTCGCGAATATTTATATTTTTTTTATTTTTAATCAAAAGTACCTACTATCAACATAATACAAAAATGAGTGATTTTATTGTATTTTTTATTATTGTAAATGATGAAATCATAGATAAGAAATTAAAAGTTGTCTATGGATAAATAATCAGCTCTAGGTCTATGCACTTTACATATATGATGTAAATATGAAGTCGATCGGCCTTATAATATATTTGGGCTGTAGAGAGGACACAAAAAGGATAATCAGTACGGCATACGGCGTACGGCATACGCCATACATACAAACACATCCCGACGAAACTCATAGTGTGCATTCTCTACGAATCAATCTTAACAATCCTGAATAGAATATTCTACAACCGGTTCAGATTTGGTGCTGATTTTTCAAGTCCGTTATTATATAGCACACATATACAATACGTATACAATAGATATAAACTTGGTAGTCTGCGGTTGATTTTATTTTAGAAACATGATTGTTGTACAAAAAAATATTCAGTATTTAATCACATAATAAATTGCCAGGAACACAATCGCTGCAGCACCACTCAAACATGGAATCCTTAAATAAAGAGCAGTTTCACAACTAACCACAAGTACCTACCTGTGCAGATATGTTATTTGTTTCTTTGATGTTAAGAAAATTTATAATATGTTAAAGTATGTAGATGTAGGTAATATGATGTTTAAAGTGAGAGCAAAGATTGAAAGTGTTCGTAATATAATACATATGTATCTAGTATCTTAATTGTGATTTGTTTGTAGACGTACTTGTTAGTGGAACAGCGCTAACAATATATGTAAGTAAACACGACATTTCTGCTTTCACTGAAACAATTTTACTCATGCCTTTGCCTATAAAACTTGGTGATAATCTAATTATTTCACACCAAAGTACTAAATATATCTTGTACGTTATTTGCTTGTAGTCAACTGAAACAATTATTCTTAATGTGTTTATAATAAACATAAGCACCGCCAAAATAGGTACTTTTTATAAGTACAATATATAGTATGGCCCAGGAGTGATGGACCAAACGAAAATGTGGAATAGAAGACAGTATTTCCGATTGATTTGGCTCCCTTTATTACAGTATGGAAACTGACGGTACAATATCTGTTAAATTTTATTGTTTTTTCGGAAAAATCTCAAGGTGTACCTACCACAAAAAAGCGGTGCCCCCTGGTAATTTGACGGTCATATGGGACGTCACGTGTATCCTCATGCCTACGCGTGTGGACGCTTGGGGCGGCCCATGGGCCGTTAAAGCTAACGAGGACGGATGAAAAACCCAAGCTAAGGTCTGTCGTGCCGAGAGCTGAATGGCACTTGGGTTACATAGTGTCAGAAGCGACTCCTGGGGAAACCGGGCGAAATCCCCTTGTAATGCAGCCTTCTGCGTCTAAGAGGCTCTGGGCGCAGTGACGTATATTTCCTCAATACTCGTGGGAACTAAATGGATAAATTTAATAAAAATTCTTACGATAGTGAAGGAGAGAGCGAAGAAGACAGTATCACTGTCTTGCTGCAGGGTTGTTCAGAGGCCCTCAGCAGAACAGTGATAGATCAGTCGGAGGGGTGTGACTCCCCAATGACTGTAAACTCCGATGTGGAAACAGGGACTGAACTGGCCCAATCCACTAGGAATAATTCTCCATTATCTGATATAATGGAGTATGTGGATATCCCACAGATCCCATCAGTGGCGAGTACGTCTCAAACCCTGACGGAGGACTGTGAGGAATCCAATATTGGACAACACAGTGTAAAACGCTGTGGAGCATCCAGAAGAAGGCTTAAGAAGGCTCTGATAAGGGGTGGGATGTCTACAGACCCTGCTGACAAGCCCGCTACCGACATTCATCCTTCAGCTGTTAAAAGGCCAAGGCAGGATGACTCTATTGAGCATCCCAGTAAGAAGGACAAAGCTGAAGCAATGTCCTACCGAAAAGCCATCAGCCACAAAGTCGGAATCTGCTCTAAGACCGACTCAAAACTTACCGACAAGGAACTGACCACCCTTGAGGTAAGGCTAAACGAGGCCGTGTTTCAGGCAATGGATGCAAGGCAGTATGTTCCAAGATTCGAATCTTGTGTTCCCAAGATGGGCATACTAGCCATTACATGCATAGACCAAAGATCCAAGGAATGGATCGAGAAATTAGTTCCTATCTTACCCTGGAAGGGGGCGGAACTAAAGGTGATCCAAGGGCATGAACTGCCTAGGAACCACATAGCTGTGGCAACCATCCCAGGTAAAGCCTACCTAAAACCTCATATGGTATTAAGATTGCTAGAGAGCAATGAGGGAATCAACACCAGACACTGGAAGGTGTTAAACATCAATAAACTTGACTGGTGTTACAAAATGGCATTCTCAATTGATGAGGCATCAGCCAAAGCAATTGAGAGGGCTGGATACAGGCCTTATATGGGCATGACCAGGATATCCTTTATGATAAAGGAGCTGGGATCAAACAAGGAAAAGGGCCTTGCGACAAATGATGGATTAGCTGGGGCTGGACCTAGTTCAACTAATGCCGTCATTAAGGAAATTGGGCTGAATGCTGGAGACGTAGGCCCTGGCGAGGGGTCACGAAATCCTCATGTGGCAGCCTCTGAGATCGTGGTTGAGGCTGAGTCAACACCAGGCCTGGCCCGACCTGCTCTGGGTGGCTCTGGGGGTTTCGTGCCTGTCGCCGGGGCGTCAGTCGGAGTGAATCCTGCCAGTGGAAAGTCCATCGGTGTCACCAATGCTGGGACAACATCTGGCCCGACAGAGGTGATGCCGAGGACTGTGTCTGCCGGTGCTTCCAATGCTGGGACATCAGCTGGCCCGTCAAAGGTGGCACCGAGGGCAGTGTCCATTGGTGGCGTCAATGCTGGGACATCGTCTGGCCCAGTAGGGACGGCATCGGGGACGGTTTCTGCCTTCGGTGGCGCCAATGCTGGGACAACATCTGGCCCGGCAGGGGAGGCACCGGGGACGACCGCTGGAGGGATTTTGGGGCCGGCACACTCGGCTCAAGTAGTAAGAGGTGCTAGAGGTGGCAAAAAGCTACCTAGAAAAACCTCATATCCCGCCGGAGGGTATACCTATGACGAAAACGGTAACCCAAAAGCGGTGAATAAATATCCATTGAAGAGCAGGGGCTCCCAATGGAAAGGGCCTAGAAGGCATTGAGGACCATGTTGATGGACACTCAATACTCATTAAATATAATAAAGGCAAATATAGTTACTGACAATACCAAAAAACGGAACTACAACAGTGGTGAAGGATACATAAACCCTAACACTGGAAAAAATATCAATGATAAGATAGGTATACTTCAAATAAACCTTCACCAGGCTCGAGCTGCTTCGGCTATTGCCAATAGAAGGTTGCAGAAAGAAAACCTAACAGCACTACTGGTACAGGAACCATGGACCATTAATAACAGAGTATGTGGTCTGGGCTCCATGGGAACAGTTATATCCTGTGACCATGAATCTAGACCCAGAGCATGTATAGTGATAAACAATAATACCAAATATATTGGCATTCCAGAATTTTGCAAAAGGGATCTCGTGGCTATAATGATCCCACAAAAAGCAGACAACAGAAAACTAATACTCTGTTCAGCATACTTTGCAGGTGATGAAGCATTACCGCTTACAATCCTTGAAGAAGTAATAAACTTCTCAAAGCAGAATGATGCGAGACTCATTGTTGGGTGTGATGCAAACGCGCATCATACAATATGGGGCAGCACAGACTGTAATCAAAGAGGGGAAAATCTTTTAGATTTCATCATCACACATAATCTAAACATTGTGAACAAAGGTAATGAACCTACATTCACTACCAAAGCAAGGTCTGAGGTTTTAGATCTCACCCTCTGCTCACAAAATATCAGTAATGAAGTAATGGACTGGCACGTATCGTCAGAAGAATCAGCTTCTGACCATAGACATTTAATGTTCCACATTAAAAGCAAAAACAACAATTCAATATAGAAATAAAAAATCTACTGATTGGATTGGGTTCAAAGACGACCTTAAGGGTGGTATTAGCCCAATAGAGTCGACAAGAAATCTAAGAAGAATAGATTTAATTACGGATGAACTTACGGAAAACCTAATTATGGCCTATGAACAGAATTGCCCAATTAAAACAAAAACTGAAAAAAGGGAAGTTCCCTGGTGGAACTCAAACCTATCCACCCTTAGGGCAAAAACTAGGAAACTGTTCAATAGGGCTAAACACTATAGCCTGTGGGAAGAGTATAGAAAATCTCTAACAGAATACCATAAGGCTATAAGGAAAGCCAAAACGGAATCTTGGAAAAAGTTCTGCAGCACCATAAATGGTACTAAAGAAACAGCAAGGATTAATAAAATCCTTGCCAGGAGGAAGGAACCTGGTATAGGTCTCCTAATAAAAGAAGATGGTAATTATACTGCAACATGCAAGGAAACACTTGAGCTATTAGCTAAAACACATTTTCCTGGATGCGAAACGGTGAAGGAAACCATCACTAAGCCTCCAGGATGCGATAAACCAAGTTTAAATGACTGGAGATTAGCATCAAAAATCTTCAGGCCTAATCAAATCAAATGGGCTATCAACTCTTTTGAGCCTTATAAAAGCAGTGGAAATGATAACATATTCCCTGCTCTTCTACAGAACGGTATAGAAAAAATCATGCCGACACTGCTGAAAATATTCAGATCCAGTCTTGCATGGGGCTATGTTCCACAAAGCTGGAGAATAGTCAAAGTAACCTATATACCAAAACCAGGTAAAGAAAGTTATAAGACTCCAAAAGCTTATAGACCAATTAGTCTATCTTCATTCATGCTAAAAACTATGGAAAAGATTTTACATAGATACATAGTGAGCAATAAAATAACATTGCATCCTATTCATCCAAAGCAACATGCTTACCAAGAGGGCAAATCTACTGAAACAGCTCTTATTGAAATCGTAGGAAATATAAGAAAATCCCTAGATAGCGGAGAAATTACTCTGTGTGCGTTCCTAGACATAGAAGGAGCATTTGATGCAGTACCAATAAGCGTACTAATTAGTGGACTAAGACAGAAACATGTAGACAATACTATAATAAAATGGATTGACAACATGTTATCCAATAGATACATCATAACTAATCTGGTGGATGAGACAACTAAGGCTAAAACAAACAGGGGGTGTCCGCAGGGTGGAGTCTTATCACCACTCCTGTGGACGCTGGCTGTGGATGGCCTAGTATGCACACTGAACGAATGTGGATATAATACACAAAGCTATGCAGATGATATAGTCATTACAATCAGAGGGAAAGAATGTGAAACAATCTCTGATCTGCTACAAAATGCACTAAAAATAGTTGAAAAATGGTGCAAAGATAATGGACTAACAGTTAATGCAAATAAAACAACTGTTGTACCTTTCACTAGGAAAAGGAAGCTGAATAAACTATCACCTCCAATATTCTTTGGAAAAAAACTGGACTTTTCCAATGAAGTAAAATATCTAGGTATAACATTGGATAGTAAATTAACATGGACACAACATGTAGAAAAAGTTGCTCAAAAAGCAATCAAAGCATTATGGACATGCCATAGACTCATAGGGAATAATTGGGGACTAAAACCCCAACAAGCTCTGTGGTCATACACTACAATAATAAGACCCATAGTATCTTATGCTGTAACAGTTTGGAATGACAAACTACAACAAAGAGGCTGTGTAGATAAACTTAAACGTTTACAAAGATTAGCCTGCTTGCTCATTACGGGAGCCTTACACACAACTCCCACCGCTTCTCTAGAGGCCATGATTAGTCTACCACCTCTCCATTTATACCTTGAAAAAATGGCAAAGGAAGGTATTATAAGACTAACAAGTGGAAATAAACTAAACACAAATTTAGAAATCCAAGCAAATCTAAACAAAATAGAATCTCAAGACAAATTACTTGCATTCCCAACAGATAAAATATTAACTGTTTACAACTTTGAAAAACCATACAAAGTAGAAATACAAACTAAAACTACAATAGCAGATGTTTGGTATCAGGAATCCAATGGTGCACTTATATGGTACACTGACGGATCCAAGAAAAAGAATGGTAAAGGATCGGGTATATATGGGCAAGTGCCTAGGGTGAAGATCCACAAGCACTTGGGACAGTATGCAACGATCTTCCAGGCAGAAATATGTGCCATAACACTCTGTGCCTATGAAATCCTAAGAAGGAATTATAAGAACCACAGAATATACATTTACTCTGATAGTCAAGCTGCTCTTAAAGCTCTTGATTCCTACACAGTAACTTCATCAACAGTACTAGACTGCATTGAAGCGCTGAAGACTTTATCAGTAAACTATGGTAACAAAATCATACTAAGATGGGTACCTGGACACTCCAATTATAAAGGTAACGAGGAGGCTGATGCTCTGGCAAATAGGGGAGCGGACATAGCTACCTATGGGCCGGAGCCTCACTGTCTCCTAGCTAATAGTATTGTTAAATCAACACTTTACCAAAGAATGCTTAACAATGCCACTGAACTCTGGTTATCTACCCCAGGACAAAGACATTCAAAAGCACTCATTTCAGGATTCTCTTCAACACACTCTAAGCGGATCCTAACAATGAGCAGGAATAACCTTAGGATTCTTACTAGAATCTTAACTGGTCACTGTAGACTCAATAAACATCTATGCACGATGAATTTATCGGAAATGTACCTATGCAGGTTCTGCATGGATGAACATGAAACACCGATGCATCTACTTACAGAATGTGGCCCACTAATGCAAACAAGAGTAAAGAAAATAGGTTTGCATATTGCTGATCAAAAGCAAATCAGAGACACCGATCCACAAAGGATTTTACAGTTCTTCCAGGAGATAGGACTATGGAATGACATCTAGCAGGCAAAGTATCACAATGGACTACTATTGAGTCGACGTGAGAAGGTCTCTAGATGGGTAATAAAAAAATAAAAATAAAAAATACCACAAAAAATCATGAAAAAATCCCATAAAGATTATTTTGTCGTGTATCTGCATGAGGAATGCACCTTTCCAATAACATCCTTTTAAAATTAATAGCAAGCCTATGTAATAGTTAATGATTTTGTGAACATTTCTTCACATTAAACAAAACTTGATTTTCAATCAAAACACGAGTAATTTGGATGTTTTTACATTATGGAGAGTTCTGTTATCGCAATTTAGAAGCTATAAATCAAAGGTATGAAAGGTAGAAGAAAAATACTCGACGCAGCCAAAGGTGCAGGAAAAGTCGTAGCAACGAAAAAGTAAAGTAAGTAAAGGTATGAATGAAATGGTGTGTTTTTTTTATTTATTTATTTTAACGTATACGGCTTCACGTCATTATATAAATACGCATATCAATAAAAACACTTAAAAATTACAACAAACAATCAACAAGTCCAAAATATTTTTTTTATTTATTATTCTTTAAGAATATAGATGCACAATTCAATGTTAACACAAATTACAATTAGGACACAAGTTAATTAATAAAGAAAATAAAAATCAACAAAACAATACAATTAGTCATCACAAAAATGATTGTCTGACAATGCTCGCTTGTACATAGCTAGGGAATCTGAAAAAAATGTCAGTTATATGAGCATATAGTATTTTTTTATTTAATGTTTTGGTTTATTTTGAGTCCATAATATTGTATATTAATTTTATGTTTGCTTATGCATATAATTATTTTTTATTTTTGAAGTTATTGTTTAACTGCTTTGATTTATATTAATAATTTATTAATTTTAATAAATAAATAAATAGATAAATAAATAATTATTCGATTGGTTATCCAACTGTCGATTTGTTCAAAGGAATTTATTTCTCTTAATATATCGACAAAGTATCTAGCCAAGATACGCAGAATTGTATGTCAGGTCTATATTTTTCATGGTTTTCGAAGTCAAAAAAACACCAACTTAGACGCTTCGCGGTATATATGGTCTATATATACGGATTTACTCAGAATTCAGAGTAGAACATTTAGTGTGTGTGTGTGTGTGTGTGTGTGTGAGGGTGTGTTTGTGTGTGTGTGTGTGTGTGTGTGTGTGTGTGTGTGTGTGTGTGTGTGTGTGTGAGGGTGTGTGTGTGTGTGTGTGTGTGTGTGTGTGTGTGTGTGAGGGTGTGTGCGTGTGTGCGTGTGTGGTGTGAGGGTGTGTGTGTGTGTGTCTGTGTCCCCCCCCCCCCGCTTATAACTTTTGATCCTCTCAATTTACAGAGCATAAAATTACAAGTAAGTTATAGGACTACAAAACTTTTATACTCTTATTTATTTATTACTAGCCTTTATGTCCCGCCGTTGGCCAAGAATGTAAAATTGTGAAAGAAAAAGCAATCGTTTTTATAATATTGTCACCCAATTATTTTGCAATATCAGACTATGAAAAGTGGTTTGAAATTTGATTGAGTTTAAGTATTGTAAAATGTTCAATTGATGGCCACAACCCATTATTTTTTATATATTGCTATAAAGTGTGAATGAAGTATAATATTTATACAATTTCTGCTCGCATGGACTATGCGTAATGGTTTTAAATATGACTGTTTATCAACGTTGTAAAGAGATTGGTTTGGCCACAACCCCCATTTTTAAATATTATCATCGAAAACAAATTGTAATGTGTACCTATTGAAAATTTAGTAATTTTGGATGTTGGGATGTGGTTAAAATTTGATTAAACAAACGTAGGTACTGAAAAGATCTAGTATTGGTCACATCCCATTCGTTTTTATATTTTTTCATCAAGTGTGCATTATATTTTTGCACAATTAGACTGAAAGTCTACATTAACGAAGAAGAAGAAGACTTAAACTATAGTAAATAGTTTTTAATTTGAATATAAACGTTGTGAAGAGTTCAGTTATGGCCACAACCCCCATTCTTTAAATATTAGGTGTTGAAAATTATTCAAAATAGGATGATATAAATGGTTTAAATTTGATTAAACAAAAGTATTGAAAAGATTCTAGTGCAGGTTACATCGTCACATCCCACATCCCATTCGTTTTTACATATGTGTTTTCATCAAGTGTGCATATCGTTAATAATATTTCTGCACAATAGACTATGAGACTTAAAACTAACCCAAAAGACTAAATAAAAAAGAGAAAAATAAGTATAAGACTATAAGAAATAGTTTGTATAAAAAACTATTCCAATGGTCTACATAAAATAAGTAAAAATACATATACCTAATAGAAGAATTAGACAATTGGAAATAGATTGTATAAAAGCTCACCCAAAGGTCTACAAAAAAGCAGAAGAAGAATAATTAGACTATTGGAAATAGTTTGTATAAATACTGACCAAAAGGTCTACATAAAAGAAAATGAATAAGACTATTGGAAATAGTTTGTATTAAAACTCTCCCAAAAGTCTACGTACTTAAATAAAGAAGAATAATAATTAGACTAAAGGAAATAATTTTTATAAAAAAATGACCCAAATGTATACATAAAAGAAGAAGAAGAAGAATTAGACAATAGGAAATAGTTTGTATAAAAACTGCCCTAAAGGTCTACATAAAATTAAGAAGAAAAAGAATTAGACTCCAGGACCCGCCGCTTCAGACCCTTCAGTACCTCCCGTCCCTTCAGGCCCTTCAGTACCTCCCGTCCCTTTAATCCCTCATTACGTCCCTTCCAATCAGGCCCTTCAGTACCTTCCGTCCCTTCAGGCAGTTTTATACCTCCCGTCCCTTCAGGCCCTTTAGTGCCTCCCTTCCCTTCATTACATCCCGTCCCATCAGTCGGTTAAGAAAAGTTTAAATCCTGAAACCATCCTGGAAGAACCGCGAAGAGGTGAAAGAACCTTCTTTTCCCAGGATACTCTACCTTAATAGGTAAAATGACTAAATACACGAAGAAGAAGAAAAAAGTTTAAACCCAGATACCTGCGAAGATATGGAAGGAAAATTGGACCTTCTTCTCCCAGGATATTCCACCTTCATAGGTTAAATGACCAAATGCACGATGAAGAAGAAAAAGAAGAAGAAAAAAGTTTATATCCAGAAACCGTCTTGGAAGACCTGCGAAGAGATGAAAGGACAGTTGGACCTTCTTCTCCCAGGATTCTCCAACTTCATAGGTAAAATGACCAAAAATACACGATGAAGAAGAAGAAGAAGAAATAAGTTTAAATCCAGATACCTGCGAAGAGATGGAAGGAAAATTGGACATTCTTCTCCCAGGTTAGTCCACCTTCATAGGTAAAATGACCAAATAGACGATGAAGAAGAAGAAGAAAAAAGTTTAAATCCAGAAAGCTGCGAAGAGATGGAAGGAAAATTGGACCTTCATCTCCCAGGATAGTTCATCTTCATAGGTAAGATGACCAAGTACACGTTGAAGAAAAAGAAGAAAAAAGTTTATATGCAGAACCCGTCCTGGAAGACCTGTGAAGAGATGGAGGGACAGTCGGACCTTCTTTTCCCAGGATACTCCCCCTTCATAGGTAAAACGACCAAATACACGAAGAAGAAGAAGAATAAGAAAAAAGTTTAAATCCAAAAACCATCCTGGGCATACCCTCGACAATTCACCAAAGTTTCATTATAATCGGACAAACGGTTGATAAATAAATAAATAAAATAATTTTCCTATAGGAAATCAGTATAGGTATATTATTGTTGATTTGTAAGTAAATAGTATTAGGTAGGTACCTACCTACAACAACCTTCTAAATAAATTCGATTCCTAACAAATTTTATTTGAATATCACATTCTTTCTGTAGCCATGGAAACGATTCGAACACGTAAGTAATATCGAATGGTTCGGATACATTTTTTGAATATGTAGGTACCTACATTGGTTTGTTCGATGCCATAAAAATGAAAATTGTCCGAAATATCAAATATTATATACAAATTATGCAATTTTATTATGCCTATATCTTTACTAATAAATAACACATTTTTACAATATATGTCTTAAAACTTGCCGTAATGTCTTGTGTTTCATTTTATTATTTCATAATTACATTTATTTCAAAGGTTTATTATTTTCAAGAACATATTCATTCGGTGGGAAAATGAAATATTGTATGAAAAGATATTAAAATGGCGGCGTTTATGTACAAAAGGCTTACTTTAAAAATAAGTTAAACATTATAATTATACCAAATATTCACCATGTTTTTCACTTAAACGCTAAGTTATACTTCAAAATATATTTTTTTTGTGTAAATACCTACTTCTAACTTTTAAACTAACAGATATTTGCGTGCAAAATGTACACTTTTTTGACAGATATGACTTGGAAAATTTTGTATGAAAAAAATAATTATTTAAATATTTTTAAAATTCTGCATTTTTATCGCATTCTTTTTAGCGTGACACTGCATCAGGTATACTGGTACATGTTCGCACTTAAATTAGATTTTTAGATGCTCTTGGTTTTTCAGAAGGCGTGAGACAAACACACACACACACATACACACACACACACACATACACTAACATTTTGATTGCTTTATTACTTTAGATATATAGGTAATAATTTATTTTATTTTGAATTTTTGTTTCAGTCAGGGGTTTTGAGTTTTGATTTTTTTTAATTTTTACTTTTTTTCCATATATCTCAAAAACTATAAAAGCTAGAACGCTGAAAATTAATATAATTATAGACAAATACACAATCACAATTTTTTTTAAGTTCCAGAGTTTTCAAACATTTTTTATTTAGTAAAACATTTTTTTAAATATTTTTTTGAGTTTAACTGCCTGTATTTAAGTTTTTAAAAATATCGAAAAAAGCCGAAACACCCCAACTAGATTATTTAATTTTCTATAAAAAATATGAACATTGTAGTAGTACAAAACTTTTTTTTAACAATTTTTATGAAAATTGAATTTAGTGACAGTATAGGTAGGTATGTACACTACACGATATCTACGGGGACTCAATATTTTGACCATCATGCTATCCTGACATACATACCTACATGTTTTATACAGACTCCCATACTATGCTATCCTGACATACATACCTACATGTTTTATACAGACTCCCATACTATGCTATCCTGACATACATACCTACATGTTTTATACAGACTCCCATACTATGCTATCCTGACATACATACCTACATGTTTTATACAGACTCCCATACTATGCTATCCTGACATACATACCTACATGTTTTATACAGACTCCCATACTATGCTATCCTGACATACATACCTACATGTTTTATACAGACTCCCATACTATGCTATCCTGACATACATACCTACATGTTTTATACAGACTCCCATACTATGCTATCCTGACATACATACCTACATGTTTTATACAGACTCCCATATTATGCTATCCTGACATACATACCTACATGTTTTATACAGACTCCCATACTATGCTATCCTGACATACATACCTACATGTTTTATACAGACTCCCATACTATGCTATCCTGACATACATACCTACATGTTTTATACAGACTCCCATACTATGCTATCCTGACATACATACCTACATGTTTTATACAGACTCCTATACTATGCTATCCTGACATACATACATACCTACATGTTTTATATAGAAAACTAAATATTTATTAATTCGTGTTTAAGCGATTATAGTTTGGAACGTATTCTTCAATTATACATACTATCGCCATCGATGATTGGATCTCATGTGTTATATGCAACTAGTCGTACACAATATGTTGTTAATACCTACTTAAAAAACGATGATGGTTTAGATGGGTGGTGGCAGAGCGGTTGGCGTGCTGGGTTAGTAATCCAGTGATCGCGAGTAAGAATCCTGCCACGACCGATTTCGTTCACCTATAGCACAAGCATTTGCTTAATTTATAGAATGCATGAGGATGTATATGTACTTGTTCCAAGGACATATTAATTCTTTAAAAAAACAATATATACTCATCGAATTACATATAGTAATATTTTGCTCACAAATGTCGAATTTAAAACAATATTGTTTTTTTTAATATGCCTATCCATTTAATAATGTACCTATGCTATGTATTTACATGCTTTTTATTCTATCTATCATATTAAATATTATATTATGTATACTTATAAAATGATATCTTCAAAACAAATGTCAAACGTTGCTCCATAGTTCATCACAAGTATTGACAAAAAATAAAACCTATTACGACTTTCCAAACTTCTACTTTTGTCTCTTGATGATTTCCTCATCGTTTCTATCTCTTTGTGTTGTCATATAAGTGGATGTTATGATCACATATCGTGGCTGTAATTACTGTTAACAGTTGAATGGCTGGTCACCGTTCATTGTACAGTAGGTACATACGTACGTACAAGTCAGTAACTCTTGGACCTAGTATGCACGTAGAGTGAAGAGTCATGCCATCAACAAACCATAATTATTATTTTTATATAATACAATCATGCACACGTCACTATTAAATAAGTTTTTCTTAATTAAATAATGTTATGTGGCAGATTGAAGAGCACTTATGTACAAATACATCACACACAATCTGTTGTAATATAATATACCTACTATATTACAATATTACAATATTACGAAGGTACGCATACCATCTTTCAGTACTTCATTTCAAAATGGAATATGGTGAAATATAAAAAAATACTTTCTTAAAACTATAATATATTTGGGGATGATGGACGAACGTAGTTATATTATATGAAGCTCGAAGTTTTGTTTGTTTACATATCTATATAGTTAAAATTACTTTATTTTAATACCTATTATTTTAAGGTGAGATTTTACCTTTTTTTCGTTTTCTTGTAAATTATAAATTTAATTATTTTTAATCACACCATATTATTCACAATGACAACAATAATTAGATTACTGCTGCTCAATTAGGAAATCCTGTTCTAGGGCTAGCAATAAACCTTTGTCTTGTAACACAACATATGGCAACAAAAACAAGTTATGAAGTACCAATACGTACATAAAAAGTAACAAGTGAAATAAAAAAAATATAATAATCTTGTTTTTACAACTCGTTTTATTTATTCAATCGTGGAAAGTATTTTAATTATTTAGATCAAAATTATGTTATACTTAATACAAACATTAAAGACACACACAAGAAACCAACATATTAAAAAGCAAACTTGTTCCTAATTCGAATGTCAAATAATATGGTTGTATACAAAAAAACTTAAATAACTACTTCCGTATGAAAATTCAACAAAATTACAAAAAATATACTTTTGAAAACATCAGCCTATGAAAATTGTATATGATAATGTTGCAAGTATAATGCAGAGCTCGACAAAAGAGAGAATGCAGGTACCTAGGCTTATAATGTACCTATGTAGGTGGAGGTCAGATTTTTTATTACTTGGATTAGGCACGAACATTATTTCGTAGAGCCAATTTCATGAGCGCCTGGAATGATCTCGTAACAGGAAGATTGTTTAAACAATTAACTGGGTTATTTATATTTTTTGATTGATCAAATAAACATAAAAATACATAGGTATATATGAGGATGGAATAAATGATCGATGATTGAGATAAAAAAAACGCGTGATTTGATAAAGCGGAAACCGTGTTAAGTGCACATAGCGCAACTCACCTAAGGTAGGACAGTGTTGGTGCAGAACTGAGCTGAGTACAGAAAGTGGGTCAAGTGGAGTATTGAGAGAGTGTAGAAAGTGATTGTGATGATGATGAGATGATGCACCGGACCAGTACAGCGCATACCACAACAGCCCGGGGCATGCCGGGACTAGTTGGTTAAGTAGTTACCTACAACTACATACCTTCAGCTACATGTTGTATTGTAGACTATTTCTAACAAATAACAGGAAATAGTATGTGCTGTCAGTGTTGCACCGTCAGGAAAGATCGGAGAAAGGTGAGCGGCTAGCTGCAATTGAAATTATTGTACGTTTGGTAAAACCTTCATACTTGATGAACGAGTACCTACCTAGTGATGAGTAAAAGTGTTGCAGTTTTGGTCTAAATGTGTCTGAATAAGTTCTTTGACTGGCGAACCCCCTCATTAATATCTACAGCAATTGTTAAAAATCATCAATTATTATTGTATGTTTATACATGAGTACGAGAATTATAAAGCAGCCCATTCACGATCGTGTCATTCGGCGTCGCTCCATATGGACCGGCTCCATTTGGAGCATTGTAAAATTTTCATCGCACTCACGGGCGCGCCATCGAGCCATTAAAATTAGTACACGCAAGCGGTCGGCGCTTTTACACTAATAATTTCAATTTTTTTTTTATTTTTCAAGTAAAAATGAGTTATAATTCTGATGATGAGTTTTATACAACTGCTATAGCGGTTTGTTTATATATAAAAAATAAAAAAAAACCAAAGAGAAAATGTTGTATTTTCGCATTCACGATAGTGTCAAACAGTTCGGCGCAATGAGATGGCGCAATGTACCGCTGGTTTTCACACTCACGAGCATGCCATACCGACAAGATGCGCCGCGCCGTTTGTCGCGGCACTATGGAGTTTCGATCGTTTGGAATTCCATTTTGGTGTGTCAGGCCAATTGGGCTGCGCGGGTTTTGACATTCACGAACGCATTCTGGAGTGATAGCAAGCCATTTGGAAGGATGGCACGATCGTGAATGGGGGCCTTAAGGCATACTCCAAATAGGCACACTCACAATCGATTGTAATGTTATAAATATATTTTATAACAAACTGCATTAATTAAACAAACTACTCACACGTGTGTGTGCGAATAATCATTTCCAAAACGTGCAATATTTGTTTTACACAAAAGCATTATATTTGTGTAAATACAATGGAAATATTCGCCGACAGCTACGAATAATATCGATGTTCCAATAAAAAAAGGAGAAGAAGAGAGAAAATAAAAACAGTCAGCTGTTGAATAAACTTGTTCTTGTATAACAATGATTCAAGTTAAAATATACCCAGCATCCATACGGTTTATTGTTAAAAAGTAACTAGAACAAGAAAAATCCTAAATTAATGAGCGAACTTCCAATCGATAATTTGTTTAACAAAATAACCTGAATAAAAACAGACTCCACGATCATCATTGAAACCTTACATTATACCTATCAATAATATTCATAACTTTTTTTGGTTTCTGGGAAAAACATCGTAGCAATTAACTAAGTTTGATTTTTATTTGCAAGAAAATGACAAACAAATCATCAAAGAAGACATCAGAGACATAAAATATAAATTAAATACAAATGGTATACATACGTTAAGATGGCTGGACAAAACGGAGAAATATGCATGATTATGACATTTTATGGAATTCACCAGGCGAATTTGCTCTTCAAAATACCTGGAACGTCCCCGTATTACATATATTCAGAGCAGTATACGGTCTTAATTGATTTGGTGTTTTGATGCCAGTGTTAATATGTTTTATATGTAGTGTCCGGCCGAACATTCGGCTTCGCACATACCACTCTCGCCTCACCAGTGTTGAACTATTTGAGGTGTTTTATTGCATATTGTATTTTTTTGATTACCCGGCTCTTACGAAAAAAATAAAAAAATTAAATAATCGTTTTTCCCGAAAACGATTATAATAGAATAGAGTGGAAGAACTGTTCTAATCCGGTGAAAAGTCAAACCTTCGAATTCGGCCGAAGGTTACGGTTAGGGCCAAACATTCGACTCCGGGTAAAATCTGACCTTCGGTCGGACACTACTTACATATATACCCAAGGAATTTACAGTTGAATCGTTTGTCCAACTGTCGATTCATTCATGAAAATTCAATTCTCTGAATGAATCGACAGTATTAAGCCAAGATGCGTGTACGAAGGAACATTTTGTATGGCGTAGTGGACTTTTTGCATGCTAATAACACCAAATTAGAGGCTTCGCAGCATATATGTTCTAATACATGGATTTACTCAGAATTCGGAGTAGAACATTTTATGTGAGTTTTGTGTCTGTGTGTGTGTCTGTCTGTCTGTCCGTCCGTCCCTTATAACTTTTGATCCGCTCAATTTACAGAGCCCAAAATTTCAGAATATATAAATACTTATAGGCCTACAAAACTTTTATACTCATAGTTTCGAATTTTTGTTTCAGTCAGGGGTTATCAACTTTTGAATTTTTGGTCTCCATATATCTTAGAAACCATAAAAGCCAGAACGCTGAAAATTTGTATAAACATATACAAATATAAAATCTCATAAAATCGATGAATTTATTCAAAAAAATTCCAGCGTTTCTCAAACATTTTTATCAAGAAAAATATTTTTTGTGATAAATTTATGAGTTTAACTGCCTCTATATCCAAAGTTTTTAAAAATATCGAAAAAAGCCGAAATACCCCAACTAGATAATATAATTTTCTATAAAAAATATTAAGATGGTAGTAGTACATCTTCAATTTTTTTTTAACAATTTTTATAAAAATTGTATTAAGTGACGACATCGCTTCATACAATTTGTATGGCAGTCGCCTATACACAATATGTAAGAAGACTTAATAGTTTGATACTTAATCTCCAAACATACATACATACCATCATGCTGTTTTCATATTCCGGGTAGGAAAAGAGGACTGACCTTCAAACTGTCCCTATCTTGACATACATACCAACATGTGTTAAAATTTCCAATAATTTGGATTTATGGGTTTATGGTTTAATTCTTATCTTCAACTATAAATACTATCGCTATCGACAGTTGGATCTCATGTGTTACATGCAACTAGTATGTAATCTAAACTGAAATTATGTATGTAGTTGACCAAATAATTAAAGGACAAACCGTTCTATGTAGCCAGCACAGACAAGCATTAACACACATTTGTATATATTGAATAATTGTATGCATATATTATACTCAAATTATATATATTTACATACAAACATCTATTATAAACATACGAATATGGAGTGAAATGGACTCTTCAAATTATTGTTTTATTACGTATGCAAGAAACATTCACCTACTGACGAAGGTTGAAGATCAAAATTACGAGAAGAAAAAATGTGCTCCGTCCAGTTTTCAGTAGTTATATATGTATACGACGTAGTCTCCTCTACCCACAAGCGAGACTACTAAAGTGTGCTCCGTCCAGTTTTCAGTAGTTATATATGTATACGACGTAGTCTCCTCTACCCACAAGCGAGGCTACTAAAGATCTTGAAATGAAAGTACCTAAATAAAATGGACCATTTTTTACTGTAATTCGTTTGATCGTTCATATATTACATTTTGCAGATTAACATAAATACTTATAATGAAAATAAATATACTTTTTTTATTTAAGAAGTAATCTTCGAACACCTACATAATATCAATACACTTTTGTACTAAATATATTTGGTGAAAGTCGTGATTAAGTGCCTTTTTTATTAAAAAGTTTACGAGAGTTTTATTAACTTGATATTGACATTCAAATCGAAGTAGGTACTTACTTACTCATTTGCTTAAAAAATAAAATTGATATAAAACTTATATTATGCTTATGACACAGCAAAATCCCAATACACTCGTATATTGTGTTGTTTTTTGATATCCGCTTATAAACTTTTCCCTTTTCAATTCTGCCGCATAATTATTATAATAAAACCTGCCACTTATTCAAACCGCTTTAACATTCAATAAATATCAGGAATTACAACCAAATCGAACATACCTACACATAATATTTGTTTTTTATGGCATAATGACATAATGGTTGCAACACCTTTTTCGTTAATCCTTAAGTATGTTAGAATCCCATGTTATGATTCTAGAATATAATCTTCTTTGTACTGTTCCTTGTATGATCCTATATTTTTTTTTCTCATTTGTTAAAAATTGTATGTAAAACCGTATAAATCCTTTTTAACGCACGCGATAGTTATATACCCTTACTAATAGCACGTAACTTCATAGTATATTAGGCGGTTTTAATATATCATGTATTCAGTCACTAGATTTAGCGTTATATGCCCTCTTAAAGTATATAATTGATTTTCATTAAAAAAAAGTTATTTTTGCAACCGGTTTGTAATGATTTAAATTGTCTTCATAATGTTCAGTTGAGCATAAATTTTTGCGTTCTCAATAAACTCTCAATATTAAATGTCGTACTTTTAAAATCAGTTTATAATTTATAGCATTTTACATTTTTGCAACTCAGCAAGGTAAACCGCATTATAAAATCTTTACATTGAAGTAAAATCAACGGTCACCTTATTGAGATTTTGCCGATTGCCAAAAAGTAGGTAGTTAATTTTTGTGTAAAATTCATTCCTTTCTGTAAATTCAATTAAACCACATTTAGATATAATTGTAGAACGAATTCCCGTCAACATCAATCAAGACAAATGTTACTTGCTGAGAAATGCATTCACATTTCATTTTAATTAGTTATAATTGAATTCTTTATAGAGCAGTTGCGGCGTACATGTATGAAAATAATAACAAAAAAGATTAAAATTAATTTTAATCAATAAATTAACCAAAATAATTGGATTTATTCATTGTGTTTTGTTTAAAGACTACTGTAATTAATGTATACAGTTTAATTTATTAAAGGAAATATATGTTAGAATTTAACAATTATTACCGCCGATTTTTGCAAATACTAGTATCTAAGTACCTACTTAATTATTAGATAAATATGCATGGAAGTAGATTTTTTTTTTTATTTATTTGGCAATTCACACAATATTGTATGATTTGTGCCATATTTGTATTCACAGAACACTCAAACTTAAATATAAACAAGACATACACTATGAACAGTATCAAATAAAAGAAAGTCACTTAACACTAAAAATAAACATAAAACTCATTCGTCTAAATCAACTTCAAGCTTTACCAATATATAATTATCGTCACTATCGCATGGCACATCTTAGAAGGGTACCTATATACATATGTAGGTATACACGAACATTGCATTTTAAAATTATTTTTTTATTTCAAAAATGTTAAACAGTGTGTAACAATATTTTGAACTTTTCTCTAGTTCATCAGCTTCAATTACCTTAGAATTATTATTCATAATATCATTTACAAGAGCATTTCATCACGACCACTATACGACTCGTTTTACGACTGTTCCTAAAAAGTTAAGTAGATAGATACTCCCATTTGCTACTCCCTCATTTTTAGGTAAGTAGATACTCCCATTTGCTACTTCCTCATTTGTACATAGGTAGGTAAGGTAGGTACTCCCATTTGCTACATCCTCATTTGTACATAGGTAGGTAGGTACTCCCATTTGCTACTTCCTCATTTGTACATAGATAGATAGGTACTCCCATTTGCTATTTGAGCCCCCTGGATATATTTATAGCACATTCTGGACTCATTAGATTATACCGTCCGTTGAACTTGGTCCAAACAGCGCATTCTATCAATTTTAGTTGTGATAATTTGACCAGTAGGTACCTATACCTTTCTCCGTGCATAATCTTCGATGTAGCCAAGCGCAGCAATAATACATCGTAGGCTGCCTTAACGCAAGTCTAAAACCAAAGAATACCTATATTGAAATGTAACAGGTAGGTGTTTAAAACATGTAAGTAGTTTAGAAGATCAAAACTGAATTATCAAAAAAAATATATTTAATTGATTTTGATTAAAACTTGCGTTATAATAAAAGGGAAAAGCCGGTTAATGTTATATCTTTATCCCGTGTATTTTTACTTTAAAAGTCAGTTGCAACTATTGGCAACTTTTGTTTCTTTATTTACAAAACAACAAATTAATCAAAGTCTAATATTTTTAGTATAATAAGTTTTTCACCATATTAGGTACCTACACTGTTTCCTGTTAAAAATAAATAAATACATACATAACCAATAAAATAAATTAAATTCTAAGATACTTTTTTTCTGCGCCTGTAACGTGAAAACCACATAATAGTTTATAGATATGTGTGTGGTTTTTTTTAGTTTGATTATTATTAAAAGATTCCTAACAATCCTTAATGGTATTTTTATATCGTTCTTTCTTATTCGGTAATTACTACTTGTGTCATAAGTTTCACAAATACGGTTACCTACTAATGTCTTATAAGGTAGGCACCTACGATCTGTAAGAAAAATTTCCGTGTATCTTTTCCGGTTGAGTTCCTGTTTATGGAGTGAAAACCAATTTACACAAGATACATAATATTATTTTCGCAGTTTCAAACAAAGATACTTATTTTTACAAAATATTTTAGTTTAACCGGAGCTGCGGGCGGTATGTAGGTATGTGTCACTTAAAACGATCGAGAAAGTGAAAAATTATGTACCTAATTCTTCGGTGACAATAATTAATTTGTCATAGTGTCAAAATAGTATGCCAGTATGACCAGAGATGGCACTTTCTCCGATGTCAATAAACAATACATTATAGGCTAAACCCGTCATTTATTTTACTATTGTTTTTGTATTATATTAACAATGGTAGTTTTAGTATCCATATTTAGGAATTTCTTTCAACCAATTATACCAATAATACTTACATGAAATATTGATTTATCCAACTGTCGATTTGTTCAGGAGAACTTTGTTCTCTTAACATATCGACAATGTATCAAGCCAGAATACGCGAGAATTGTATGGAGAGGTCTACTTTTTTCACGGCTTTTCCAACTTTGAAGTCAAAAAACACCAACTTAGAGGCTTCGCAGCATATATGTTCCATACACGGATTTACTCAGAATTCGGAGTAGAACATTTCGTGTGTCTGTGTGTGTGTCTGTGTGTGTGTCTGTGTGTGTGTCTGTGTGTGTGTCTGTGTGTGTGTCTGTGTGTGTGTCTGTGTGTCCGTCCCCCCCTTATAACTTTTGATCCGCTCAATTTACAGAGCCTAAAATTTCAGAATATATAAACAGTTACAGGCCTACAAAACTTTTATACTCGGAATTTTGAATTTTTGTTTCAGTCAGGGGTTATCAACTTTTGAATTTTTATTTTATTTTTCCATATATCTCAGAAACCATAAACGGTAGAACGCTGAAAATTGGTACAAACATAGACAAATACAAAATCTCAAATTAGTTTTTTCAAAAAAATTCCAGGGTTTCTCAAACATTTTTTATTAAGAAAAATATTTTTTTTATGATAAATTTATGAGTTTAACTGCCTATATTTCCAAAACTTTTACAATTATCGAAAAAAGCCGAAACACCCCAACTAGATAATTTAATTTTCTATAAAAAATATTAACATTGTAGTAGAAGATCTCAATTTTTTTTTAACAATTTTTTTAAAAATTGAATTTAGTGACGACATCGCTTCATACATTTTGTATGGCAGTCGCCTATACACAATATGTAAGAAGACTTAATAGTTTGATACTTCATCTCCAAACATACATATACATACCATCATGCTATTTGCATATTCTGGGTAGGAAAAAGGATCTTCCTCCATACTATCCTATCTTGACATACATACCTACACATGTTGTATAGAAAACAAAATATCTGAAAATATTCAATAATTTGTATCTATGGGTTTATAGTTTGGTACATATTCTTCAACTATACATACTATCGCTATCGACAGTTGGATCTCATGTGTTACATGCAACTAGTCCAACTGTCGATTTGTTCAGGAGAACTTTGTTCTCTTAACATATCGACAATGTATCAAGCCAGAATACGCGAGAATTGTATGGAGAGGTCTACTTTTTTCATGGATTTTCCAACTTTGAAGTCAAAAAACACCAACTTAGAGGCTTCGCAGCATATATGTTCCATACACGGATTTACTCAGAATTCGGAGTAGAACATTTCGTGTGTCTGTGTGTGTGTGTGTCTGTGTGTGTGTCTGTGTGTGTGTGTGTCTGTGTGTCTGTGTGTGTGTCTGTGTGTCCGTCCCCCCCTTATAACTTTTGATCCGCTCAATTTACAGAGCCTAAAATTTCAGAATATATAAACAGTTACAGGCCTACAAAACTTTTATACTCGGAATTTTGAATTTTTGTTTCAGTCAGGGGTTATCAACTTTTGAATTTTTATTTTATTTTTCCATATATCTCAGAAACCATAAACGGTAGAACGCTGAAAATTGGTACAAACATAGACAAATACAAAATCTCAAATTAGTTTTTTCAAAAAAATTCCAGGGTTTCTCAAACATTTTTTATTAAGAAAAATATTTTTTTTATGATAAATTTATGAGTTTAACTGCCTATATTTCCAAAACTTTTACAATTATCGAAAAAAGCCGAAACACCCCAACTAGATAATTTAATTTTCTATAAAAAATATTAACATTGTAGTAGAAGATCTCAATTTTTTTTTAACAATTTTTTTAAAAATTGAATTTAGTGACGACATCGCTTCATACATTTTGTATGGCAGTCGCCTATACACAATATGTAAGAAGACTTAATAGTTTGTTACTTCATCTCCAAACATACATACATACCATCATGCAATTTGCATATTCTGGGTAGGAAAAAGGATCTTCTTCCATACTATCCTATCTTGACATACATACCTACATATGTTGTATAGAAAACAAAATATCTGAAAATATTCAATAATTTGTATCTATGGGTTTATAGTTTGGTACATATTCTTCAACTATACATACTATCGCTATCGACAGTTGGATCTCATGTGTTACATGCAACTAGTTTATTTAAACATCTTCATGTACAGCAAGCGCACAAAGGCGGGTTTGTTGAATTGGTATAATAGTAGGTACCTATTTAGTGAGAAAAAATACAAAAAAAAATAATAATAATAACACTTCACATAGCAATGAGGAAAAGAAAGAGGATACGGAAGGATGTAGAAGGAATATTCAGGAACTATTTGACAAATAAAGTTTTTTTAGTTCACCTTTTAATATTTGCATGGATTGAGATGGCGTAACTTCGTCACTTAGTTTGTACGTACTTGAAAAAAAATGAGCTGAAAACTTCTGTATTAATTATATGTAAATAAAAATAATAACCTAAGGGGGCATATAAACCTAAACACACCAATTAACAAATCAAATTCCTCAAATATAAACAATGTGTTCCAACTGTCGATTTGTTCAGGAGAACTTTGTTCTCTTAACATATCGACAATGTATCAAGCCAGAATACGCGAGAATTGTATGGAGAGGTCTACTTTTTTCACGGCTTTTCCAACTTTGAAGTCAAAAAACACCAACTTAGAGGCTTCGCAGCATATATGTTCCATACACGGATTTACTCAGAATTCGGAGTAGAACATTTCGTGTGTCTGTGTGTGTGTGTGTCTGTGTGTGTGTCTGTGTGTGTGTGTGTCTGTGTGTGTGTCTGTGTGTGTGTCTGTGTGTCCGTCCCCCCCTTATAACTTTTGATCCGCTCAATTTACAGAGCCTAAAATTTCAGAATATATAAACAGTTACAGGCCTACAAAACTTTTATACTCGGAATTTTGAATTTTTGTTTCAGTCAGGGGTTATCAACTTTTGAATTTTTATTTTATTTTTCCATATATCTCAGAAACCATAAACGCTAGAACGCTGAAAATTGGTACAAACATAGACAAATACAAAATCTCAAATAAGTTTTTTCAAAAAAATTCCAGGGTTTCTCAAACATTTTTTATTAAGAAAAATATTTTTTTTATGATAAATTTATGAGTTTAACTGCCTATATTTCCAAAACTTTTACAATTATCGAAAAAAGCCGAAACACCCCAACTAGATAATTTAATTTTCTATAAAAAATATTAACATTGTAGTAGAAGATCTCAATTTTTTTTTAACAATTTTTTTAAAAATTTAATTTAGTGACGACATCGCTTCATACATTTTGTATGGCAGTCGCCTATACACAATATGTAAGAAGACTTAATAGTTTGATACTTCATCTCCAAACAAACATACATACCATCATGCTATTTTCATATTCTGGGTAGGAAAAAAGGATCTTCCTCCATACTATCCTATCTTGACATACATACCTACATATGTTGCATAGAAAACAAAATATCTGAAAATATTCAATAATTTGTATTTATGGGTTTATAGTTTGGTACATATTCTTCAACTATACATACTATCGCTATCGACAGTTGGATCTCATGTGTTACATGCAACTAGTTCTAGAAAAAATAGTATGTGTTTTCAACATTTCTCTAGTGAATGTACGTCACACAATTTTAAAATTCAATCTAAATTCCCCTAAAAAATACCTATTAAAAATATCCTCTTTTACAGCATTTTTTTAAATTACTACATAACGATGTGTCGTAGAGAAATAAATCTTTTATATGCTTAAAGAGTGCATAAAATCAAAGTGAATGACCGATAAAGTTTATTCATTTCAAGTAAGGTTTGTTCTTAAAATGCAAAAAAACCAACAAATTTTGAGTTTCCGATAGTTAAAATCACGTATACCTAAACCTTTTTTAACGCAAGCGATAGTTACCCTTACTAACGCGTAACTTCATAGTGCGTTAGGCGGTTTTAATATATCACGTTTTCAGTCACTAGATTTGGCTTTGTATGTCCTCTTAAATGATATATTATGTAAAATAGTGCTTCCACTCTTTTCTACTATCATCATTTCGGGTGTCTCGTAAGAGCCGGATAATTGTAAATACAACAGGCAATATAATCTCACATAGTTCAGCAGTGTAGTTCACCACCTATTCTGAATTTTGAGCCTTTTTTGGTGAGACAAGGGTGGTGTATGGGTATACACGCATGTGTCGTGCTTCCTTTTATAATTTAATTACACACCCGCACACCTATCGCTGTTTACCCCACATTGAAAGGTATGCCTTGATGGTACAAATGAATATATGTAAAAACGAGTGGGTTGTGGCCAACGCTAAACTCTTCACTAACAAGTCATTGTATAAAGTATTCAAATTTTGAATAGAAAATATTCAGCATTTTCATGAAATGAGTTGCATTATTTTTTATTTAAATATTTTATTATGAAAACTTAATAACTCTTCAATGCCATTTTATGAAAATGATGTGCCTTTATACCAATCTGAAAATAAAATTATCAAATTACAAGTTTCCTGAGCTTGCGGTTACTTTGAAATATTTGAAAACAGTTGTTTAGACTAGATTATTATATTTTATTGATCGATATGCTGTCAAAAGTTTACGATAATTTTGTAGGTAACTTTTTTAAAATTTATCTTTACATAGTTAAACTGCATCCAGCGTTCTACGCTTTGTTCAGTTTTGACTACGTTTGGTTCCAATCAATACTCCAATTCCTTTTATTCGTTCTTCCTCTTCTTTTATGTTTTTTATTGCCTATTGGGATTATTTGGTGCTATTATTACTTAACGAATCTCACCGAATAAATAAATTTATTCCAGAGATTATATTCAGTTCTCTGATGTCCTACATATAATTATGATGATGATGGCCGTCCACGAATTTGAATCTATTATTATATTTTTCCATTCCAGAGATTATATACAGTTCTCTGATGTCCTACATATAATTATGATGATTATGGCAGTCCACGAATTTGAATCTATTATTATATTTTTCCATTCCAGAGATTATATACAGTTCTCTGATGTCCTACATATAATTATGATGATGATGGCCGTCCACGAATTTGAATTTATTATTATATTTTTCCATTCCAGAGACTATATACAGTTCTCTGATGTCCTACATATAATTATGATGATTATGGCAGTCCACGAATTTGAATCTATTATTATATTTTTCCATTCCAGATATTATATACAGTTCTCTGATGTCTGATGTCCTACATATAATTATGACGATGATGGCCGTCCACGAATTTTAATCTATTATGACATTTTTCCATTTTGCAACATGGTACCGAGACTATTAATCTCTCAGAGAGGACTCTAGTCTCACAGTCTTACATAAATATCAAATATATTCGAATCACAATTTGGTTTTCTGTTTAATTTAATTTGAAGATTCGATCCTTGTGAGACGTGCAGAATGTAGGTACACATATATGTTGTAAAAGTATCATTGTTATTAAAATATCATGAGAATGAGACCATAAACTTTGACGAAAGAACCAACTGATCATCCAAAATGGCTTCACGTCGATTAATTATAATGAGAAAAGATAAATTTTTGTTTTCGATTACATTACCTACCTCTTGTGGGCACGTTATAAAAGCCGTTTCAAGGTTCTCATGTAGAAGAATACTGAAGAATGTCGTAATATAAATTGCAACGTGTTGTTTCTGTTACGTCAACCGTCCAAATATTGCTTCACTCAAAACATGACAAGATTCACAATCTTGGAAAAAATTGAAGATAGGCCTCTGTCTCTTGTATATATTTCTAAGCTATTATTATTTTGTACTTATCAACACCTCGAGTTCACAAAACCTCGTCCGTAAAATAATTAATTTTTTATTTATACTTAAATGTTTCATTTATACCTATATATTATAAAAAAAACAAGTAAATAAAAAAAATAATAAAACCCGGTTCAAATATTTCATAATAATAATAATTCCTTGCAGCCTGCACAAGTGGCGAGATTATTGCCATTTGGAAATCTCTCTCTCTACTAATCATTGTTCCCAGCACAGAGAAGTAAGAATTACGTGAGAAATTATTTTAAATATTTTTAAATATCAAGACATGAATATAATATGTGTATGATCATCTTTATCGTTTAAATGAATGCTAGTAGGTTTATATTATAGATATTTATATTACAGTTTTCTAAAGTAGGTACCTACCTACACGTCCTGTGTTATCATACTATATATCTGGCTGGAAGGAAGAAATTGCTTAAAGACAAGTACGTAAAGAAAGTACTAGTACGTTTATCTTGATTTCAAAAGATTATAAATAAATTATATAAAAGTATCTATTTAATAAGCACTTCCTTACACCCTGCGCAACATTACAATTATTTATTGAAAATTATTAAAATTTAAATTAATTATTATTTAAATTATTTATTAATTTATTGCAAAATTACAATTATTTTCACAAACCAGTCTGAATCGAACCCACGAAGCCGGCTTACCACTATGGAACAGCGGTCTACAAGATCTACAAGAATAGTCAAAAGATCAGTAAATCAAATGAATATAATTGGTATTTTTTTTATTCTTCGGTAGTTTCAATATAAAATGCGACATTTCAGTCATTAAATTTAATTTTGTGGTCAAGTTCGCCATAACAAGAATTTTATTACTTATAGTTTCTAATGCTTACATAATAATTTATTTAGTACATAAGTGTATCAGGTAATATATCATATTTATATGTTCACTTGTATATATCATTATAATTCTTCAATAAACTTATTTTATTTCAGGAAATCAATGTTAGAAAAATATTCGTTTGCATTTTCTATACATGATGGCATTCTAAATTATGATCTACCATTCCATTACGTATCCAGTCTCTATATAATATATTTTTAATTGATTTATTATGGTAATAACACGTGTATTTATAGCAATCATGGCAGAATTTATAAATATAAATACCATGTCACATTCACTTCGTTCTTTTTTAAATTCGTTTTTCCACATTACAGTCCCAATTCGATTCATCTCGTCTCATGTTGTCTTTTCAAGCTAAATCTATTTTGAGCTACACATTCTTTCGTCCTGCCCCTCTGGATTTATTTTAAACTAGAAAACACACGAAAATCCGTCTATTTTTTTATATAATTTGACAATACATAGATAGTTGACACACAAATTTTTAATATAATATTAATATATTTTATGGCTGTGAAACTCTTGTGTTTGAAAATAAAATGCTACATAATTTAGCAGTAACACAAAGAGACATGGAATAGAGAATGCTGGGTATTTCATTAAGAGATTGAAAAACTAACTTATGGATAAGAGAGAAAACCAAAATAACCCGACGTTGTCCAAAAGGTTGCCAAGTAGAAGTGGAGCTGGGTAGGTCATGTCACCCGAACCACAGACTCCAGATGGGCTAAGAAAGTGCTGGAATGGCGACCTAGAACGGAATAAAAAAGAAAGTAGTCAGATGACGAGTGGTTGGAGGCAGATGGACGTGGTCTGCCCAAGATAGGGAGCTCTGGAGGTATCAGGGCGAGGCCTATGTCCACTACAGAACGAAGGAGGGCTGAAGAAGAGAAAAGAGACACCTATTTCCAGTTGTTTTTGTTAGTTGTATGGAATGACTGTATGAAACAAAAATTAATGGTTCTGGACCTGAATAAAATATTTTATATGAGCTGCTATGAAATTAGTACCAATACGTATTGAATAATTTTATAACATGTACCTAGGTAGTTACCTAGATTTACATGAAGCTTGTGAATTTTCACAACTCATATAGGTTATAATTAATTTAGTTGCTATGCAGTAAGTATTTCGATATAGCCTTAATACCAAGGAAATATTAACAAATTCAGGAAGATAAATATGTATCTAATTTGTATTATTTATTTTTCAACATTTAATTGTTGATATAAGGTATTTGATGACAATCGACATTGAAGTTTACAAGATTGTTTAGTGAGATTTTTTTGTCGTTTTACGTGTGGTTGTCAAAACACACATATGCACAAAAAACATATCAGTATAACCAATACTTTCGTATTGGGATACATCTTTCAGCCAGGAGATCATTATTATCTGGCGGCCATCAGTTACGTACCTACTCATTTTGTATTACCCCGGGTGCACTATGCGACTTGTGCCCGATTTCCCCAAGGCTCCTTAACTTAAAAAATCACATTTATGAACCACTTAGCGCAAAATTGCATTTCACCAAACAATCTTAGCCTCGCTTAGCGACGTCGGCGCATAAAATTTTAAGTGGCGGTCTCTAGTGGATCAACCGTCATAAGCGTCACTTAACGCGTTTGACAGATAGATATTTGGGTTACGATTTCGTCGCAGAGTTGTTTTATTATTGAATTTATCTTTTTTTTGTAAAATTTAAGTTATATTTTGTTTATTATCATCTTGGAAGATGGCTGGATTCGTGAAATCGTTGAATAGACATGCTCCATCCGTTTGTTTTGAAGTAATTGCCGTGTTTTTTGAAACTAATTCAATTAATTTAGTTTTTTCACTGGGGGTAAAATTTGTAGAACGTTTCCTTGGTTTATCCATAATTATACTCTGATAAATATGCGCGTCCCGTGTCGAACAATTTCAACAATCAACAAGTGCGAAGCGAATAAACAGCCATGACAGCGAGTATATCCTAGGATGTACCGATTTTTTAAACCAAACCTACAAAAGTTTGGTAAAAATAGATTGGTTAGGTTTGTCTGTAGTTATAATTGCGGCTGGCATGAGCCAGTTGCATTGTATATTAAAAAAGTAACAAATATTAAAATAAAATAACTAAATTGGTGTGAATACTAAATAAACTGTCTATACATGATGTGTCAAAAACAAAAACTGGTGTACAAACAAGGCTACCCTGACAGCGAGCGCCGCTAACGCCATCTGTTGGCTTCAGCGGCAATTACCTGTACTCATGAGATCAAAATAGTACTTTTTTATAATTAATTTATATATCGAGTAAAAATCGTGAAATTCACACGTTAGAATATTTTTATGATATTTTTATAGTTTATTATGTATTTCTTATTTGCATATTTTTTAAAGTAACGATATCTTGAGTCCATATTCATGTTCACCGGAAACATAACAAAAACTAATCTTGACCTTAGCTTAGTGTGGCTGTTATTTGTTGGTGAAATGCAAATTTATTAAGTAAGCCACTTATGCCCGATTTCCCCAAGGCTCCTTAACTTAAAAAATCACATTTATGAACCACTTAGCGCAAAATTGCTTTTCACCAAACAATCTTAGCCTCGCTTAGCGACGTCGGCGCATAAAATTTTAAGTGGCGGTCTCTAGTGGATTAACCGTCATAAGCGTCACTTAACGCGTTTGACAGATAGATATTTGGGTTACGATTTCGTCGCAGAGTTGTTTTATTATTGAATTTATCTTTTTTTTTGTAAAATTTAAGTTATATTTTATTTATTTTCATCTTAGAAGATGGCTGGATTCGTGAAATCGTTGAATAGACATGCTCCATCCGTTTGTTTTGAAGTAATTGCCGTGTTTTTTGAAACTAATTTAGTTTTTTCACTGGGGGTAAAATTTGTAGAACGTTTCCTTGGTTTATCCATAATTATACTCTGCTAAATATTATACTCTGATAAATATGCGCGTCCCGTGTCGAACAATCTCAACAATCAACAAGTGCGAAGCGAATAAACAACCATGACAGCGAGTATATCCTAGGATGTACACCGATTTTTTAAACCAAACCTACAAAAGTTTGGTAAAAATAGATTGGTTAGGTTTGTCTGTAGTTATAATTGCGGCTGGCATGAGCCAGTTGCATTGTATATTAAAAAAAGTAACAAATATTAAAATAAAATAACTAAATTGGTGTGAATACTAAATAAACTGTCTGTACATGATGTGTCAAAAACAAAAACTGGTGTACAAACAAGGCTACCCTGACAGCGAACGCCGCTAGCGCCATCTGTTGGCGCCAACGGCAATTACCTGTACTCATGAGATCAAAGTAGTACTTTTTTATAATTAATTTATATATAGAGTAAAAATCGTGAAATTCACACGTTAGAATATTTTAATGATATTTTTATAGTTTATTATGTATTTCTTATTTGCATATTTTTTAAAGTAACGTTATCTTGAGTCCATATTCATGTTCACCGGAAACATAACAAAAACTAATCCTGACCTTAGCTTAGTGTGGCTGTTATTTGTTGGTGAAATGCAAATTTATTAAGTAAGCCACTTAAGGATTTAAGTTTCGAATGGGTACTTAGCTGATGTTCGATTTTGAGGGACCTTGGAGAAAGCGGCCGTTAAGGATTTAAGTTTCGAATGGGTACTTAGCTGATGTTCGATTTTGAGGGACCTTGGAGAAAGCGGCCGTTGGAGTCGTGGAGGCGAGCAGCCAAAATTGCGACGCGCGCGAGACAGATCTACTATTTTTATTTATTTATTTAATTTATATAACATATACTAAAAAACACAATCAAAAATAAAGAAAAATATATAAAATCAAAAAATAACAAATTGCCCTTAACCAGAGTGCAAGCACTCGTGTGTTAAGGAGACATTTAAAAACAATGTAACTGAAAAATGGTAGGTATTACTATTTGACATTTCCCATCATATTTGGTACCTATATGTAATAATAAGCTATATGTATAAAAGACTATCATTAAAATAAGGAATAAGTTCATTGTTTTCGGTTGCAAATATTGCCGCCACAAAAAAATAATGAAAAAATTAACAAAATTACAATGACAATCGTAGGTCAAAACAAATAAAAAATATTTAGGTTTTTTGTGCAATAATTTAAATGCCGTTGAACTATTTTTAAATATTTGTCATTAAGTTGTTTCAACGAATGAATATATTTCATTGCAATATTTAGTAGGTAATTGATGCATATCAAATATATTGATATCATCTAAATTACCTTTATCAACTTTAAATAAAGGTTTATAATTTGGATTATTTTGAATTATCATTAAATATGTCGAAAATTTGTATTATAATGCAAAGTATTATACATAAATTGTGATAAGAATACCAAACTTAATAGGGTATTAAATTATAAAGCGATTATGGTTACATTCAAAGTGATTTTTCATGTTAAATATTTCACCATTTTAATACTAGTATTTGTAGAGTGAAGTCGTATTGGTGTTTAGTATTTCTACTCATATTTCAACCGTGAGTGAATTTTGGGGTTTTGAAATTGCGAATATCATTTTGGTTAAATCACAAAATATTTCAGAGGTGAGCAAATTATGTTTTGTTTTATATTTTTTAAAAAATAGTTGCTCGTTTTCTTACATGTATTAATATTAGACCTATTATTGTTGGTAAGTTGATGATCTTCGTCACTCAGTTAGACACTTGACTACTGAGCTTCTGGCACCAAATTAATTTCCCGGTAGGGATAAAAAAATCCGTGTGCTTTAGATTAGATTTGTGAAAAATTTCCATCAAAAATCTCCGGTCTTTCTATTTGGTACGTTCTCTTTTATGATTTTTTTTTAAATAATGAACATGTCCTTTTGAAAAGTACATAATATACATTAAATTTCCTCATACATTCCCTAAATTTATATTTATTTGTTTATTTATCAATATAATAGTTAGCCTAATCAACAATCAGAAAATAACATTTCAATGTTCACAACGTCAATCAATAACTACATACAATGCTTGTGCTATTGGCGAACGAAATCTATCGAGGCAGCTAGGGTGGGGTTTGAAAAATAATAATAATTATGATAAACGCTTCCTTGGACCCTGTGCAAGTAGCGATTTTATCGCCACGTGGTTAAGAGAAATAAATATCTTGAATAAATCGACAGTTGGAATACAAAGTACCTATCTAAATATTTGTTGATATTATCATTAACAACACAATTGAAGAAACTTACAATTAAGATTAAATAAGTCAAAAACATTATCACAACTCCACAGTTTTCGTATTGCGAATTTGTTTTAATAATACTAATCCGCGAATTAAGGTCAATTGAAAAATTGTACATTATTATTGAAGCAATTGAGTCATTTAACATAAAGAGCATTCACAACTCGAATACCAAGTACGATTTTTCTTTTGAGTAAATTTTAAAACTACAAATATCAAAATAAGTATAAATAGTTTATATAATTTCCAAAAGCCTAAAAATTCATTTCAATATGATGACATAATAAATTGTAATTTATTTATTAAAGAATATATTATTTTAATCCATAAGTAATAAAATTGTGATTTATTATTATATTGTGTAAAAAAAACCATATATCCTCTTCTGTTTTTGAAGGTGAACTATCCTCGGAGGAGAAATTCCATCTACCCTTCCATCTCTGCGGTGGTCTTCCGGGTAATATTCTATTGTTGAGGTTTTCCATCTTTACAATTTTAACTTACCTTTTGTTATCCATACGATTGACGTGGTCTCTCCAGATGGTCTCTACTAAGTCAATCGTTTGTCCACAAATCAAATTATCCAGCCATCACAACATGAGTCTTCTTCTACTACGTCTTTCTTCAGCGCAGGTGTCATGTTTTTTTTTTCTTTTTTCGGAGTACGGTCATCATCTATGCGGCAGACATGTGCAAACCAACGTAGGCACTGATTTTTTCAGAATTGGACTACATACATTAGATTCATTATACATTATTACCATTACAAAATCATAAGTAAGGCTACGAAATCAATTTGTCATAGCTGTTTGATATTTTCGCAATTAGATTTGTATTGAATTGTAGATTAGCACATTGTTACAATTTTAAACTGTTTAAAAAAACTCTGCGATAGTTACGGTTGCTTTACTATTAAACGACTCCTGTTAAAACTATTTACAGAGATCTTGGTCACTTCTCTGATGTTCTAAATTATAAAATTCCGAATTCAGCGACAGATCACAAGTGTGAATCTACTATTCACATTCGTTGTACTTTTTGCATAATGGTGTCGAAATTACTTACCTAGAGGGTTTCTTGAGCTAGCTCGTGTAATGTATTTTTTTTTGTCACGAAGGGGCCGATTACAGTCCCCATATGTGGAACGAATGGTGGTGGAGTGTATGCAAGTGAAATAGGTAGGTGTATGAATTTTTCAATTGAATAAAACATACGAGAAAATACCACAGATTTTCATATAATATACTAGATGTTGCAGTTAGCAAATTTTTTATGAATCGAAGTGAGGATTTTTTCCGCGGGATTTTTGACGACAAGGTGGGCAGAAAGTATCGTTTTTCTATTAAAGAATAACGACTAATGTGAACTGTTTTCGGATTAATTTGTCGATTAAAAAACACTTTCTTTATTAAGATTTCTAAGATAAGAGAACAGTTATCTAGGAAGTGTTGGAATGTATGGAAAACTGCAATATGTTGCCAACCAAGAAATCAAACGTGCGATATACCATATGATTCACTCATTGCACGGAGTACTCCATCTAGTAGGTATATTATATGGAAATCTTTGGAAAATATCAACAAATGTAGTAAAAATATTGTAATTGAGTAGATACCCAGTACCTAAGGACATAACTCGAGGTTCCCTACAAAATAGCTTTCAAAAAATATTGAGAACATAAATATTTATGTATAGTAATAGGTAACTACATATTTATAGGAAGTTCATATGGAAAGATAATATCTGCGAGTATGTACTTCTCCATTATAATCAATCACGAAATGGTTAAAAAATAACTCAATAAATTATCCGTGTTACTTGTATGAAGTCAGATAGTACATTGTCGATAAATACCTTAAATACCGTTTGTTGCAGTTGCATTTGAAACGGAAATGTTTAGTATTTGTTGGCAAACACACGATTCTGTAGATAATTGCACACAAAACTATCACCTTTGTTAAATTGTCTATAATTAACACAATAGATAACAATCTTCTTAATATTCCTTATCTATGTATAAACTGAGTTTGTCGTGTTTTCTCAAGACGACATAATATGTTAACGTAGGACTGCCATACGTCCTGCAGTAAACTGTGACAATTGCATTTCTCAGTTGTCCCGATATTCTACATTTCTATGATATTTCAAGGTTATTTGCCAGATTTAAAAAAAAGAACTTAAGATATGTACCATTATTATATCTTCTTCTTCTTCGTTTCCTCAATGCTGAGGGTCGTGATCTATGGGACCGCCAATGGACAGAACGAGTCGCCTCCAGTCCTCTCTGCCCTCCGCAGCTCGCACCGCCTTATAAAAGTCATTCCCGGTCATCTCCTTAATTTGGTCATACCATCGCGCGGGAGATCTGCCTTTACTTCTTTTCCCTGGTACACTTCCTGTGATAATACTTTTTCCAGGTTACCTGGCTCTCTCTTGGCGATGTGACCAAAGAAGCTCAATACCCGGCGGTTGCATACTGTTATGTACATACATTTATTACATTATTATGTAAATACATACTTTTTACTGAAAGTTATTATCGTTATTACTTATCATTAAAAGGCATTCGAGTTATTCAGCAACAAACGAATTTACCGTCTATCGTCATTATAATACCATTTTTACAAACGTATAAAAGAACTGTACCTTTACACATAAAAGGTATCATGATGACACATTGCCATCCATCGTTTAGAGATATGTAGCACAATAAAAGAGACGAGAAAATAGGACGTTGTTATCATTTTATATGACATTGTTTATTTCAATTGAACAAAACGATTATTTCTTCTCTCAGATACATTTCTCTATTTTCGTATACAAATCCTATAAGAGATCTCTATGTATCGTTGTGTTGTTGATTTTATTAAAGTTTTATCACACCGGAATATAAATAATAGTGCTAATACCAACCTGTACAATACGCCACCTTCGTGCAATCATTCACTTACTGGTCTATTTGCAAAATTATTCAGCAATGACGTCTTAAGTAACAACTTTAATATTATTATTTGTTAATCCAAACGAAGAGATATCGCAATTATATTGAAGGAGCAATTGTTGTCAATTCTCTATTGTATTTTAATGAATTAGAAATTTCAATCCACGAATTATACGAAATGTACAATCGAAATGCCTCTCTTTAAATTTTATATCATGAATTAACATTTGATAATGCTTCTACGACTTTATTGCTGTAATAATTAGATTATACACGTGATTATCTGCAATATTTTGATGAGACATGTCGTGTTTTAATAATAGATATACGTGAATCAACAGCAGGGCTACTCATAACATGATCTTAATACGTTATTATCTTGTTTAATCCGAATCTAAATCTTTATTAAATCATTAATATTCTTTAAGATTAAAGTCAAGTATCAAATTGTTATCAATTTTTGTATAATTTGATACAATTGATCAATTAATTTCAATATAAACGATTTCTAGTCTGAATGTAATATTATTAATTAACTTCATGGGTAGCACTGCTAGAGTGCGTGGTGTCGGGCAACTTTTTGATTCACAAGGGACAAAGAAGCTTACCCCCAAATGATAGCTTACGTTGTGGGAACCTGGCATGGTACAAGAAGATGAGACATTCAAAGTGGTATCATATCCGCCATTTCATGGGGACAAATAAGACCCCTAGTAATAGACATACATAAATATAATAAAGATAAGAAAATACGGTTTATTTGTAATATCTGTCTCCTCCGATTCCGAAATAAAGGAAAATAATCGGCCCTTACATAGAACGTTACTACATACGTTATTTAGACACCGTATCGCGATATCGAAGTGAAAAACTGAGAACACGAAAAAATCTCAATTTTTTAATGAATTAATCGTACTCACAAATGTTATTGTTACTCTTTAATATTAGAGAAAATCTTTCTTTATGTGGATTTATAGCAAATTAGCAACACAAATTATCGAAAATAAAATTAATGATTCAATCGATAAATCAATGATTAGTTATATTAGTCTAGCATCGCAGTGGACATTAGTTCGAAACCAGTTTCAAACCATCTTATTAACCCAAAGCATATTTTACGAAGTTTATGAGACTTTTGCATCAAGAATACATTTCTATTCGAAAAAAAATGTAAATTATTGACAACTTATGAATATTATTAAAATAAATTCGGTGGAAATGAGGACTTATACGAATTTGCAGTAAAAAAATATTATGACACCAGACAAGTAAATTTTAATGGAAATTAAGCATTAGAAAATAAATAGGGTCACATATATGTAATGCAGGGATATTTTTTATAAAAAAAATAACACCAACATTTCGCAAAAGGCTCAAAGATAGACGCTCTAATAATTTAAAAATAAAACTATGTTATGGACGCTATGTCAAATGAAACCAATCTTTCTTTTTTCTTCTATGTATTATTAAGTTCTTTCTCTGGATGGTCAGATCAAATTGTCTAATGTCGATAAGCTCGCTAGCGTGCAATATATTTGTTTATATTAAATACAAAAAGTTTAAAACCACAAACAGGGAAACGGTACGTATGTAAACATTATTGAAAACGTACTGTGTATTTGCAAAAATATACTAAATTTATTATTGAAAAATATAATTATTATCTTACTCTTAATTATTGGTCAGGATGTGGTTTCAATTTACATGTCAATTTAATGATTGGTTTTAAGTGTTTTTGTGTGTCTAAGAAAATATTATGAGGAGGGAGGAAACACACACACTAAAGTTAGATAAACAATCTATTGTACGTTAAATCAATACTAAAGAAACTTCTAAAGATATTTACATACAATGTACTATAATATTTTATTAACAAGATAGAGATATTCACCGTAACACTTTTTTTAAATTCTATTCAAAATATACAACCTATTGAAAGCCAAGTAAGAAATTATCTTCAAACAACTTATTATTCTTGATACACGTATTGAATCGTGAAATAGAATATGTTATGAAAACATTACCTACCTACTTATTTTACAATGAGTATTACCTACATGTTTTCTAAACCTTAACTAATCTCAAATTCATGCTGAAGTTTCTTTTTCTCATGTATTTTAACACATTTATTTTTAGATTTGAATCACAAGCTTCACAACACGATGAATATATTTTTTTGTTAATTTATTCATCATAACTCGTCAATCACTTATTCAATCATAATGTTTCTAGTTTATATAATGCTACAGTACGAAAATTGATTACCTACTGTTAAATTTCAAACAATAGCTTCAGGTTTTCAAACAATAATAATAATGGATGGTGCCTTATTTCTCGGAAAATTAAGTAAGTTTTTCATTTCGAAAATCATTGTCAATTCTGTACGTCAAATATCGTTGTATAAATGTTAATGTGACATTTATAATTTGAAAGATTATTCCAAGAAAATTTTGCTGGAGATTCTACGACTTATGTACTGTTATGACTCTGTCCGTATTGTCATGTCTATACATTTACAAGGCGGTTGTATTATGTATTATAATATGGTTTAGAAATCATATTTTAAAAATATATATATTATCAAATTCTCGTAATTAAAAGGGCATAAAACGTATAGGTAGTTATTGAAAACATTTTTTTTTATATTAGGCAACCCACCCAATTCAGGGTGACTTGTGCCATTTTAATGTCTATAAGACACACAAATTATTAATCATAGACGAATGATTGGTTTTATTAAAGGTTAATTACATTTGAAAACAAGAATTTCGAAATTTGGGAATATATGTGGTTATATGTGGTCAAGCGCCCTTGAGGTGACCACGGTTGTCACTAAACGGCGCTTTATAAATTGTCCTTATTATTATTTTGTTCAGTGACAAAAGGTGAGCAAAATTAAAAGGTCGGAAAACCTTATCAATGGAGTTATAAAAATTAAATTCAGTTCTATTCGGGCAACAAAAGAATACATGGTCAGGTGACTCAACGTCCAATCCTCATTGGCACTTGGGACTATCTACAACTCGAATCTTATACAAGTGAGAAGCCAATATGCAGTGACCAATTCGGAGGCGGCAGACATTTGATATTTCTCTTTTGGATTTATTCATAATATGGAACCAGGAATGTTTAAGAATAGTGATTTGGATGGATTTATAATATGACCCTCTTTCTTTGCTTGTGTATTCCCATTCATCAGTCCAAAACTTCCACGAACCACGTCTCAAACAAGCTATAATATCAGTTGATGGCAGAAATAAAGTTGGGAAAAGGTATACCATTTAAAACTGCTGAATAGGCTAGCTGGTCCCATGATATTATATCAAAACCGCCTAATACACTATGAAGTTACGTGTTAGTAAGGGTAACTATCGCGTGTTTTATACGTTTAAATTCTCGGAAACCTAATTTTATTTTAAGAAAAAACCTGACTTGAAATGAAATAATTTATCGGTCATTCGCTTTTATTTTATGCACATAACATATTTATGCACATAACATATTTATGCACATAACATATTTATTTCTCTACGACACATAGTAAAGGAGGAATTTTTAAAAAATGCTGTAAAACAGGATATTTACATATCCTATATTTTTATTTTATTATATTGAATATTTTTCGGGTAATTTATGCTGAATTTAAAATTGTGTACCTAACACTTCTTATTCACTAAATAAAGTTGAAAATACTTATTTTAACTTTTTTTCAAAATGCGATGTTTATATGACCTCTCAATAAAATATCTACTGGAGAATTATATAATACCTTACCTACATGGCAACACATTGTGATGGTATTTATTTTATGAATATTTATATCTTTGTGTCTTCCTGTTTGGAAAAATAACCAATCTTTTGTCATCTCGTATAAAAAATGTATTTTTTGATTGTTTATTCACCTGCTTACTGACATAATTAAAGTAATTATTTTTACATGTATTTAAGGTAAGTATATACTGTAATGTAGGTAAGCCAGTAATGTTATTATGCACAATCAGACAGGTAAATAGTAAAAAGAGAAAGTATCACTATAGTGTTTCTCAACCAGTGAGATGCGGCATAACAACTTTATTAATTATTCGTAGGTACCCCATTAGTACTAAAGATCTGTCCGCGTCCTTCTGGCAGGTCTATGTGTCCTACCAGCAGGACGCACATTTTCTTCTTATATGGAGGATTTGTAGTAATGCTAGAAGGATGAAAATTTCGACAAACACGTAGTGTTTTTCTTTCTCCTTTTAGAGTTTTTGAATCATTATCCCTACGATTAGTTAAACCGATATGGCTGCGAATATAAGACATATGTAAAGGCCGCGTGCGTGCCTTAGCTACGTATTTTGATGATTAACGAGTCGTACAAATTTTGGTGAAGTTGTTTAGGTACCGCCAGGAAGGACTAACTCTTTTTACTCTCCACACTATGGAATAGTGAAGAGTCACGATTTCACAATTTTTAAACGTATTTTTTACATCAATTTCTCGACGGGTATCATGTAGAGAGTGCACACTGTGAGTTTCGTCGTGCTGTGTTTGCATGTATGGCGTACAGCGTACGGCGTTCGGCGTACGGAATTATCCTTTTTGTGTCCTCTACAGCCTAAACTAAAAGTCCGATCAACTTCATATTAACATTATATGTGTAAAGTGCATAGACCTAGGGCTGATTAGTTTTCCATAGATATCCGTTAATTTCTTCTCTATAATTTTATCTGTCCAAATTTTCAAAATGCTCTCACGGTCTGGAAAATCGGGTTATTTATATACTGTTTAAAATTTCGATACAACAAAAATACACTCATCAAAAATGCATTCCAGGATTGTCAAAATTTAAAGAAAAATATGTATGGTTTGCCATATCAATGTGAAATAAATTTCATATTTGTATATGAAAAATGTATATTATAACAGAAGTAAAATAGCTTCTATTATAAGGGAAAATTGAGTGATCAACTTCATATTGATATTGTAGGTATGTGTATCTATAGACAAGTATATTTTTTACTCTCCACTTCTATCTTCCTCAAGGGGTAGGCAGTGAGAATCGAACACCGCATTCTTTTATCTTGACACATACTATGCCCCCAAGTCAAATTGAAAACGCTGTTCGTTTTCGCCAAGCGCTAATTTTTTTTGTATGGGATTTGACGTTTGTTGTAGAAATTTTTTCTACAATAACAAACAACAAACGTCAAATCCCATACAAAAAAAATTAGCGCTTGGCGAAAACGAACAGCGTTTTCAATTTGACTTGGGGGCATTGCCTCATCAACATTGATTACACTGTCTCATACATGCTCATCTTGCTAGTAATGCAATTTTACTTAAAATTAAGTTATCATGTAGAAAATACATACTAAGAGTTTCGTGACAATGTTTTTGTGTGTATGGTGCATTGTGAAAACTTTTGTCCTCTGGGAATCTTATATTTGTTTAAGAATCTAATAGAAATGTACTTCATAAAAATGCATTTAGAGATTGTCATTATATTGTGAGGGATCTGATTTTTTTTTTTTTTTCAAATGCGAAATTATTATTTTGTGGCTCCATCGTTAATTAATAACAATAAAATAACTTTGTATTCACCACTATTTTATTAGAACAAAGTCTACATGTTTCGAGAACAATGTTCTCTTCCTCAAGACACTTAATGTACATTAAGTGTCCTGAGGAAGAGAACATTGTTCTCGAAACATGTAGACTTTGTTCTAATAAAATAGTGGTGAATACAAAGTTATTTTATTGTTATTAATTGATCTGATTTTCTTTAGATGAAAAGAAAGAAAAATTCAATTTAGGTATGTTATTTTCTGGATAATGCATGTAATATTTGTTTTGGTAACACATATTGGGAAGCATATGGATATGGTTTTAATGCTTGATATTGGGTGTCAGTACCTACCTCAGGAACGGTGGGAGGGACCCAGGATGTTGATTTTCGGGACCGTTGTTCGGGCCCTTAGTTAGAGGACAGTCTATTAATTTGTTCGCGAGGATCACTCAGGGAGATCATGAGGTGAAGGGCGGTCGGTTGATGGGATTCGATTTTGGTCGCGGCACGCGATGGGATTGTTTTAAAAATAATACAATTTGATTGTGTATTTAGATCGTGGAGTAAAGTAATATTTCTTTTATTCTCTATCAACAATAATCAGTAAATTATTCGCTATCGTAAATTAAATTCAGTACTTCGTTTCCTGGAGAAATTCACGGGATGTCGATAATATCTTTTGACGGTCGTGGAGTCTATTAATTTATTTGTTATTAATATAATATATATAAATTTTATTATAAAAATTCGTCTGTTTATAACTCGTAAATAAAACACAACGTAGAGGGTCCTTTTGAACGTAAATAATAACCACTAGATGATCATTGGCCAAAATTTGTTGAAAACGTGTAAAAATGTGTGAAATAAAATAGAAGAATAAGATGCACTTTTACGATAGAATGTTTCAATAATGAATAATAAAATAGATGTAATATATTCTAGGTTTTATCTTGCAAATAGAGAATAAACTAGTTAGGGAAATTAGCTATAGTACTAGGAAACAGGTGTTATATTTTTAATAGGTATTCTAGCTAGCTAGTTTAGGAGGTATTTGGAACCACCGAAATATAGTTAGGATTTATTTTTATAGTTAGGGGTAGGTTCCATTACAATATCAATAAGAAAAAATGAACGCTTACCACTATGATGTGGAGAGTTTAGTCTTGGCCAAAATCCACATGTTTCATGCAAATCATTCCATAAATTCTTCTTTCGCAAGGACACGGGTATGGACGTTCTACCATTCTAATTATATTTTTGAATGGTAGATTTTTTTATTAGGATATTTTTATTAGGTTTTCATTAGGATAACATTATAACATTTATCGTTTTAATAAAAAGACGATTCTATAAAATGTGTGTGTAAATGCGTAAATGCGTAGGTACCTACTTATAGTAATCATATTTATAAGTATGTTGCATATAATCGACTAGCTAAAACATCTAAGAAGATTTCGCGTATTTATTTAGAAACGCTGACTTGCGAGTAAAGACTTAATTTCATATCTTATCAAAATACAAAATTTATTTAACCAAAAGTGTCAAATTCAGATTTTATAATATAAACAGATGTAAAGGTACATATATGCTAATTGTGATACGTTTTTCTTTTTGTTTTCAGATATAAGTATCCAATAAAGTGAAGTGTGCTTGTGCAATAAATATTTTATCAAATAGTTTCACGAGTTAAATATGATTATAGTGAAAATGTGAAAAGTGTAAATACTGAAAAATATATAATAGATAACGAAATCGTATGTTGCTATGAGAGTGAGTGTAACATACTGATGGAGAGAGGGAGACATGATCTTCTTGCTGTTGTCAACACTTTTCTTATCATCCCTTAACCACAATACCCGAGCTGGTAAGTTTATTTATTAGTTTGTATTTTTAGTAATAAATAGGTAGGTATTATTATTATTTTGCTGTGATACCTCACGGCTTACAATAGTGTTTCCACTCTTTTCTATAATATAGTCTTCGGATGTTATTTTATTCGGTTGCCCGACTGTTGCAATAATATAACCCAAAACGATGGTAATAGAAAAAAGTGGAAGTGCTATTATAAGCCGCAAAAAGATTCAAGATAAGAAAAATGTACGAAAAAGGTGTATAATGTAAGTTATATCTATAATAAAAAGTAAAGACTTTTTGATTCTACATTAATTTAATTGAGCGCGATAGGCCTATTTCGCCTTGTTAGGGCATTAACTAGCTTATATAAGCTAGTTAATGCCCTAACAAGGCGAAATAGGCCTATCGCGCTCAATTAAATTAATGTAGAATCAAAAAGTCTTTACTTTTTATTATAGATATAACTTATAATGGAATTCTACCAAATAAAAACTTCATCGATAATTAAGTGTATAATGTACATATAAGAAACAATATTTCGTAATCTTTAAGACTGAATGTTGTTTCAATAGATACGGTAACATTCAATTTTCTTTTAAAAACGCGGCCTTACAAATAAGTTGTTTACTACTTATACCTAAATGGGATTTATGCAAAAATATTTTTTATTTACTAGTTGCATGTAACACATGAGATTCAACTGTTGATGGCGAAAATATGTATAATTGAAGAATACGTACCAAACTATAAACAGTTAAACACAAATTAATACATATTTTAAGATATTTTGTTTTCTATACAAAACATGTAGGTATATATGTCAGGATAGGATAGTATGGAGGTCAGTTTTTTTCCTACCCAGAACATTAAAACAGCATGATGGTATGTATGTATGTATGTATTTTAGTAGGTATCAAACTATTGAGTGAGATATTGTGTAGCGTATACTGTCTTACAAATTGTATGAAACAATGTCATCACTTAATTCATTTTTTATAAAAATTGTTAAGAAAAGTTTCAGTTGTATATTGCTACAATGTTCTTATTTTTTATAGAAAATTAAATTATCTAGTTGGGGTGTTTCGGCTTTTTTCGATATTTTTAAAAACTTTGGAAATTTAGGCAGTTTAAAACATAAATTTATCATAAAAAAATTTTTCTTAATAAAAAATGTTTGAAAAACTCAAGAAAATTTCGCGATTTTATATTTGTCTATATTTATATCTTATATTCTTTTTGAGATATGTGAAAAAATAAAGTAAAAATTCAAAAGTTGATAACCCCTAACTGAAACAAAAATTCAAAATTCTGACTATAAAAGTTTTGTAGGCTTGTAACTATCTATATATTCTGAAATTTTGGGCTCTGTGAATTGAGCGGATCAAAAGTTAAAAGCGGGGGGAGCACACAGACACACAAAAAACACACAAAATGTTCTATTTCAAATTCTGAATTATATATATGCTACGAAGCCTCTAAGTTGATGTTTTTGGCATGTAAAAAGTCCACTACATCATACAAAATGTTCCTTCATACACGCGTTTTGGCGTCGACTCATTCAGATAATTAAATTCTCTTGATCGAATCGACAGTAGGAATATTATAACTTAATTGTATTCAACGTTATCTTGACTTGAAAACAAAATATATATATACAGTTCTTAAGAATTACAATTACATAATATGACATTAATATTTTTTTTCTTTCCTACTTTTTGCAAGTAGCTTGTGTTTAGAAATACTTTTAAAAATAATAAAAAAAAATATATTTGTATGTTACCTATTTCAATTTAAAATAACGTTGCGTTTCAACTATATACCTATGCATTATTATTATCTTTTTTATTTATTTTAAACAAGATGATTTAAAATTTTAATTAATTGTGTTATTTATCCACTTATAAAATAGTGTAAAATGTTTCATGTTTTTTTTTTTAACTTCAATAGACTAACCATTTGAAAAACAAAGCCACAAAGGTATTTTCAAACATTATTTTGTTCTTTATAATGACTTTTTGTGTAATAATTAGTAATTATATAAAATCGGGTACTTTTACTGATACACGTACGTTTTTTGTAATACTTTCTTTCATATGATAGATAATAATCATTTAGGTATGTATATCAAAATAATTGATCATATCACTTACATAAACTCTCATAATATTTGTGTTGGTGTAACAGAAAATCAGTTTGAATAAAAGTTTATTTTATATATATGCATTTTTCGTCACACATTATTATGTTACGTAAATAAACTTCCTGCTAAGTATTATTTTGCTTTATTTTGCACGTATTATATAACAATATAATCTAATTTAATATATTATCACTTTAATTACGGTGTAATTTATTATATAAGTATGTACCTACTTTAAAGTGTATTGTTATTTGTTATATAAAAGTTACATTTGAACTTGGATGCAAGTAGATAGAATATTTTATGTTTTTTGGACCGTGATACAAGAAAATATTGCACTGTATCTACATATTATTTCAAAAGGCTGTACACATTTCATTAAATATTGAATAGTGTACCTAATATTAAATATTTATATCAGGTGACTTTTTATGATACATATCCTTAAAAATAATGCGTCTAAAGGTATCACACATTACAAATTTCTATATTAAGAGCAAAAATAACATTTGTTTGTCTTAAGGGGCCATATAAACCTAAACACCTGCTTTTCAAATCAAATCCCTCAAATATGTTAAACAGTGTGTTTCTATAAAAAATAGTATAAGTCTTTTCAACATTTCTCTAGTGAATGTTCGTCACACAATTTTAAAATTCAGTCTAAATTCCCATAAATAAATTATTAAAAATATCCTTTTTTACAGAATTTTTGTTAAATTACTCCATAACCATGTGTCATAGAGAAATAAATATTTTATACGCTTAAAGAGTGCATAAAATCAAAGTGAATGACCGATAAAGTTTTTTCATTTTAACTAAGGTTCGTTCTTAAAATGCAAAAAATCAACAAATTTGGGGTTTCCGATAATTTAAATCACGTATAAACCTTTTTAAACGCACGCGATATTTACCCTTACTAACGCGTAACTTCATAGTGCATTGGGCGGTTTTGATATATCATGTTTTCAGTCACTAAGTTTAGCGTTATATGTCCTCTTAATACGATTTTTCTGTCGAAGATAAAATTAGATTGTAATTTAGAAAAGGGTATTTCAGATAACAACGGTTAAACAAATTCTCAAACGATTGCGGTTACAGTAAAATATACCGCTCTAACGATATTACTAACAAATAGGTTGTTAAATTGAATGCCGCTTAGTAATAAATTATATACATAACTTATGAAATGCATCAAGTCAACTTGTATCACAGCTACACATACAACATATTGATCTATTTAATAATAATAATAATAGTAAATTTTATTTAGATGTCAAAACATGTATAAAAATAAATACTTTCATTTAAACAATACGTAGGTATGATTAGAGTATGACAATTAATTATAAAACATGTAAAACTATGGAACATAAATAGTTTTTAACTATGTATTCAGCACCCAGCCTACGAAAGGTGACAAGACTTGTGGATTCTTTTAGTGGCAAACTATTATATATTTAGAGACCTTTGTGGTATAAACTATTTTGTGTACTTGTTAATCTCGTTTTTGAAAGTCTAAAATCCTGACATCCTCTCAAACAGGTCTATTTCATATCTTATTCTTCTCAGTCATCTTTCAACTGCTGGATGTAGGCCTACTTCAACTTCACCCTTCCACCCTTCTATATCATGGGCATCCCTGTACCATTTCTTTCCCGCGACTGTAACTGACATCAACCCATCTTTTTTGGGGTCGACCTAATCTTCTTTTGTCTTCCCAATGTCTCCATTTCAGAATTCATGGTGACCATCTGTGGGGCTGTACTACCATAGGAGCCTAGCCATTAGTGTTGAGGGTGGCCGCAGCCCCATCCTAGGATACTGGGTGAAAGGTCGGTGCCCCCTTCAATTCTTACCAATGGAAGAGCATGGCAGACATCTTGATGTCTCACTCGACGGTGACTCGTCCCACGCGGCGATGATTCAGCCCGCATCACACTTGGCGTAGAAATCGAAGAACTGAAAGTACTGTCAACGTGGTGAGGTTCCTGTAAATTGCCTATACGAGTACTAAGGGGTGGAGGAGCCCGCCGCCATGACTATGCCAATGCCAATGGCCAACATGATAAGATGGTGTAGCCAACATCGGGCTTGGCGTGGAAATCGAAGAAATGAGAGTACTGCAGTGACATGTCAATGTGTGGTGAAGGCTCGCTGTTGAGTCGTCTGTTACCGAGCACTGTTGGGACGGGAGACCCTCGCCATGACTGGAGGGCCTCCACGTTTGTGTTTGGACTCTTAGTGGTAATGGTATGCTTGATAGTAGTTCCTTGTTTTGTACGATGAGCAGCCGCTCCGGGGATGAATAGAGCTACAAGCTATGAAACATTCCCAATGTAGTGGAGACTGCAAAATCATGTAAAATTTGCACATTTGTCAACTTCCTGTCTTGCCACGTGACCTGCTTGAGACTATTATCTAAAATGTCAATTTGGTAATATGGTTTATAATAATTATGATAAATAAGAACACATACATATTCCACAACGAATTTATTTGATTTCCGAGGATCGTTTCGGTTTACAAGGCCATAATCAACTTGTACCATAATTATTATGGAATTCTACAGATTAGAAGCCGTGTCAATCGACAGATTAAAAACTGCTGATGGTCTAATGTCAAGAATCTTGGTACGACATCTAATTTCATCATTCTGTATTTTGTTCATAAAACTTATCCCCAGCATTTGTCCTTCCATAGACCTTTGTGTGCATTTTAGTTTATATATGGTGGCGACAGTCAAGAGTCATTATCGATCATAAATTTCATAAATGTATGACAGATTTTACCTTCATACTCCCAACCCTTTCTGGTTCATTCATTTTAAGTCTTTCGTTAGCGTTATTGATTACAATTGTATTAATCTTTGGCTAACAAGATTGTTTATCTTTTTTACGGGAACTTTTTCATATATTTTTCTAAATTAATAAATCATCTTAACACTTGATAACTTTTTTATGAGAAAACCAAATGTGATTCTATTAATTAAATTGCTCTACAGCTCACACGTAGCTAAATTTCTACTTTTTCTTAAGATATCTGTTGTAATTAACTATAACTTTTTATGGGAATGTGGAATTTTTTAGTATTATATTTATCAAAACGTGCATTTTAGAAGTTCAGAAATAAATATGTGCCACTCCAGTCGGTACACTGAAAGAAAAATGAAACGAAATATTAAAAACCAGAATTCCATTATCAAAAACCAATAGTAAAGATTTTTCAAAAGAAATGCCGATTTTTTTATCAAAACTTTTTCTCTGTGATAGAAATGTCATCCAATTGTTCTACGCTTTATCTTCAATGATTCCATTGTCTCTAATATCTGCCATTAAAAATATCATCTAGCTTTCCGTGTTTACGGGTCACTCGTTTTAAAATAACTACTAGGTAACTGGGTATTTTTTGTAATCATTGAAATCGAGCACACGTAAAGGTTTTTAACACCGTTTTGGGGTTATTACACCAAAATTGTCAGAAAAGACGCATCTCTATTACAACGACGTAGTCAGTTGAGAGATCTTTATCCGGTAAGTTAGCTTCGGTTGTCCCACATTGTCAGAACAATGTATGTAGGTAAGATACAGAACGAGGTGAATTTAAATCTTTTAATATATCGCACGCAGAATTAACGGTACAGAATTAAGTCTCAGTTATATCGACTGTAACATTCCTTATAAAGTTTCAGTTCACATAGGCATTTCGTTTGCTTTTATTGCAGGTCGACAGAGCTCACATCTACATAGAGGTCAACAATTAAACGAAAGAATATTCTTGAGAAATCTCATTCTACCTACAATTTACACTAATTTGATACAATCCCGCATCATGAATTAAATGTACGGCTACATCGCGGTGAACTGTAATGGTTGGCAGAAGGCGACTTGAAAAAATACACAACACTAAAACGAAAATTGATGTTGTAAGGTCACAATATGTTAATCATAAATTGTACTAAAAAGTAAATGGAACATTATATTATATGTTAGTGTTATCATAAACACGAATTCAGTGACTAGAATTTAATAATACAAAATTTAAATTGATTTACCAAATAATAATGATTCAGTAAATAGTCAATGTCATGCTTCGTGACATTAATATCATAAGCTTCTTGACATTATTTTATGCTTTTTGAAAAAGGGAATAAAACAGTGTACTGATTCTTTACGTGAAAAATAAATAAATATAAAAAAATATATTGCTAGTCTCAAATTGACAGTTGGGTACCATGAATTCTAAAATGGAGACCTTGGGAAGACAAATAAAGAGGAGTAGGTCGACCCCTTAAAAAATGGGCTGATGATAGTTACAGTCGCAGGAAAGAAGTGGAACAGGGACGCCTAGGATAGAGAAGGGTGGAGACAGTTGAAGGTGACCTACATATGGAGAGATCTTCTTAAAAGAAGAATAAGAAATAAACATTTGACTCCTGTGTTGGCGTCCTATGTTATATTATTTGTGGCAAAAAATCATTTAAAAAACTTCTTCGGTTCTTCCTTTTTTTGGCTGGAAACATTAATGTTTACTAAAATAAATTGTCATCTGGCAAAAAAAAAATGCCTCTCTCACAAAGTGTGCGAAGAATTGTTTACAATAAAAATATGAATTATCAGAATGCTTCCTTGTAAAAATACAATAGACAAAAATATTACGAATAAACACGTTATGAATCTACATAAAAAGACACCGGTTAGAAACTAAATGCAAGAGCGGTTGGTTTTGTGAACTAGCGATGCAGTGCATCTTGATTTGATATTAAATTCGCCACAAAAACAATAAAAATCATAGCCATATTGATTAACTTATTTTTTATTGTTATTTACGGCATATCTTGCCCTTAACAAATACACATAAAAAACATATAAGTATTGAAAACAATAATAAACTTAGCAAAAAAATGAAAAATCTTATAATAAAATAAATACCTTCATAATAAAACGAAAAAAAGACAATAACATAATTGAATTTCTATTATTTTCCTTTCCTTTAAAGCTTTACTTGAATTATAGCCCAAATTGTATCCATATCCAATATGTGTAAAATACCCAAATAAAGTCCCATAGTACCTATCTTTTTTTTCTCTCAAAACCATCTAATTTCTCTCACGTTCTGGAATATCCGGCTTTTTATTGTTCATAACGATAGAAATATGCTCCATAAAAACGCATTCAGGGATTAGCAACTTCTGAAGAAAACAAGTAAGCAGGCAAGCATACATACATAGGTATATAGATTCAATTGATTTTAAACCGATATAATTTATACAAGTGTATTATCACTTAAGAAGTGGAATAAAACACACTTTTAGTTCTAATTAGAAGCGACCTTTTTAAATCCGCTACATTAGAGAGGATTTTCGCAGTCGCCTACCCCACTCCATTGGGAGCGGTTTATATAGGAGCGGCTGCTTGTCGAACAATACAAGAACTACCATCAAGTGAATTTTCATACCTATGGCACTAAGAGACTAACCTCAAACGTGGGGACCAGCCAAATGAAACTTGGATCAAATACAGACAAGCCGTTGATGGGTTTCGCCCATCTTTCGTCTTTTTCTAAGTCAGCTACAGGTTCTTCTATCCCTTCGATCTACTCAAGACCGTCCTACATGGAGGTGGAAGATTGAGTGTAGCCGCCATTCTCAGTTATGAGGCCAAGGTGGAAGAAAAAATATGACATTGCATTAAATTGGATACAATGCTGGTATATGTAATCAAAGATTAAAAGTCAGTATTTCCAATTTATACAGACATACATACAATCACGCCATGTACCTTACGGGGTAAACAGAGAGAACCGACAGCCATACTTCTCTACTTTTGCATACATTCCTGGCTTCCTTTACATCCATGCATCGTCTCATACATGCTTGTCCATTGTTCTAGCTTCTTATGTTTCCTTCTTTCAAAATATCATTCACATGATCATGCCATCGCTTTCTGGGACGACTCCTTCTATTCAATCCATCTCTTACACCCATGTATATTTTTTTGGTCAGCTGTTCATCGTTTATTCTTTCAATATGTCCAAACTCTCCTGATGTCCTCATTTTTCATCATATATCGTTCTATTATATACTCTTCTTAGTGTCTCATTTCTACAGCATTTATTCTATTTTCATGTTTTTTGATGACTTGCCAGGTCCATGCTTCACTGACATACGTCAAAGTAGGCACTACAATTGCATTATGTACTGCAATTTGGGCTTCCTTTAAGATGCTTGGATCGGACATTACTCATCTGAGTGCTCCGTTTGTTCTATTACCTGCCATAACTCTACTTTCAATGTCTTTATCAGGTTTTCCATTCCGTTCAAACATTGGTACTCCCTAAGTTTAAATATTCCCCAACTTGTACTAGTCATTCGTTCTCTACTTTTATCATACATGCAGTTATACTTTAAATTTTTTCGAATACCAATATCTTAGATTTACCTACTCACATTCATTCTCAGTCCATGTATAATAATATATTCAATCTATAAAGAAAGCTATACAAGTGATGACAAACACAGTTTGTATATTTTTTTAGTTTAAGGCAATTCACCCTGTAAAGAGTGCACATTTATATTATATTAATAATGAATTCATCTATAGGTTCGTAATTATTTTCTTCTTCTTCTTCTTCTCAGCCTAATCCCGTCCACTCATGGACGAAGGCCTCCTTCATCTCCTTTCACGCAACTCTATCTTGTGCTCTGAGCAACCAATTGACACCAGCATGACGGCTGATGTCATCTCTCCATCTCATTGGCGGTCTTCCAACACCTCTGACTGTCATTCTCGGTCTCCAAGCCAACACTATACTTGGCCATCTGTCTTCGGGGTATCTGTCATCTCCACTTCAGGGTAAGAATGCGTTGGACGACATCAACCATTTTTGTTTTTTCCCTGATGGTGTCGTTTCGCACCCTGTCTCTCAGACTTAATCCTATCATGGCTCTTTCCATGGCTCTTTGGGTGACTCATTGTTTTTCAGCACTTGTCTAAGTCATTGTCATAGTCTCCAAGTGGCTACAGGCAGTAGGTACACAGGTCTCATATACCTTCCTATTCAGGTTGACGGGAATTTGAGGATTTTTGAAGATTAGGGCTAATTAATTTATTCCATTGTAATTTATATATACCTATCCAAGTACTAGTTGATAAATTTATAATATATTATCAGTTTACCTAAAATACCCTGTGCAAGGTCACGAATCAAGAAAAAGTTGTATGTTAACCAATAGACCAGTTTTACTGTAATTTATAACGTTCTTTAATTAAAAATGATTTTGCCACTGACCTTCTTCCAAAAATATTATTATGACACTGCAGCGTAATAAATTATAGACTACATTTTATCAATGGTCAACATATTATACTTACATACTTAATTATAAGTTATCTTAACATCTGCCGTGTTCTATCGTAACCAACTTGAATCCTATTTTCTCTAGTAAAGTTAGTATTTTATTGTCTCTAGTATTGTATTGGATATGTTTGTTAATATTTATGCTTATAATCAGGTTATTGGAGTATATACACTTCTCATTTTCATCACACGGCGTATTTTTAAAAGATATTTCAAGTAGTTTCTTTTAATATGTATTTCGGTGATATACTGTACGGTGTAATACTGTAAATCCTCGCGTGTTTTTAAATATAACTCAACATTAAATCAATTGAAACAGAATGAACAGTCTTTTTACGTACATGGGTAAATATGTGTAAGTTCACTGTTTACATAAAAGTCTCAGTAACTCTTATAAATCTACAAAAAATGTTAAATCTTTATTAATTTTAAAACTTAACGTTCTAACTTTATATATATCGTTCTTTGTTAAACGAATCTAGGACGCTGCCACAAAAGTTACAAAATTAACACTGTTTTGTAGTTCGAATCGTGCAGTGTTTGTGAGTGGTTGTGTTTTCTGTGCTATACGGACGACAATAATATCTACCTACCTGTTCAACTGACAGCTAAGATTTTTTGTTTCATTTTTTCTCAATAGATTATCTTAATTTTAATTTATATCTTGTTTGTTGTATTATACTATATATTTTTTGTTGCAAATAGTTAATTGTGTATGTTGTAAGATGGAGGAAATAACCAAACCTCCAGATCCTCCGCCTGAGTCCGATAATTTGTCGATCGATGACATTGATAGATTGTCGGAATCGGATACTAGCCAAATTTCTCTTGTTCTATCAAATAGAAAACGAAAATCTCGCACAGTTCTTTCTAACAAAGACCAAAATTCAAAACTTTTAAAGCAAAATACGCCCACAACTTCATTGCAAAATAATTCCATACATAATTCGCTCCCTACTATCGAACCCCATCTTCTTTACTCAGAAAAGTCAAGTGCTCCTTTTATAGTATATGTACAGAGAATAGAACAAGGAAAAATAATAAACCCTTTAGATTTCGGAAAGTTTGTTTTTGGAAACAATTTTATTCGCGGCATTATAAATGGCTCAATAAAATCAGAAGGAAGGCATAAAATACGCTTAGAATTTAAAAGCTATAAATTCGCCAATGATTTTGTCTTAAATATAGAAAAACTTACAAATGGCATGTACAAGGCTTTTATACCTACATTTAATTTAATCCGCATGGGCCTTGTTAGAGGCATTTCTACAGATCTTACCGAGCTTGAAATATTGGAAGCCTTAAATGTCTCACTGGGAGCGGGAAGTGTTGTAAAAGTGAGGCGTCTGAATTATAAAGAAAATTTAAATAATGTCATTACATGGAAACCATCTCAGTCAGTAGTTGTAACTTTTTCAGGTCAAATTCTTCCATCTCATATTTATCTGTTTTACAATTCCATCCCTGTCGAAATTTATAAGTACCCAACTATACAGTGCTTCAACTGCTGTAGATTCGGTCACTCAAAGCCAATGTGTCGTTCGCCGCAACGTTGCTTCAACTGTGGCGATGACCATTCGTCGGAAGATTGTCCTAATCCTGATGATCCTAAATGTATAAATTGTACAGGAAACCATAAAGCAATTAGCTCACTTTGTCCGGAATTGATGAGACAAAAAAATATTAAAGAATCTATGGCTACCAACAATACATCATACTTTCAGGCATCAAAACTGTTTCCTCCAGTGAAAAAATCGTTTGCTGAAATCGCATCTACGAATCCTTCTCTAATCAACAATAATAATACTCCCACCTCCTATCAATCTCCTCCACCAGCTTCCACTTCCTATCATAAAACTATCTTCAAACCAGTCAACCCTAAACCAACTTTTCACTCAACCTTCGACAAAAACTTACACAATTCCTTCGTGCTTAATCCTAATGGTAATAGTAAAAGCCAGTCACCCAACGGTTGTGCTCTAAATTATGATCATAGCCATTCTTCTCCTTCTACTTCAACCCTACTTTCTAATATTTTGAACAATGATAATTCCTCCTTTATACAAACACTTATTTCACTTCTTATAACAGTTTTATGCAACAACAACAATTTACCGAACAACGCTGCTGATTATCTTTCCCCCCTTATCTCTCTTCTTAACCATGGCTCCCCAAATAAACAGAATTCTACAGTGGAACATTAGAAGCTTATCACCAAATAAATCAGATCTTATCCAACTACTAGAAAGCCACTCCATTTCCGTAGCTGCAATTTCTGAAACATGGCTCAAGCCTTCTGCCCTGGTCCATGTACGCGGATATCAATGCATCAGAGATGATCGCTTGGATGGAAAGGGAGGCGCAGCGCTACTTATTCATAACTCTATCCCTTTCAAACAATTATCATTTAATCGTCCTCCCGGTGAATGTCAGATTGTTTCAGCCATTATTTCCAATATCACTGTAATTTCTTTATACATCCCTCCAACATCAATCTTTTATGAAAAAGATTGGTCTATCTTGCTTTCAAATCTTCCACCCCCGTATTTAATTTTAGGCGATTTTAATGCACATTCCTTCTCATGGGGTAGTGAAACTAATAACAGGTCTGGCAATAATGTCATAGAATTCATAGACGTCAACAAATTATGTTTTCTTAATGACGGTTCTCCAACCCGTATCACCCCCCCTCACCAAAGAAAGAGTGCCATCGACCTATCTCTTTGTTCCAATGAGTTAGCTTCAAAACTTTCATGGACTGTACTAAATGATCCTCGCTCCAGTGACCACTTTCCGATTATTATTAAATTTAATAAACTATCAAAAAATAAATCTTCAACCTCTGTTCCAGCATTAAAATTCCGCACTAAAGGTCTAAATTGGAAGAACTTTTCCACTGAATTGGATCATTATTTAGACAATTCCAGTAAATTTCCCTCAGATTTAAGTTATTTGTGTGAAAATTTTTCTAGTGTTATCTTAGAAACTGCTAAGAAAACGATCCCGATACACAAACCTCCAGCTAAAAAACAATTTCAGTCTGCTTCATGGTGGGACTCAGAATGCTCCCTAATTGTACATGCTCGTAAAAAAGCTTTTCATACGTACCGTAAAAATTTGACTTTAGATAACTATCTTTTAGCAAAACAAGCTCAAGCGAACGCTAAACGTATCCTCAAAAAGAAAAAAAGAACAGGCTGGCGCAGTTTCTGTGAATCTTTATCGCCTTGCTCTCCGGTGTCATCCGTATGGACCAGCATCAGGAAGTTTGGATCCGTATTTTCCCCCCCTAGGGCTAGGAAAATTACAGATGAAGTCATTTCAGCATTTATTGACAAATTAGCTCCCCAAACAGCCCCTTCCAAAGATGATATTCCCACACAAGACAAATTCACTTCTCATTCCTCTTGGTTAGACTCTCCATTTACATTAGATGAATTGAAATCTGTAATTACTTCTCTGCCGGACTCAGCTCCAGGACCTGATGAGGTACAATTTTGTTTTTTAAGAGCTTTTTCTGTCTCTGCTTCTGAATATTTCCTCTCCTTGATAAATTTTATGTTTGAATCCGGTTTCATTCCAGAATCCTTGAAATCTCAAAGAATTATTCCTATCATTAAACCGGGGAAAAGTGCATCGGAAGTATCATCATACCGCCCTATTGCATTATCATCATGTTTGTTAAAAGTAATTGAGCATTTGATTAAGAAGCGAATAGACTGGTATGTAGAACATCATACAATCTTATCTCCAAACCAATTTGGCTTCCGAAAGAAAAAATCTACTTTGGATAGTCTTAGTATCCTGACGACTGATATCCGAATCTCTCAAGACACCAAACAAAATCTTCTTGCAGTATTTCTAGATATTTCATCGGCGTATGATGATGTTCTCATTTATGTTTTGAAAAACAAACTATTGAATATAAATATTCCACCTAAAATGGTTCAATTTATTATTAATATCCTAACTGAAAGAACTATCATTATTTCAACATCCTCTAAAACTTTCAAAAGAAAATTATGGAGAGGTCTGCCCCAAGGTTCTGTGATAAGCCCTATTTTGTATAATATATATACCTATGATATGGATAGTTCAATTCCACTGTTTATAAAAAGGCTGTATTTTGCTGACGATATAATAATCTATATCATTCTTAACAATTTAACCCAAGCAGCTCATCATATCTCAAGTGCTCTACAATATTTGAATTCTTGGCTTGTCAATAATGGCTTGAAACTATCATCTACCAAAAGCAAGGCTTTAATATTTTCTCGGAAGCGATCCATCCCCCCCTTATCAATTAAATTTGAAAATGAACCTCTTGAAATTGTCACCCAACATAAGTTTCTCGGCATTATATTTGATCACAAACTTTCCTGGTTACCTCACATTCAAAAAATTGTGACCAAATGTGAATTAGGTCTCAATATAATGAGAGCAGTAGCTAGAGTATGGTGGGGTGCCCACCCATCTACTCTTAGAATAATGTTTAATGCACTTGTACGTAGTTACCTTGATTATGGATCAATCCTCTTTGACCCATTGCCTAAACACCTGGCTAAAAAACTTGACGTGATTCAATCCAAGTCGTTGAGAATTATTTTGGGAGCGATGAAGAGTTCCCCTATCAATGCTCTTCAAGTGGAATGCGTGGAATCTCCACTAATAATAAGACGACAATTTTTATCGGACTAATTCATTTCCAAAACTCTTTATTATTCTAATCATCCGATCATAGAAAAGCTTCAACGATTATTAAAAGTAAATGAAAATACTAGATATAGGAACTCAAAATCAATTCCATTTCTTCTAAAAAGTTTTCAAACCTATCAACTATCTATTTCCAACATGAATTTAGATAAAGGGTCAACGCTTCCTGTTTACAATATTCCGCTTTTGGCTTCTTCTTTTGGTCCGAATGTGATCCTATCTATTGGAATGGACAAGTATTGGAGCAATCGTAGTTTAGCTGAGATTAACTCTAAATTTAAGGAAATTATTTTGACAAAATTTCCCAGCTCTCTTACAATATATACAGATGGCTCGAAAATTCCTGACACCTCCTGTGGTGCCTCGGTCTATATTCCAGCACTCAACATTAAATCGTCCTACTCCCTCCCTAAAATATTTTCAATCTACTCAGCCGAATGTTTTGCCATTGAGCAGGCTTTGATCCACATTGAATCATATAAAATATCTAATGCTGTGATTTTATCAGACTCTCTTAGTGCACTTCAAAAAATTTCTTCTAACATTGTTAACCCTCTAGATTATCTTTTATGTTCAATAAAATACAAATTGTTTAAACTTAAATCTGATAATTACGACATATCCTTGGCCTGGATTCCTGGCCACCTTGGCATCGAAGGTAATGAAACAGCTGACTTATTAGCAAAATCAAATTCCTCTTCAGGTATGAATCTATCCCATTTGCAGATCCCAACTTTAGATTATGTTTGTTCCCTCCAAAACATTAAGATGCGTAGATGGAATGATCACCTGTCAGTGACTCGTATTCGAACAGGATCGTTCTACGCTGGAATCCAGCCCACGATCCCCTCAAAACCTTGGTTTCAGGGAAGAGGATTTTCTAGAAGAGATATTTCCTGTTTAACAAGAATGAGAATTGGTCACTGTATTGTGGCTACTCACCTGTTTAAAATTCATGTATTTAGCAGCCCTATGTGTGAGTGTGGTCTAGAGGAGGAGACTCTGGACCATATGTTTTTTAATTGCAATAACCGGTCTAATATCAGTGGTCTGTATCAATTCTTTATCGACACTGTTCATACGTCTCCAATTAATATCTCCTACCTGTTATCTCTTAGTAATTCAAAAATTTATGTCTTGTTGTTAAAATTTCTAAAATCTCACAACATCGAACTGTAACTTAATCTTGAACTTTTTATATTCTCCTAAAACTGCTCCTAACTCTCCATTTTTATATCTATTTTCATCCAAGGCATATAGCACTCTAAATAGGGTGAATTGCCATATAAAGCAAAAAAAAAAAAAAAAACACTGTTTTGCTACGGGAGTCGGCTACGTACATGAAAATTTTCAACGTTATATTTTCTCAACTGGTTGTTGTATCAGACTACTTTTTACACTTTCTTAAGAAAATATCTAAATCTGAATGAATTTAAATTATAAATTTTTGAGCAGTCTTTATAATCTTTGTTGTGACAGGAAAAAAAAAACATATTTTATTTATTTATTTATTTATTCATATCAGATCAAAATATACGAACAGACAAAATTTATACATTATATAGTTTACAAATATCACCCAAATATTTACACAAATAATTTTCTTCCCGTAAATTTTGAACGTGTTTATTGTCATTTTAATTTTCACTATTTGTCGGGTATAACGGGTACTATGCCAAATATTTATTAACTTTCGTTTTGGAGTGTCATTATGCCAAACATCTCACTAATTCAGGAATCGTACCCGGAACCATTGTTTCATAAGCCACAAATATTTGCTCTTTATGGCTCAGTAAGTTAGATTTAGATGAATGGTTTCAATCAACTTGATCACAAATTTCTTAGCAAAAATGATCAAAACTTCATTGATTGCGTTCCTTTAATTTCGGACTAGAATTGATAGTTATTTATATATTCCTTACTCAATGGCTTTGACAAATCACATACCTACATCATGATAGACAGAAGAAAGCATCCACTTAATATGCATTTTATTTTGAAGATTTCATTGATTAATAATTAAGACCATAAAGAATTATTTATGTAAATATATTGAATAATGGCCAACAGAAAAACCCGACATTAACTAATAATTATTCAACATAACTTTTTCTTAAAATATTTTTTCTCGTTACTATTTTACTGCTTGGCTCTCTTGAATATAACATTATATTCATACGACATTAACATTTTTTTGAACAAAGCCTCGTTAATAATGCATCGTTGGTGCATGTGAATGGCAATCAGTTTTATACACGTGCTGTAATAACTACACTATAACACACACAACTAGAATCATTACACCTTAATCAGACATTGTTTTCTCTTTTGATTTGACCAATCACTTTCCTTTTTATATAATCCACGTCTAATTATTTAAAATTAGTATACTCACAAAATTGTGAGGCACCGGCTTAGAATAGTGCTTCCAATGTAATGCTATTATGATTTATGATCGTTTTCGGTGTCCCGTAAAGAGACAGGTAATCGAAAATAAGTACAACAGGCAAAATAACATTTCAATAAGGTTCATTAACCATTCTGAATGATGCATTTTAGGGGACACGAGACTGGTGATAAAGGATACACGCATGTGTCGTGCTTCATTTAATTAGGTAATATATACTTGCACAACTGTTGCTGGTGGACCCAATGACACGAAATAATTAATGATCAAAGAAAAAAAATTAAATATAATATGTCGCATAATTAGGTACCTATCACAAAAATAATCTTCATCTTTGTCTTATACCTACCACTTAATGTAGGATCGTCTCTCCTATATAATCTTTCAGTGCCAGGATGATCTATCCTGAAATATCGAGGCTGGTAACTAGTTAGACTTTCTATATGAACTTATTCATTGTATCCCACCACGTGAATATTGAACGTCTTTTTTCCTCGATATTAGCGATCACGATGGTATTAACTTTCTTGTACTATGCTGCCCGGAAAATACCATATTATGGCGGTCGATTCTATTTGCCTACCCAAATATAATTTATTTTTTAACGAATATCTATGCTAAAGGTATGAAAATAAAATAATTCTGAAACCGGATATATTGGTATTAACTGACACGCGATTGTTTGGTTCATACTTCAACAATGTAATTCATCCTTTATACCATTTTATACACTTATGTTGGTACATAGCTATTCTTTGTGTCAGTGTTCCATTATACCGTTACAGTTCACAACTACAGTTTTATCGTTTCACAGTACCCACTTGGAATGAATTTATTTTATTGGCTTATAATTATATACCACTTGACGATTAAAACAAAATAACTTTGAAATCTCCGATGAAATCGGAGTATATTTTTAAGATAATTTTTGTTTTATTATTTTGTTTTATATGTTTCAGATTCGCGTTTTTTTATTAAGAATAATTCTATTCTACCAACGTACGTTATTTGAAATAATAATGATCTTATTCACAATTTTAAATATCGTTTTTTAATAAATTTAATCAGAAATGTAATCATGAAATAAATTATGTGGAAAATTTATATATCTACTTATATAAATAAAACAAAGTCGGGTTAGTTAGAGTATTTATAACTCAAGAACGCCTGGACCAATTGTAATGATTTCCTATTTGTTGGATTCGTCTAATAATAACAATAAAAATATCGGAAAAATAAAAATTTATAAAAAAGTATAAATAAATTGTACGCCTGGTACCTACTATGCAAACAATATAACTTAAGAAATCCAAATGTATGAATCAAAAATCGAATGTAAAACTTAAGGGGGGGACTGCTGCCAACGTACCTATTTTTTCAATTTGAATTTGCGTCATTACTACAAAATGAATCATTTTGAAAAAAATAACCTAGTTAGTTTGGATATTAATAAATAAAAATATACCTCAATTTTTTAATTATGTTCTGTATATAGGTATTCTTGTAGGAAAATAATAAGCATACCCCAATTTTTGACATTTATCTTAAATTTCTAAAAAACTATAAGGTATAGAGCATTATATTTTTTTTTATAAATTATGCATCAGGTTAAGTTAATAAACCAAAAAAACTTAAATTTCGCAATGGCGCTGAATGGAAAATAAATGTTTTTTAGGTTTATTTTCTAAACCTGAAGCATTAATGCAACGTCACATGGTATTTTTCTAGATATTTTTGTCTTCTTTAATTTAAAAAAAATATGTTGAACTACGTTGATAAACGTTGATAAGATAAACGTTGAAAATCGGGGTATGCCATTATTTTTCTACAAGAATTTATACAGAACACTATCAAAAAGCAAAAATACATTTTTCTTTATGAATTATTATTTTTAACTATCTAAATTATTTTTTTCAAAACGATTTGATAAGAAATAATGATGGTATATCAAATTGAAAAATAGGTACGTTGGCAGCAGTCCCCCCCTTAAGAGTGGGTATTAGGCTACCTCCTAAACAAATCATTGATAAATTTAGAAAAGAAACTCGAGGTAGGTACCTACCTAATAATATTGATTTAATTAGCATTATTATTTAAATAATTTTAGAATGGAATTTTTTCTACGAAGAAAATTTGTAAAAACAAAACATATGGATTAATGAAAATTTTGACATCATGCTTTGGATTGGTTCTAGAGCTGTCATATACAGAAAAATATATAGCCGATTTTTGCATTTTTATATCATTATTATATCATATAATCTAAGATTATATCCTAATAAATTATAGAACTTATTTTTTTTTATTCATTTTATTACGTTTATAAAATCCTAAATATGGTATAGCTAAAAGTTAACATGATGTACATTGACTTGATGCGGTACGAAGTTCGCCGGGTCAACTAGTTATATATATAAAATTAAATAGCTTTTATAAAACTATCAAAGATTGAATAAATAAAAATTTAATTTTAATATAAAATAACCCATGTTTTGGTATTTTTTGACAGACCCCAACAGTTTTGGTATTTTTTTTGTGTGTTTTTGCTTACTTTCATTGGTCATTTCAAATACTTCGCGGTTTTACCGCTATGCAATTTTAATCCTATCCTACTAATTCAAGTTTTCAGAAATAAGAATGATCCTATATACGATTTTAAATTAAGAACAATCCCAACATACTTATTCACGTTTATTTAACTTCACCTGTCTGTCCGTACTGGAATTAATATAGACAAACTATTAATGCAGTTATTGCAATTAATTTTCCCGACTTCCCGACCAGCTAGAGCTATGAAACATTCAAAATTTGTGTATTACCGATGACATGCATGTTACAACTGGTTTCCGGTGGATTCATTTGATATATTATTAAAACGAGTGGGTTGTGGCCAACACTAAACTCTCCACACCATAGTAAGCGTTCATTTTTTCTTCTTGAAATGTTGACAATCTCAATCTGGTAAAGAATTCTTATGTTGTATGAAATATTTTAATAAAAGCAGATAAATTTTGTTTTAAAGAGCGTTAGAGCATTTTGAAAATTTTGACACGTGATATTATATGAAGAATTTTTTTTGTTATTTATGGAAAGCTAATCATTTCTATGTTCAAGCTCTTTACATTATAACATGAAATCAAATTACTGAACTTTTCCATACATAAGAAATTTATCTAATTATATATATATATATATATATATATATATATATATATATATATATATATATATATATATATATATATATATATATATATATATATATATATATATATATATATATATATATATATATATATATATATATATATATATATATATATATATATATATATATATATATATATATATATATATATATATATATATATATATATATATATATATATATATATATATATATATATATATATATATATATATATATATATATATATATATATATATATATATATATATATATATATATATATATATATATATATATATATATAAAGTAATAAACATATATTTTATATTTTATTCGGTTTAATAATGGTTCATAATTCGGTTTAATACATCATTAGAAAAAATTAAAAACATGCACTAAAATGAGAAACTACAATAAATACTTATATGGCTAATAATAATAAAGACAAAGATAAGGGAGGAACTATAGGAATAGAAAAGGAAAATAAAGTGAGAGGAAGAACAATCAAATAACCACGAGACACTCAGTCAATATCAGATTTCTATCCGCATTCACACCTAATATAACCCTCTCTTGGAATTTGTTGCTGACGCAGGTTATAAACAGACCAAAAGGAAGGAAGAAGAATATGAATAGTATCGGAAGTATGTGTTTTACATCAGTAATGTAAAATAAATGGAAATTTACTTTCAGTTTCAGTATTCGTTGATCTTTTGGTTACATATATACAAGAGTAGATATTGAGACATTTTTATTTTGTAACTTTAATTTAGTATTTATGACCACAATCATTTGATTATATTGATGACGAATTTTGAAGGAAATGGGTGCACCCTTTAAATTTAGTGCGCTGGGCGCCGAATTTCAGATATCCGATCCTGGTTTTGATTTAATCAAGTTGATTTTGAACTACCATACCATCATACACAACAATAACAAGTAGCGCTTTTTTAATATTAGTATATTAAGCTGGTATATGCGATACGCGTTGCAATGTCTTTTTATTCCCTTATATCCCGATGGTGAGTGAGATGAGATTCTGGGTATTAATTTGGGCGATAAAAAATACAAAGAAAATGGAATAAATTTTTGGAGCGTAACAGTTGGGCGAAGATTTATGTATTTATATTCTACAATTAATGAAGTTATTAAAACAATATTAGGTACTATATAATATAATTAAATACTACAAATTTAATGAACTTACACTATGTAACAAGGTATGATATGTCATGAAAATATATTAACTACAAACCTGTTTTAACATAACTATTGAGTTTTTCAACGTAAGTACAAATAACAATAGAAAATAGCACAATTACACATGCAATAAATAACTTAGGCATCTACTATTTTTTTTGCACAACAGTATTAAAATAATTGAACTAGAACAATAAACATATCTAGGCTAAATTTTATATTTTAAAACATCAATTATCAACTTTTTAGCTTTTGGTTCGTAATAAGAACTTGTTATTTCAATGTTATGTAATTCAAAAACAGGAATTTTCGTGTGTAACATAAAATATTTAATAAAAACGCTAAAATATTACTTAATTTAAAAATAAGAATACACTAGAGGAGTAAATAAAAAAAATTGAGGACTCACACCATTTTTTTTTCACGTTGAAATAAATAAAATAATATATTTCACGTCAGTCCTAAGATTATTTACATTCATATGCCTATGTCAAACGCAGTTGTTTTATATAACAAATAAAGATTAATTTAAATAAAGAAGATACGTAGACAATCTAAGTGTGAAACGATATAAATAGTAGTCAAATAAATGGTACATGAACAATTAAACTAAGATTGTATAATATACAATTTTACTCTCCACACTATGGAATAGGGGAGAGTCATGATTTCACAATTTTTAAGCGTATTTTTTTTACATCAATTTCTCAACGGGTATCATGTAGAGAGTGCACACTGTGAGTTTCGTCATGATGTGTTTGTATGTATGGCGTACGCCGTATGGCGTATGGCTTACGGCGTACGGAAAATTCTTTTTGTGTCATCTCTACAGCCCAGACTATAAGTCCGATCGACTTCATATTAACATCATATGTGTAAAGTGCATTGACCTAGAGCTGATTAGTTTTCCATAGACAACTTTTGATTTCTTCTCTATGAATTCATCATTTTTCATTGTTTTTTTTGTGTCCTCTCTGCAGCCCAAACTATAAGTCCGATTGACTTCATATTGATATCATATGTGTTAAGTCCATAAACTTAGAGCTGATTAGTTTTCTATAGACAACGGTTCATTTTTTCTCAATGTTTCTTTATGATTTCATCTATTAAAACTGAAAAAATGCTCTCACGACCTGGAAATTAGAGATATTTTAATTTGGTTTCAACTATTTATACAACACCAAGAATCTTCATAAAATTGTATTCAATGTTAAAAGAAAAATATTCAACGGTTTGAAAAATTATATTTTATTTAATGGATTTTTGTATGAAACTTATATGTAACAAGAGAATTTTTTATGTTTGGCAATTAGCTTTCCATAAAGAACAAAAAATTTCTTCATATGATATCACGTGTCAAAATTTTCAAAATGCTCCAACGCTCTTTAACACAAAATTTATCTGCTTTTACTAAAATATTTCATATAACATAAGCATTCTTCATCATACTGCATTAATAGTTTGTCTATCTTAATATAAAAATATACTATCGTTATAAAATTTATATTCCTGGTAGTAAAATTTAGAATGAATAATTATATATATATATATATATATATATATATATATATATATATATATATATATATATATATATATATATATATATATATATATATATATATATATATATATATATATATATATATATATATATATATATATATATATATATATATATATATATATATATATATATATATATATATATATATATATATATATATATATATATATATATATATATATATATATATATATATATATATATATATATATATATATATATATATATATATATATATATATATATATATATATATATATATATATATATATATATATATATATATATATAATATATATATATATATATATATATATATATATATATATATATATATATATATATATATATATATATATATATATATATATATATATAATATATATATATATATATATATATATATATATATATATATATATATATATATATATATATATATATATATATATATATAAATATATATATATATATATATATATATATATATATATATATATATATATATATATATATATATATATATATATATATATATATATATATATATATATATATATATATATATATATATATATATATATATATATATATATATATATATATATATATATATATATATAATTATTCATTCTAAATTTTACTACCAGGAATATAAATTTTATAACGATAGTATATTTTTATATTAAGATAGACAAACTATTAATGCAGTATGATGAAGAATGCTTATGTTATATGAAATATTTTAGTAAAAGCAGATAAATTTTGTGTTAAAGAGCGTTGGAGCATTTTGAAAATTTTGACACGTGATATCATATGAAGAAATTTTTTGTTCTTTATGGAAAGCTAATTGCCAAACATAAAAAATTCTCTTGTTACATATAAGTTTCATACAAAAATCCATTAAATAAAATATAATTTTTCAAACCGTTGAATATTTTTCTTTTAACATTGAATACAATTTTATGAAGATTCTTGGTGTTGTATAAATAGTTGAAACCAAATTAAAATATCTCTAATTTCCAGGTCGTGAGAGCATTTTTTCAGTTTTAATAGATGAAATCATAAAGAAACATTGAGAAAAAATGAACCGTTGTCTATAGAAAACTAATCAGCTCTAAGTTTATGGACTTAACACATATTATATCAATATGAAGTCAATCGGACTTATAGTTTGGGCTGCAGAGAGGACACAAAAAAAACAATGAAAAATGATGAATTCATAGAGAAGAAATCAAAAGTTGTCTATGGAAAACTAATCAGCTCTAGGTCAATGCACTTTACACATATGATGTTAATATGAAGTCGATCGGACTTATAGTCTGGGCTGTAGAGATGACACAAAAAGAATTTTCCGTACGCCGTAAGCCATACGCCATACGGCGTACGCCATACATACAACACATCATGACGAAACTCACAGTGTGCACTCTCTACATGATACCCGTTGAGAAATTGATGTAAAAAAAATACGCTTAAAAATTGTGAAATCATGACTCTCCCCTATTCCATAGTGTGGAGAGTAAAATTGTATATTATACAATCTTAGTTTAATTGTTCATGTACCATTTATTTGACTACTATTTATATCGTTTCACACTTAGATTGTCTACGTATCTTCTTTATTTAAATTAATCTTTATTTGTTATATAAAACAACTGCGTTTGACATAGGCATATGAATGTAAATAATCTTAGGACTGACGTGAAATATATTATTTTATTTATTTCAACGTGAAAAAAAAATGGTGTGAGTCCTCAATTTTTTTTATTTACTCCTCTAGTGTATTCTTATTTTTAAATTAAGTAATATTTTAGCGTTTTTATTAAATATTTTATGTTACACACGAAAATTCCTGTTTTTGAATTACATAACATTGAAATAACAAGTTCTTATTACGAACCAAAAGCTAAAAAGTTGATAATTGATGTTTTAAAATATAAAATTTAGCCTAGATATGTTTATTGTTCTAGTTCAATTATTTTAATACTGTTGTGCAAAAAAAATAGTAGATGCCTAAGTTATTTATTGCATGTGTAATTGTGCTATTTTCTATTGTTATTTGTACTTACGTTGAAAAACTCAATAGTTATGTTAAAACAGGTTTGTAGTTAATATATTTTCATGACATATCATACCTTGTTACATAGTGTAAGTTCATTAAATTTGTAGTATTTAATTATATTATATAGTACCTAATATTGTTTTAATAACTTCATTAATTGTAGAATATAAATACATAAATCTTCGCCCAACTGTTACGCTCCAAAAATTTATTCCATTTTCTTTGTATTTTTTATCGCCCAAATTAATACCCAGAATCTCATCTCACTCACCATCGGGATATAAGGGAATAAAAAGACATTGCAACGCGTATCGCATATACCAGCTTAATATACTAATATTAAAAAAGCGCTACTTGTTATTGTTGTGTATGATGGTATGGTAGTTCAAAATCAACTTGATTAAATCAAAACCAGGATCGGATATCTGAAATTCGGCGCCCAGCGCACTAAATTTAAAGGGTGCACCCATTTCCTTCAAAATTCGTCATCAATATAATCAAATGATTGTGGTCATAAATACTAAATTAAAGTTACAAAATAAAAATGTCTCAATATCTACTCTTGTATATATGTAACCAAAAGATCAACGAATACTGAAACTGAAAGTAAATTTCCATTTATTTTACATTACTGATGTAAAACACATACTTCCGATACTATTCATATTCTTCTTCCTTCCTTTTGGTCTGTTTATAACCTGCGTCAGCAACAAATTCCAAGAGAGGGTTATATTAGGTGTGAATGCGGATAGAAATCTGATATTGACTGAGTGTCTCGTGGTTATTTGATTGTTCTTCCTCTCACTTTATTTTCCTTTTCTATTCCTATAGTTCCTCCCTTATCTTTGTCTTTATTATTATTAGCCATATAAGTATTTATTGTAGTTTCTCATTTTAGTGCATGTTTTTAATTTTTTCTAATGATGTATTAAACCGAATTATGAACCATTATTAAACCGAATAAAATATAAAATATATGTTTATTACTTTGTTTCCCTTCGAATTATTGCGATGGTTTTTGGAGACTCTAATGAACTTCCGCTTGGTGTAACTGCAACATTCGTTCCTATGATGGATCCGGCCCCGATCAAAACGTATCAATTAGTTGTTGACTAATGAATATAATGGTGCATTCACTAAAATAGGAAAAGTTTACTAAGAGTGACTGCTATCACTTTCCTTACATACCTACCTATATTTTAACGTTAACTAATAAATTAATGTGATTCATGAATGGAGCATAACGTATAATAATACAAAATATTTCAAATATGGCGGTTATTAAAATTAAGATTTTTATAATATGTATTATCGTGATCGCTGATGGAAACGGCTTCGTCGCAATTATTTATAACGACTTCGCTATAATAACAGTTTTACGTCGACGTCGGAAGGGAATCTATGTTGTAACTGTACCTTAAAGGTACATCTATAAATAATTCACATTACGAAACAAGTACATTTCATTTTTGTACTTCCATTATGAAGCATATCTATCATATTAGGTAATTATAAAATTGAGATCGACATTTACATATTTTTTTGTCAAAGTAAAATATATTTATCGTATTACATAAATGTAATAAAAATGTAAGTAGATAGGCATCACATTGAGAAAAATATTACTGAAAAAATTTAACAAAACAGTTAGTTTAGACTGGAAAAATGTGTAAAAAAAAATAAAAAATCCGTTTCAACAAACAAGTACCTAATAAACATTTTTTTTAAAATAATTTTGGTTTCTGGGCTATTTTTTTCTCAGTGACCAAAAGTCAACGTATTCATAAAATAAGTATATACCTAGTTATCAGCAATAACTTGATAAAGCTTGTGGACTGCACAGAGCGCAAATTTGTTTGTATTCTTTGCTTGAAATATCTGTGCATCCCCCCCTCCTCAATCATCTGAAATTTGTCACATGTTGTGCCGATGTATTATCTATTAAGTTGATACACCAGATGCAATTGTCTCTGTTTATATTGATGGACATTCGTTAAGAATATTGTTAAATTAAGTTCCTCTAATCTCAAGACAAGATGAGGTGGAGGCGAGAGTTGATGGAGGCAAAAGCTCGATATGGGCTGTACTGCCGTCGAAGAAGAATAATAAGAAATGAAAAAAAAACAAAATTTGATATGATAGAATGCAACATGTTGTGTCTTCTTTAATTACTTAAAACAAAACACACTTCTGCATTTTTGAACGAATTGTGCAGATTTATCAGAAACAACTTTTATAAAAATTACAAAGCAGAAAATAAAATAACTAATTTAAATCCTGTTTTAACGCGTTACAACACCAAATGCAGTCATACCAACGTAACCACAAAGTGCATTAGAAAATAAAACGCACTCTACTTATTATAATTTTATTGACTTTAAAATAAGCATCAGAAAAAAAATCGTAATGGATTATTACTATTGACATCACCAATTTTGTTCATTAAAAATTGTGCTTGTAATTTTTAATTACTGACTTATTTATGTAGGTACTAACTTACATTAATAAAGATCAATTTTACTACTAATTGCTTACTTGCTTTTCTTCCGTTATTTCTTTCCCAGTAATACCATTATTTTAATTATATCCATTATTTTTTTAATACGCAATATGCTTAAGATAAGATAAAGAATATCAATAATTTCATATATACGATGTTTTCTTTGAAGGTATATTTTTTTTCTGATAATTGTCACAAAAAAAGAACACAAAAATAAATTAATAATAATTTGTGTACCCGCGCGATAAAATTTAAATACAATATAAAGTAGGTACATAAATAATAGCTATATATGTTACTAAATTGACAGTACCTACGCATTATATTTCAATAGGTAATATTTTCGATTACTGAGAATCTTTATCACTTGTAAATCTTCAAAATTGCAAATACGGAAATCGCCAACAATAGAAGACCACCCGGAAGACCTGCGAAGAGTTGGAAAGACAGCTGGCCCTCTTTATCTTTGGATAGTCCACCCACACAAACAGTTCAAATGACTTCACTCAAGATGAAGAAGAAGAATTTTTGTTCATGTTTTGTTTTTTTTTCTCATCTTACTGGGGAGACGCCCTTATATTCATCATTCACATTTTAACCACCATCGCTTTCTTCAATATAACTTAACAATGCTTTCAAAACTTATGAAGAAAACTTAAAAGACCAAGGTATAGTTTCATTGGTGTTGCAAATCAATATACGTCGGGCTGATGAATACTCGTCTAATCAAGATGTCAATTTTTATTGACATCGATTTTATAAAAGCCAAGATATTTGTTCTCTTGACTCAGTGACCTTTTTTTTAATTTCAATAGGTCGTATTTTGGGTCACGAGCTTCTGATACCACACATGATATTATTGAGGGTTTCTGCCAGTGAACGTCTGATGATGATGTGGTCATTGACCATTACATGGTAATATACCTACATTCAACGAGATGTCGTATCGGTCAGTGTGTATATGAGATCCGGAATCTGTGAAAGCATTTGTCAATGTACAGTTATTCCATATCCTTATTTTACGTAATAGTTTTTTTATAAAACACGTTGGTTTAAATGGGTAATTAACAATTTCTAAAAAAAACAGGTTCGTCTAGTGAAAACATGGATTATTGAGAATACAAAATGTTTTATAAATAATGTAGCGTAAGAAACAGCTCAATAATTTATTTATATATTTACGCCTTACATAATCTTTTACTAAAGGAAATATTTCACGTATTTGATAAATCATCTCAACAGAATAAATTATAATAAATAGAATCACTGAAACTAAAAAAAACTGAACACACCATCAAATTAGATATATAAGTAGATAAGTAACCAAAGTAAAAAAAAAACAAAAGATCCAATGTACGTAACGCAAAATTTTTGGTTCAGTATAATAATAAAGCAAAGACAAGTGATTGAAAACATCATATAAGATAACTTCAAAGATTTCCATATACCTAATATACTAGATGGAGTACTCCGTGCAATGAGTCAGTCATGGTATATCGCGCGTTTGATTTCTTGGTTGGCAACATATAGTAGTTTTCCATGCATTTCAACACTTCCTAGATAACTGTTCTCTAAATCGTAATAAACAAGGTATTTTTTTTTTCGACAAATAAATCCGAAAACAATTCACATTAGTCGTTATTCCATATAAAAAAACGATGTATTCTGCCCACCTTGTTGTCAAAAGTCTCGCTGAAAAAATCCTCACTTCGATTCATACAAATTTTTCTGACTGCGACATCTAGTATATTATCATAGATTTTCATATAATAGGTACCTACTGCAATATGTTGCCAACCAAGAAATCAAACGCGTAATATACCATGACTCACTCATTGCACGGAGTACTCCATCTAGTATATTATATGGAAATCTATGGATAACTCAAACTTTTTTTTGAAAAATAATAGAATCAAGTGGCCATTATAGATTGTGATTTAACATTTCAGTAAGTACCTACCTAGTGTTTGATCGTACCTAGACTGTATGTATTTTAATAAGAAACATTATAATAATTGTCAAGAAGGGTGAAAAAGTAACTATGTATTAAGGTGTACGAAAGATGTACAAAAACAAAAGCTGTATCAATCTAAAATAAATAACGTACTTTTTGCAACACGGGATAGCACGTCAACGAATATAGAAACCCATATTAGATTAGGCCAGAATTCACATTGTATTGTGGTCGAGATAAAACATGAAAACCGCAAAAATTGATGCAAAAAACTTATCGAATCGGCGAAGAAAACTATCTGATAGATATGAAATGAATGTACAATCCACACAGGTAATATAAAATAATGCGTCCGCATGACGCACCGCGTTGGTTGGTTACAGTGTCACTTCCTTGTCTTCAGTTCATTGACCGGACACGCGTTTTGGCACATAGCCTAGGAAATATAATATATCTTATTTGCGGTTCTCACGCCATCAATATAACACAATAAAAAAACATAATCAATTACTAACTGACATTATTTATGTCGATGGCAGAGTAGTTAGCGCTATTGGGTTAGTAATCCAGTGGTCGCGAGTTCGAATCCTGCCTCGACCGATTTCGTTCACCTATAGCACAAGCATTTATGCTTATTTATGGAACGTAGGAAGATGTATATGTACTTGTTTAACATTGTTATTTTTATTTTTTTAATGAATTTCCACAATGTACCTACATAAACGCCTCTACCTTTGAATATTTGTCATATTAATTTTTTGGTTAAAAAAAATTTAATGCCAGAGATAACGAATTTTTCTATAGCAACACCGTCATGTAATTCTTTGTGTGAACCACTAGTGAGTAATTTAATATCTACAAAACTACAAATTTTGGAGTAGATCCGCTCCTTCGTCAGCACAGATTTATAGATTAAGATCATACATTTAAGGACATGTTCAGACAAGGAGCGCTGCACTAGTTGTTTACATAAAGAAATTCGAAAGGATCCAAAGCTCTGTTTGAAACCGCGTGTATCAAGCGGATTTGATGCAATGTTGAAAGATGTCACACGTTTCGATATAAGATAAAGAAATTCGTTTATTTTGATTATGTTAATTAAAATATATGAAATTGAATCTGAAATGAAGCTGATATGAAACCTCGTTGATTTATAAGACAAAAATTGAAAACAAAACTTAAATGTAAGGTAATGTTTACAATTTTAAATTAACACAACGTTTTGAAATGAATTTGGTCTAAAAAGTCAGTACGATGATTTCTTTAATCATTATTATAGATCCATGAACCATCACAAAGTTACCGTCAGTCGATCAACCTGATTTAAGTCAGTGGTAAAAAATGATGTGAAAGTGAAGTTATGATCTATAGTTATTATAATATGTACCTACCTATGTTTATAGTAATGAATTACCTACCTTTTTTTCAAATTCTAATAAATTCAGCTTGATGTTCAAAAGTATAAAAATAATATTATTATATCTGACATTTAATTATTAATACCTATTATAAGCAGAGGCAAGACGTGTCAAAGTTGTAAAAAAACGTAAAAACGAAAAAAAGTAAAAAGTAGGCACATATAGGTAGGTACCTATGCAGAATGTTTATTTTATTTGGAATATTATTTATTTATTAATTAATTAATTAATTAATTAATTAATTAATTAATTAATTAATTAATTAATTAATTAATTAATTAATTAATTAATTAATTTATTTATTTATTTATTTATTTATTTATTTATTTATTTATTTATTTATTTATTTATTTATTTATTTATTTATTTATTTATTTATTTATTTATTTATTTATTTATTTATTTATTTATTTATTTATTTATTTATTTATTTATTTATTTATTTATTTATTTATTTATTTATTTATTTATTTATTTATTTATTTATTTATTTATTTATTTATTTATTTATTTATTTATTTATTTAAATATTTATTTATTTATTTGGGAAACATACAGCTTTATAATCTTAAACAAAAGGAAATTATTTTACACTTATGCCAAGATTGTTCCCTCGAATTAACAAAAGAATATAAAACCTAATTAACAAACATTGCCTAATTATTAAAAAAAAACGTACACACAAAAAAACAAGATAAAGAGTGTTTTGAGAAATATTATATAGAATAAAACATATATAAATAAATAAATCGACCGTTGTCGCCCGGTTACTGTGCGGGCGTCCTGGGTTCGATCCCCAGCAGAGGAAAAATTAATTTAAAATAATTTCTCATACAAATATTGCTTCTCTGGGCTAGAAACATTAATTAGTTGGAAGAAATTGCCATGGAAGTGTTTTAACTTTTTATACATAAATAGATATAGGTAATCAGTTTCTTCAAAGTTACTACAAACAACTAAAGAAAAGAAAAAAATATATATCAATTAAATTAACTCCAAAATAAGTAGGTACATTGCTAATTCATTATTTTTAATAAATAACTTAAGACCGCACAGGCACTGAGAATTTTTAGCGAGTTGTACCTAATATCACCAATCACCACCAGGATTTCCAAGTGGTGATGGCTCGTCCCGCGATACATTTTGTACGACTTAACTAGCGCGAAACAGGAACGACGCAAACGACAAAATATAAATTATACATAACCTAATTTTTTTAAATCGAGACACAGATTTAAAAATCAAGACAGTCAAAATTCTACACCTCCATCGAACAGGGGTATTTCGGAATTATTTTTTATCGAGAGAATTTTCAAATAGTATTATTGAATGTCATGTCATATAAGATAAACAACTGTCAAGCTGTATTCAATACTATAATTTATCCCTGTCTTTAGTTTCAAAACTATTATGTCAGTATCGAGGAAACATCAATACAACCAATCACATTTTAGTGCCTCTTCGGGCTTAAACATTGAGTTTAATAACAAGTTTTTAGGACAAGGAGTTATTGTGTTCATATCGGTTTCTTATTTGTATCATATTTTTATTGACTTGAGCGTGTACCAATTTGTTTCAAAATTTGGATGTTTTATTACCTATTGACAGTGTATTCAATTTGACATTGACTTATATGCATAGGTTCAAGATTTTTTTTGTCAATGAGATGTTTGAGATCAATTTTTGTATGGTACAGAGCACAGTACAGATAGTATCTATAATATAATTACTGTACGCCATCTTTTTTCGTCCTTCAACGGATTGCCAGTGTAATAATTTTTCCTTAAACAATGTTCGCGTTCGAAATTTTTATTTAAAATACAAAATAAATTGATGCGAAAAAGTACAAATTGATCTTTTAAAATGTATTTTCTGCATAAATTGACAATATTATTGTTTAAAAAGGAATTTTAAACATTCAGAATAAATTTTAACCGTAATAATCTGCGGAATATCCATTTTGAATACTGACAACATTGCTTTCAATATGTCATGATAATACGCATAAGATATTTGACAGGCATAGAATTATAATTGACAGGTAATGTTTTCGTTTAATCGCATTATTTAATTATATATACATATGTATAGTTTATCATTATTATTGTATTATTATAAAAAGATATTCAGTCTTAACTGCTGTGTACTGTTCTTAATGATATTTCAAATGTACATTCAAATTATCAATGTTTGTAATTTTAAACGTACGCATTTCTTTCAAAACATTGTCGAAAATATTTTTTTTATAATTTTCGCGTTTTCACGTAAAGATATTTAGTTTTTGAATGTTGTGTAATGTCCTAAATAGTATATTTGACGATATTTAGTATTATAAGGTTATTTCGCAACTGACGCGTAGCGGCAAAAAAAGACGCGCAGCTGCCGTTAAGGGTTGGGCCGTGGTAGCGGCCAGGGGCAGAGCCCCTAGTGTATTTGAATTTGACATCAATCGAATCATGTTAAACATAATATTTAAATATTTGTATAAAATTTATTTTAGTCAAAAATAAATAATAACTATTTTTTTCTTCAATGATGGAAGAATTTGGAAATCTACATAGATAGTATACTTCAATAGATAACAATATCTATATTATGGAGGTATCAAGTATATAGGTATGCGCCTTGAAGAGAAAGTTAATAGTTGATAGTATATTATATTGGTAAGTATGTATATTATGGACGCGTAATGAAGTGGAATATTAAATACCTATCTACCAACGCAATTTTCGTATAATTGATTAATTAGTTATTATTTATACTGTCATCTTCCTTACAAAAATATTTGTTTTTACTCATGCAGCCCGTTTACATCAGTCAATCTAGATCGCGATCATTGATTTTTCATCAAGGATCGTGATCCAGATTGACTGTGTACGGGGTAGCCTTGAGCATGAAAATTAAAATACATGAGCATTAAAAAAACGGATTGAATTAATAATAATTTTAATTATCTATATGAATCGAGACATTCTAATTTAATTTCACGTCACGTCGAAATCAAACAAATCTTAAAAATAAAAAGTTTAAACCTCAAAAATCTAAACTATATACAAGATAATATTCAATATTCAGCAGGTACCATTACACTATTATGTAACGTAATGTCTTCTTATGTTCACCTTGAATACATAAATAATAATTACATAGTACTTAGTAATGTATATATAATTATATTAGCATGGCCAGTATATACATCAAGAAATTAATATTATCTAGGTGTAGGTATATGTAGGTAGATTCACTATCAGATAAACGTCATTTTCGAAAAAATATACCTATACATATAGGCACCGTCATATATATCCAAAATTCAAAGTTAAAACGCTCAGTATTCCAGTACACATCACTAGTAACGGTGATAAAAAGCCTTCAAAATAATAAGAAGAAGAATACTTACTTTTTCACCACGTCTTTCTCCGTACAAACAGCTCATCTTTGGAATCACATCTTATCGCTACTTCTGAATTCTCGCTTTCGAAAGAAATCTGAGGAATCATTTCCTTCCATATAACACTTCAATTTATCTCCTTATCGTATCCTTGTCCCCCCTTCACCTTTCCTTTTCGTTTTTTTTTATTTTATTTGTTTTTATAATTTCATTACATATTTTCTTCGTATAAATTGTTGGTACGTATCATAAAAATAATTTGTTTCATCAAATGAAAATGGTTGATTGGAAGATATTTCCATTTGGCTATAAGCTAGCCATTGTGTCTATGTGCTCAAAATGATTTAAATAAATAAATTCAAATCATCTAGTATTCATAAATTAACGATGTTACGATTAACATTTAAACATTTTTGAATATAATGTGCATCTTGATTAAGTTGCGATCAACGCTTAAACATGGTTGAATAAATATGTTGTGTATCATAAATTAATAAATTTACAACCAACGTATGAGCATCTTTGACCGAATATTTTTTTATAGTTGCGTTTACGCAAACATTGGATTTATTCTCTGTCGGGAGTAGGGTTACCAAATCTCAGGATTTGTCTCGAGATTTCAGGATTTTTCGACTTTTCTCAGGATTGCGGTCGGAATTTGCAAATTCATTATAACTCAGGATTTTCAATAAAACAAAGCTTACATTTTAAAGATCTCCTTAATTAAAAGTTAAACAAACTAAAAATAATCTTCCTTTGGTAATAATCCAAGTAGGTACTTAATCAGTTTTATCGTACTTAATATGTGAAGATACCTTTTTAAGTAAGGTTTTTTCTTTAATTATTGATTTATAAAATGCCTCACATGTTAAACTCTTCAAATTATATTGAAATAAAAGTATAGCTTGAACTGAAGACACCTTTAGTCGGTTTCTTTCTTTCGACCATTGAGCCCCCATGATAGAAAAAACTTTTTCTGCGTTTGCATTCTGGGCTGTTATTGCAAATTGACAAATACGCAGTACCTCTGGTAATCGTGAAATATCTATTGTCTTGAAAATGTTTGCCCACAACGCATAAAATCTGAGGACTTTTCAATGGAAATCAGGCCTTTTCTCCGGACTTTTGATTTTTTCGTCTGGTAACCCTAATCGGGAGTCAATGATATTTTATGACAATTTTGTAACATCTCAATAGAGACGAAGAATTTGAATATTATTGAATAACCAGGAACTCAACGCACCTACAGAGATTACGACCAGCCGATGACAGGTCGTAATATTCAAACATCGTCTCTATTGAGATGTTTAGCATTTGTCATAAAACATTTTTGATTATTTTGTATAGGTACCTACATACCTTAAATGATGATGTTGCGATCAACGTTGAAATATTGTTGAATAAATAAATTGTGAATCTTTGTGAGTCTAAGTGCCTTTTCAAACGTCCCGGTAAGCGCCGGGCCGGCGCCGGGTAAGAGCCGGGTAATTGTATGGGCATGCATGCCGGTGCATGTGAAAGCTACCATACGTGCTTACCCGGCGCTCACCCGGCGCCGGCCCGGCATTTACCGGGAAGTGTGAAAAGGCACATACGATTAGCGTTCAAACAACTTTAATTATTACTAGTAAAATATGTATTTTTCTTTAAAATGTTTTGAAATTTGAATTTAAACAACTGCGTCGTACGTACCACAGTGACATTTTAAATGTGAACACAGAACATGAAATAAAAAAAATGAATACTGCAGTGTGTCCTACCTCGGTTATTTGAATATTTTGGACACACTTCTCATACTACGCGGGAATATTAAAGTTACGTTTCCCCTCTCTTTAACGTTCTATGGAACCACATCAATGGTTTGGTGTGAAATATTTTTTTTATTTTATTTAATGTATTTATAACGCATATTATATATAAATATTATATTTCTGCAGTCCTCCTCCATATAAACTTTAAGTATGTCAAATCTCAAACTCATCCGTGCGCCCAGTTAGCCACAAAATGTACTAAACGTTTTCGCTTCACGCATTTATATATAGAAGATAGATGCTGTATATCTTATATAGTAGTAAGTTCCTATGTATATCTATCAATTCTCAGTGATATATAATACCTACACTAAGCACGTAGGTACTAGATCGAATACAATAGGAACTAATGGTTTATTGAAATTGAAATCAACAACACTAATGCATCAGATCTGTTATTTGCATTCAAGTTATTTTTAAATGTTCATTGTGTTACCTGAATCGACATAATTAAATCTCCATCTGATAATTAAGAACACTGGATTAATAAGAAATATGAATGCAGTTAGTTGTTTGTTAATTGTGAATAGCTGTTGTTATGTATTGATAAGTCAAAGATCCTATTCCCACGACGTAGGTACACAAGTAGGTACAATACAAATTAACAATGGAAAGGAATTTATTTAAACCTGTAACTATCACAATGAAACCCCCAACTCGCAACAAGTTATTAATAAACAAAGAAAATTTACTCCTCACTACCACAGATTATCAACTAGTATCATGCTGAGATTGAATTCTGAAAGTTTCATCACAATGTATCTGTTTTATATGTGATATGTGCTTTGTGCTATGTACGCCGTGTTTATTCTACTTTATCGATTATAGACGAAAATAGGTATTCATTCCATTCTTTTCAAATTTTGCATATTTGAATATCTAATACTCGCTTAGACCCCATTTGATTTTGAAAGATGACTGATCAGTCATCTTTCAAAAGTGTTTTTCATTTTGTGAACTGTCAAATATTTCAAAGTGACCCCAAACTCTGGAAACTTAAAATATGATATCATTTTCCAATTGCTCAAAAGGCACGTCACTTTCAAAAAATGGGATTGAAAAATTATCAAATTTAAATTAAAATCATTTCATGAAAATGATGTATATTTTCCATACAATATTTGAATACTTTGTGGAGTGACTAGGTAGTGAGGACTATAGCGTTGGCCACAACCCACTCGTTTATCTAATGTTTTCGTGAAAATTATTTGAAAAATCTGAAACGTTTGTTCAGATACCAACAGGAAAAGTTTAATTCAAAATGCATTTTATTTTCTTATTGAATTCGTTTTTACCACATTCATTCGTTCTAATTTTCTCAGTGCGTCTTTTTATTATTGAATAAGTAATTCAGTACTGGTAACATTGTACCGGTGTCATATATATTTACAGGAAATTCTCTTCAGTAGACTATAAAAGTATTCGTCATGATTTCTGAGAAATGCACAAAAAATCGATTACGATTTGTACGCATGTTTCGTACCACGAATAAACATGGCACTATCATAGCTAAATGCTCCAACTATATATTCCAGTTAGTAAACCATTAACGATAGTAATTACAGAAATAATTGTAGTTACAAAGTTGTAATAATAATTATTAGTCCTTATATCCACTATAATAAATTAATTCAATCTGTTTTGTGGTATTTACTGACCGATTTGAAAATATAGGGATGTACAAGTCAGCGAGCAAACTGGAGAGTGGAGTTAAACCTGATGATCGCCAACTTCCGCAGAGGCTATTGAAGAAGAATGAATTTGGACTTAAACATCACAGGAACTGGTCACTTTTTATAACAGTGACCTATATATTGATTATCCAACTGTCGATTCGTTCATGAGAATTCAATTCTCTGAATGAATCGTGTACGAAGGAAAATTTTGTATGGCGTAGTGGACTTTTTACATGCTAATAACACCAACTAGAGGCCTCGCAGCATATATGTTCACATACATGGATTTACTCAGAATTCGGAGTAGAACATTTTATGTGAGTTTTGTGTGTGTGTGTGTGTGTGTGTGTGTGTGTGTGTGTGTGTGTGTGCGTGCGTGCGTGCGTGCGTGCGTGTGTGTGTGTGTGTGTGTGTGTGTGTGTGTGTGTGTGTGTGTGTGTGTGTGAGTGTGTGTGTGTGTGTGTGTGTGTGAGTGTGTGTGAGTGTGTGTGTGTGTGTGTGTGTGTGTGTGTGTGTGTGTGTGTGTGTGTGTGTGTGTGTGTGTGTGTGTGTGTGTGTGAGTGTGTGTGTGTGTGTGTGTGTGTGTCCTTATAACTTTTGATCCGCTCAATTTACAGAGCCCAAATTTTCAGAATATATAGACAGTTATAGGCCTACAAAACTTTTATACTCAGAATTGTGAATTTTTCTATCAGTCAGGGGTTATCAACTTTTGAAATTTTGATTTATTTTTCCATATATCTCAGAAACCGTAAAAGCTAGAATGCTGAAAATTGGTATAAACATAGACAAATACAAAATCTCAAAAATGTTTGTTTCTTAAATTCCAGGGTTCAAAAATATTTTTTTTATGATAAATTTATGAGTTTAACTGCCTATATTTCCATTTTTTTAAATATCTAAAAAAGCCGAAACACCCTAACTAGATAATTTAATTTTCTATAAAAAATATCAGCATTGTACTAGCACATCTCAATTTTTTTTTAACAATTCTTATAAAAATTGAATTTAGTGACGACATTGCTTCATACAATTTGTATGGCAGTCACCTACACACAATATCTAAGAAGACTTAATAGTTTGATACTAATCTCCAAACAAACATACATACCATCATGCTGTTTTCATATTCTGGGTAGGATCAAAGGACTGACTTCCATACTATCCTATCTTGACATACATACATACCTAGGTACATGTGTTGTATAGAAAACTAAATATCTTAAAATATTAAATAATTTGTATTTATGGGTTTATAGTTTGGTACTTATTCTTCAACTATACGTACTATCGCTATCGACAGTTCGATCTCATGTGTTACATGCAACTAGTTCAATTTTATTTTCTTATTTCTCTTAACCTTTCTACCTCTCTTATACCAATACGCATTGAACTTGATCAACGGCATCAAAAGTGTCACTCTTCATCTTACCGACCTCAAAAATTATCAATTCACTATAGGTAATTCATTTTTTTTTACATTTTTTCCGATGTGTGTCAAACTATGTAATAAAATGTTAGTGTTATTTTATTGCGGTTTGATGGAAAAATCCAGTATAAAGAGGCGTTATTTATGAAAAATATATTTAAAGAATATAATATTTTCGTGTCTAGTTTTGAATACATTTAAAAGATGCCATTTTACAACATATAGGTATATTTATATCATTTTATTTATGTTTTCTTATAATAAATAAACTATTGAATGACTTTAGATTATAAACTATAGAGTATAAAATACATTTGTATCTGACACATGCTTCCGTATAAACTCCGTAACTGTTGAAGAACAGATCATATAAAACGACTTCCGAGTAATCATGACATCTATATACATAACAATTCAGGGCCGCTTCAGCAGAATTATAAGCCCATCACAGCTGCTAAACTTGTTAAAAAAAACTGCATTTAATTTCATACTAGGTGTTTATAAGTTGTATGTGTGATACAGTTTGTACATGAACCTCACTCAATACAAGATTAGGTAATATCTATATTCTAAGCTGTTCTATGCCGTTTACAATACGTAGGTAAGTAGTTATACCTATATGAAAAATAGACATATTGCCCATACAAAAAATACAGTGGAAATCTATGTATCCAATGCAGAATTCCGATTATAAAATCAAGAATCCAGGTTTTTTTTGTCAAAATTTGTTCTATAATCAACTTTTGCTCAGTACGGGAATCGAATTAATTATCTTTGACTTAAAAGTCCTTTATCGAACAAACTAAATTAGTTGAAAAATATTGCCATAAGGCAATAAACTCGCCACTTGCGCAGGGTGCAAAGAATTTTTTTTTATTATTTAAGATAACATTAAAAATACATATTGTCATTTATTATTTTAAATTGCCTTTTACAAAACATACATAAAGCAAATATTGAAGAAAAAAAACATCATAGAAGAAGAAAAAAAAAACAAATATAAACTAAAAACAAATATATACAAGCATTTATTTGCTTATTTTAGGGAACGTAGGAAGATGTATATGTACTTGTTTAACAAGGACATATTCATTTTTTTTATAAAAAAAAAAACTAAGTAAGAAAAACCTTCACAATAAAACAAAAATCATGTCAATAATAAAAAAAATAACAGAAATACGCAAACATAAAGAAAGATATACCTACACATGGAATCAAAATAAACCCTAAATTTAAAAAAAATACTTAAAAAAAAAAAATATAAAAAAATAAATATATCGTTTTCTTTAATAAATATAGTTTTCGGAAAACAACTTTAGCCCGTCACGTGGGTGCGCAGATGACAAATTTGTGTATTTTTACTTGATTGGTATATATGAGCAAACCGCCCCATTCCGCAAAGAAAAGACTCAAGAAGTATGGCGGCATCTATGTATACTCCTTTGATTAATAGATTAATCTGACTCGACATATTATGTTATATTATAAGCAACTGCTATTTTATGCATATGCCTTAAGATGATACTGGATTTAATAATTATAGGCATATACCTATTATTATGTCTTTTTAGGTAGGTAGTAGGTATAGTACTTAAGCACAGCGCAATAAAGATTCTTTAAGATCTTCCGCATTGGACATTAACGTATAGTATAACTTATTATAACACAATGTATTATATAGAAAAGTCGTTAATGCTCTATGGAATATTATGTCTTTATTTGATTCATCATTGTTTAATATACTGCCCTGACCTCATTAAGGTTGATTGTTTCGAATTTTAAATACAATTAACTTAACAGTTAGCAAAATGATATATATTTAGTTGCACCATTTCGTACGATGTAAACTAGGCAAAAAAACTCTTCAGAGAAAACTGTAAGGTAGGTAAGGTGGGTACCTATATTACAATACGTTTGGTGTTACTAAGTGTTTTGGTGTCAGGAGGAAGAGACGTTGGACAACTTATTTTTAAATTGCCATAACCGATCAGCTCATAACAATGATTTAATAAACACAATTAATACATATCCAATAAATATTTCGCATATTTAAACAATTCAGATTCGTTCACATCTTATTAAAATACCTAAAACTGAACAACTTGCAGTTATAATTAACAATTTTTTATCCTGTTTCTGCATTGAATTAAAGCATAGGATGAATTGCCAAGAATCCAAAAAAAAACAAGAAAGTAAAATTACTCTTAATTTAAGATGATATAGGTATAAGTAAAACAATCCTAAAAACAAGGAAAAACACTCATAATAGGGTATATTATTTTAAATTGTAATATACATTTTCCGGTATCCGGTGCGTTTACCTTGGTTTTTTTATCTTCACTAGATAATAGGAATTTACTGATTCATGGAAAGTCAATTATTTGTTATTTTTAACTCATCTTCTTACTTTTTTTACTTAAACTTCAAACGAGTAAACTGAGAGAGAAAGCAAATTAGTATTATTAATAATCCGCAGTTATAGAATTTAAAAAAAACATCAGAATTACCTAAAACCAAATTTTTATTGGAATTCTGAGTTGGTCTTGATATTACATAAATGAGAATAAGAAAAAAATGTTCTTTTCTTTTTGAGTAGGTACCTGCATATTTATCCAACTGTCGATTCGTTCATGAAAATTCAATTCTCTTAATGAATCGACATTATCCAACTGTCGATTCGTTCATGAGAATTCAATTCTCTTAATGAATCGACATTATTAAGCCAAGATAAAATAATTTAATTCGTGTACGAAGGAAAATTTTGTATGGTGTAGTGGACTTTTTGCAAGCTAATAACACCAACTAGAGGCCTCGCAGCATATATGTTCCCATGGATTTACTCAGAATTCGGAGTAGAACATTTTATGTGAGTTTTGTGTGTGTGTGTGTGTGTATGTGTGTGTCTGTGTGTCTGTCTGTGTGTCCATCCCCCCCTTATAACTTTTGATCCGCTCAATTCACAGAGCCCAAATTATTAGAATATATAAACAGTTATAGGCCTACAAAACCTTTATACTCAGAATTGTGAATTTTTGTTTCAGTCAGGGGTTATCAACTTTTGAAATTTTGATTTATTTTTCCATATATCTCAGAAAACATAAAAGCTAGAACGCTGAAAATTGGTATAAAGATAGACAAATACAAAATCTCAAATTAATTTTTTTTTTTAAATTTCATGGTTTCTCAAACATTTTTTATAAAGAAAAATATTTTTTTTATGATAAATTTATGAGTTTAACTGCCTATATTTCCATTTTTTTTAAATATCGAAAAAAGCCGAAACACCCCAACTAGATAATTTAATTTTATATAAAAAATATAAACATTGTATTAGCACATCTCAATTTTTTTTTTTAAATTTTATAAAAATTGAATTTAGTGACGACATCACTTCATACAATTTGTATGACAGTCGCCTATACACAATATGTAAGAAGACTTAATTGTTTGATATTTAAATCTCCAAACATACATACATACCATCATACTGTTTTCATATTCTGTGTAGGAAAAACAGTCTGACCTCTATACTATCCTATCCTGACAAACATACCTTGGTACATGTTTTATATAGAAAATAAAATATCTTCAAATATTTATTAATTTGTGTTGATTATAGTTTGGTACGTATTCTTTGATTATGCATACTATCGCCATCGACAGTTGGATCTCATGTGTTACATGCAACTAGTTTAACATAACTTGTTGCATCCCGGTAAATTTTCACGGTACGAATTTTGCATTTATTTATTTGAAGTATTAAAAAAAATTGTTTGAATTCGTGTTTTTGATGACATTTTTGATTTAACGTGAGACCATTAACATCACTACGGGAAACTGATGTATATCTTTTAGCCTAAAAACATAGTGAAAAATCTTGTTTCCATATAATCACGCCGGTGGCACTCTATTGGTAGCACTGGTTTTACTTTACGCTTACATCTCCAAAGGTGGCGCTATTTATTTTTTCTTTATGTTGGTATTTTTGAAAATGTAATGTAAAATTTTCAGACCTTCAGCATACTTCAGTTGTGTTTTGTTGTTTGTTGTGACGCGAAACATTTTGATCCTTTAAAATCTTGAAGTAAACCAGATAATAAATATAACACGTGTGATTTTGTAAAATTCTTGTTGTTTTCGGTGTTCATCTACATACACACTATCACGCCATGTGATGGTGATGGTGTTAATCTATTGCCAGCTTTTTGTGTTTTTCGATTATCTTCGCAAGATGGCTGACAAGTTTTGTTGTGTTTTGAATAAATTGTCAAGTGAAATACGGCGAAGTGAAGTTATATAGTTTTCCGAAAATCAGTATTAAATCTTTCTTTGTGGAAAATAAATTTAAAAAACCTAATAATCTACAATGCACATTTTATTTAGAACAATGTATTTTATGAATTATTTGGCATGATTTTTGAAATATTGCAAATAAAATCCATCATATGTGTTTTTTTAATAAATAATGATTGAAAAGTGGTAATTTTTTATTTAAGTTAACCTTGAATCCATTCCTCAAAGCTGGAAACATTTTAAAATGGAAATTTATATTTGCCATGGACCGGTCGCGTATTCATTGCCCCTATAGCGGAGATGCGAGAAACCTTATGATTATCCGGTTACAGCTTCTATGTATTGAGTGACACATCTGAAGTATACTGAAAGTTTACTTCCATATTATCTGTGCATATAATATGTACCTGCATATACCTGCATTCATTCGTACTGATGCTCTGACCCAGCATTATCCGTAGGTATTATTCACTCTTTGTCCAGCATGAGATTGGTTTCCTCAAGCAATCGTCTCCATTGTGCTCTGTCAGTCGCCCTGCGACGTAAATTCAAAGATCACAGATCCCTCTTTTTACAGTCAAACCATATTCATTTTGAATTGTCGTTTGATCTGGTACCAAAGAGTTTCTTTAGCGTGGACTGCTTGTTCAAGTGGACTACTCGTTCATTCATCTTATGCGCCCCTGTGCCTCTTCCAGGAATGAAATTGCCATTTAGCAATAAACTCGCCGCTTACACTGGGTAAAGGGAAATATTTATCACAATCGATGCATTGTTTCAGTCGAAGTGAAAATGTTAGTCGGTATGTTACAGTAACCAAAATATGATGTGATGTCACAATCGTCTTGATATAATAATATTATGGTTAGTTTAGTTTTGTATATACTTATCTACCTTCTGCATGTTGTAATAATTCAATTGTATTTCCATATGATACCAACGTGTCACATAAACATTAAATATTATTCCATCTACTTTCACCAATCAGATGATGGAATCACTCATTTGTATTCACATCATCGTGTGTCAAATAATAATACCAGACCAGACCCGGATGCAAGTGGCATGGAAATATTATCGTGAAAAATAAATACACCCTCTTTATTTATGCAAACCTATCGCAAACCAACAGTTTTTTTTTACATTCAAAATAAATCGTATGGGGGATCTTTCAAGCGTTCTAAATTATGCCTAAGAATGTTCATAAATAATCGATAATTCTTTGAAAAAAAAAACAGCCTATAAGAAATATTTTGTTCCCAAAAGATGCAGATGTTGCACTGATTTCGATGTATGCGTCTTCAACGCCACGTCTTAACAAATTGAACATATTTCTTTTCTCAATATCCATGTTTCTAATTCGTACAGTAGATTTCGATCAACGCATTGTAGAATATTTTTAAGAATAATCCCAGATAATATAACTAATAAAAATTACCAACATTACAATTTTTACTCACACACAAATACGCTTCTATTTGTTGTATTATGACTTCGTCAATATAATTATTTGCTTTTTTGACAGAAGATCCTGTAACAGTAGAAATTGGATTGAATGAATTAGGATGATTGCTGAAAATGTACCTACGTATTTGAAAAATTATACAGAGAAAAGTTGACATTGTAAAAATTACATTATTTTTTTAGTTAATAATTTATTTATTTATTTATTTCAGAAATATCCTCAAAATGGCCCGCACAAAATCAGGTGCTGGATGAACGAGCTGATGAAGTCCACGATGCTGAAATTCTTCGTGCCGTTATAACTTCTATGAAGGAATGGAGTGATAAACATAACAGAACAAGGTTATTATTTCATACATTATCAACAACATGCTTCTTAATGAGACTTAAGACTTTAAGATACCTAACATTTCAAACATAAAAAAAATATCATCATCATTAGCTCGACAGCCCTGGGTGTCTCCTCCATTCCCGTCTATTCCTTACCTTCGTTCTCCAATTTCTAATATATAACTGCAGATGCATCCGCATTGATACTGTCCATCCATCGAGTCCTTGGTCTTACTGGTCTCCTTCGACCTTGTGGCACAGAGAGTGTGAGGCGTTTTGTGGGGTTGTCGTCGTCCAATCGGATTATGTGACCAGCCCATCTCAAGCGCTCTATCTTGTGATGGAACTGATCACATCGGGCTCTCCATAGATCTCATATAGCTCCATGTGGTACTCCCTGTTCGACGACGCCAATCATAATTCTCTTTTATTGGTCCGTAGATCGTTCGATGGATTCTTCTTTCATCAAAGGCGGCTATGGATCCATCAGTTTGCTTCGTCATCAGTACATTAGTTAGTTGTAATTCGCAGGTCGATGGGAGTTCCTTTTCTTCCAAAACTAGTCGCGTATAACCGTCAATTAAGTGGTTATAGCAGAATTAAAAATTTAATCAACTTTAAATACCTGTTTCATTCATCTACATAGGAATTATTCAATACCTACCACATTTTTTGCGTATATCCTACAATTTTTCATCAAATTTAAAAAAGAGAAAAATAATTAGACCAAATCTATTTAATATTTCAGCAGTTTCTAATACCGCATCAAAATGTTGTATTATGTAGGTACAATGTACATACCACAAGCATATAAAATAACATATTAAGATTGTAATTATTCTTATTGCTGTGATTTACCACAAGATTTTAATGTTGTCCTATTTTGTTTTTTTTTAATATTCATTAGGTGATTTAGGCTAGTGTCTAACAAGTTATAATAAGATATGTAGACAGTAGACAATTACATACATATGTATGAGAATCATTAAATCAGTAAGGTATAGGTGTGCACATATTAAAAACTGGTAAACCAACAAGAACTGGGACAATGTTACAATTATTGTGAACGAAAAATTCTTTATAAATCGACAAATGAAACCATTTTAAATATTTATGGTTAATACACTGAGAAAAAATTATGAGTTAATAAAAAAGTATTCCGTTTCAAAAATCTTTATTATTAATTTTTCAAAATGAATTCTGGTTTTAAATTCAATATTTTTTTTCATTTTTAACTTAATTGTTGCATTATATTCTATCCGGACAAATATCGCGTTTTATTACGTTTTCATAAAATTAAGACAAAATGAAATATGTTTTTCTTTTCAAAATTAATCATAAATTATTCAGTTTTGTTTTCTTGTGTTGTAAATTGTAAAGTACACTGTTTTTATAATATCTAAGAGGTACCCCAATACGACATAAATAAATATTTGGTACAATTTGTTGTTAAAAAGAACCGCAATCATAGTTTTAATTTTACTTCAACCAAATCTGACATACTTACAAATATGTATGATTTATATTTTTCAGGATAAAAAGGTCCCAGAGTAGTCGCGTCTGCTATGAGCAACTTGGATGTTTTGAAGACTCCGGACCCTTCGGATACTTGGAGATGCTTCCCAGTCCACCACAAGAGATCAATACCAGATTTCTTCTGTACTCTACCAAAAGCAGGTACACAATAGATAGTATTATTATCAATTGATATTAAGGTACCTTCGTCGAATATGGTCACAATGCCCCCAAGTCAAATTGAAAACGCTGTTCGTTATCGCCAAGCGCTAATTTTTTTTGTATGGGATTTGACGTTTGTTGTTTGTTATTGTAGAAAAAATTTCTACAACAAACGTCAAATCACATACAAAAAAATAGCGCTTGGCGATAACGAACAGCGTTTTCAATTTGACTCAGGGCCCTTAAGAATTAGTGCCATTTTTTTAGTTTTTAAAACACGAGGGCAAGCAAAGGAATTTGGCTCTTAAGGGTACTTATTGACCTTCCATAATATAGGAAACAAGTGAATCAAAAATAAAACTTGAGGACACTCTTTTCAAAGTGTTCTTCATGTTGAAATGTTACTGTCAAAATAAATTCATAAAAATACTCCTGGTTTCGTGCAACAAGTTCGTTATTCACTATTTTTTAGGTACTTTGTATAAAATACAAATTGTTCAACTTTATTAAACGAATCAAGCTGGAAACAGTTTTAATGTGCACAGTAATCAGGAATACACAAATTCAAAAGTATTAAAACTCTAACTGTTCGAGAAAATTGTTAAAAATCGTTTCAAATTTCCAGTACGGACAGACATGTACCTAAAGTTCATTAAAAGGGTGTAAAAAAGAGCAAAAGTATCAAAATAAGTAAAATATTTCAAATCAAAGAAACAATGATGATATGGCCATATTTCATGCCATAGAAGTGGCCGTATAAGTGCAGTATATGTTGTCAAGATCGCACTACTTCGATGGCTCGGTCACGCAACATGACAACATGACTGGATTGCACTGGATACGGCAAAGAGAGTAATGACTGTTAATCCAATGGGAAGAAGACGGGTGGGAAGGCCGAAGCTTCGCTGGCTGGATGGAATCACAGCTCGGTGTAAATTGGAGGACTGCCGCTCTGGATAGAAGAGGGTGGCAACTGATCTTGGAGGCAACTAAAACCCGCCCAGGATTATAAAGCTTCATAGAAGAAGAATGAAGCGGCCATATTTACTGTGTGAATAATACAATCCTCTTTTTAATTAGCTAATGCATTCAAGCATTCATGTTTCCTTTTTGAGTTATCTGCGCTACTGCTCCTGTAGGTAAAGAATCTCGTTCCCGTTCAGGTTTCATTATTTTTCAATACATTTAGTTTTTGAATACCGAGGAAGACGTGGGGGCAGGGCCAGAACACTCGGTATGGCGTAGCGCTTGCTCAGAATCACTAGATAAAGCGTGAACATTTGTTCGTTTTTCTTGGACTCAACAGTCACATCAGTCCCAGTCAGACGGAGGGCAGGGCAGGTCTGGAATGGTTATCATCGACCCATTATCTTGAGTCGGAGTCAGACGCGTATGAGGAAGCAACTTGTTTGTCCGGAGGATCAGTAAATTTAAATTGTAGACAAAAGAAAACAATAATATATGAGCAGTTAAATTATTGTATATACCTACATAAGTAGTATAATAATATATAAGTAACGAACAAAAAAATGCCAAATTAATTAAAAATTACGTCAATTCCGAAACAGTATGGTTCGCATCGAAATGTACACGTCTAAGCTCTGACCGATACCGGATTAGAAGATAAAACAAAATTAATTCGTCTTTAAAATAATGGTGTGTAGCCCTATTTTCCAGCTGGCCATATTCGACTCAGGGGGGCTACTTATGACACGTTCTTAATACGTTCTTGGCTTGCCTTTATCTTAAAAATGTATAAATCGGCACTCGAATATATTCCAATCTTAATCTTGCTCTACATTTAATCACAATTTGTTAATATCAACGTTTAGTATGAAATAGTCATTAATTGTTGTATAGATTAATATTACTTTTCAATTAATTTAACCCCAAAGATTGCTAAAATCTGAAGCTGATCTTAATTTTACTGTAATCAACTTCATCTGTAGGTGATATCTTTGCCAAAATATTAGGAATCTCAGTAGATACCAATATAATGAGTGGTAACAACATCTATAATTTAAAACTTGTTGCAATGAAATATACACCGAAGTAAAACAAATTGTAGGTACATCAAAGTATTAAAAAAATATTATATTCTTTAAAATTCGTGTATTTGCTGGTGACATTTTTCGTAACGCAAAAATATATATTTATCTGTAACTTGTCAACTGATAGAAAATTATGAATTCAGGATGATATATTTTATCGATTAGATTCTCAATAAAATGTATTTTTTTAAACACATTTTATGGAGAAAATCATTGTATTCCTTTCTCGCTCTGTCGTATTCAATATCTCTCCGCACTCGTATTGTCAACATCCTTAGTTTTGCCATCGATTAAGCGATTATCGTAAAACAACTTGAGCCAGACTTCCGGGTAAGCAGAAAGCAAATGTATGTCTTTTTGCTTGGTACAGATCGCCCCCCATCTTGGCGAAATGGCTCAAGATATTTAGCGATAACTATAACCGCATTTTTAATGTTATCAATTTTCCGCATCAATAAAATTTGTTGAAAAGTTATACAGATTGCGTATTTTCAGGCGAATGAAACTATTTTAGTATTTTTGTCACCGGCTTTGTCGTTGACTGCCTCCCGAATGCGTGAATTGAAAATTATACAAGATCAAAAAAACAAAACAAAGAAAAGTTTCAATATTGCTTCGATTGGAAATATCTGGATACTCGACAAATTTTATTTTAAAAAAATGAAAGGAATAACAATTATTTTCAGGGGTGATATTCCTCTGCTTGATGTACCATTCGGTAATCTGACTGCAGCATGGAAATGGGCAGACCGAGCCTTCAACACTTCAAGTCCAACAAAAGTCATTGTCCACGGCTTTGGCTCCAATTGTGATCATGTTTGGGTCTACGAAATGAGATCTGCTTTGATGGCTGTTGTAAGTAATATCATCATTCATAATTTTTCATTTTGTTGTAATTAAAAAAAATCTCAAAAATACTCTGTAGATGCTATAAACTACTTAAAAATTTATATCCTTAATAACTATCATATGAAGAGAACATTTACTTGTGAGCTTTGTTATATGTTCGTATTATTTTAAGTTAATTTATAATACTATGCAAAACTATGACAATCTGTTAAATCTTTGAAATTACTGCAATATTTCAGAAAATTTTAATCAAGTCACTAAACGAGAAACCATAACATTATCTTTCTTTAAATTTTCAATGAAGAGTATCACACTTTTATGTCTAAATTTCAGGGCTTTCTGTAAAATGAAGAATGAGTGAAATCGCCGGCATTGAAATCAAATACCTACTTACTCAAAATAAATACAGTAGAACACTTCATTGATCATATTTTTCAATTGTAATTACTAATTAGTATAAACACAATAATATTAAAAAAAATAGCTAATAAGTAAAGTAGGTATTTAATACCTTCATTAGGATTTTTTCACACTAACGGTGTTGATTATGTAGAATACCATAATTGTTATAAAAAAATAAAACTAAACTTTTTTTCCTCTTACAATTTTTTTAATTTTCATTCAGGACGACCGTTTCGCCTCGTGAAGGCTAATAATTTAAAAAATAAAGAAGGAAAAAAGTTTTTTAAATTTTTATAAAAATAAATAAAGTTATAAGTTATGAATATGGGACGTATTTAAGTTAGACATATAATTTTCAGGAAGAATGCAATGTAATATGTGTGGACTGGGAAGCAGGTGCACTGGTACCAAATTATGTTAGGGCTGCAGCTAATACAAGGCTAGTTGGAAAGCAGTTGGCTATGTTATTAGAAGGTACTTATTTGTAATTATGACTACTTTTACACAGAATATGATTTTCCCAAAACTTATTGATATTTCTTGAGGATAATAATTTGATATAATTTAATCGGGGCATAGAATTACTTTTGTTTCATTTTCTCTTTAAATTTTACAAGAAAAAAAAAGTTTACAGTATCCATTGAATATATACTTTTTTATTTCTAATGCTTTTTACAAAAATACGAATGGTAAAGTGTAAGTTGTTGCACTTGTTTGGTGGAGTCCTGGATTTGACTTCCAGCAGAGAAATTTATTCCTCATCCAATTCTTCTTTCTATGGGTTTGAAACACTGGATAGTTAGAAGAAATTGCAACACAAAAAAAATTAGTTAAAACAGAAAAATAACTGAATGGCTTATTATCCATCATAATAAAAAATATTCCTTAAATTGTCTTTTTTAACACTTTTAGTATATATTTGACTTTTAGAAAACTAGATGTAAAATATAATTATAATTATTGTTTTCAATTAACATAATGTTGCACTCAAAAACAGTTATGTGGATAATAAGAACATATTGAATCTTAGTGATATTATAAAACTCTGTAATAACATCAGACAAGTGTGTAGAAAAATAAAAAAAACACAGAAATTGTAACATTCAAAATGATTTGGTGGAAATGTATAAAATCACAGCAATGCAAATATCCTCATCAGTGTTAAATTATTATTGAATAATAAGACATTCTCTAATACGTGCTTATTCATTGAACAACTTATTTTCAGGCTTAGCAGACCACATTAATCTGAAATTTGATAGAGTTCATCTGATTGGATTCAGTCTTGGTGCACACGTTGCAGGATTTGCTGGATCACAATTAAAGAATATTTCAAGAATAACTGGTGAGTAATCATTTGAGTGCAACTCAGAAATAAGCTTTAATGAGAAAATAAACTATAGGTAATGAAAATAGCTAGAAGAAATTGTCATTTAGCAATAAACTTGCAACTTGTACTGGGTGCAAAGAAGTGCATTACCATAAATAACATTAATTGAAAATATGTTTACAGGTCTTGATCCTGCAGGTCCGTTATTTGAAGCCCAAGATTCAAGAGCAAGATTAGATAGTTCTGATGCCATGTTTGTTGATGTCATTCACTCAAATGGGGAAAACTTGATACTTGGAGGTCTTGGATCGTGGCAGCCAATGGGTCACGTAGATTTCTATCCCAACGGCGGAAGGATGCAAACAGGGTGTTCCAACTTATTTGTCGGAGCCGTAACAGATATTATTTGGTCGTCAGCTAACGAGGGGCGATCATTGTGTAATCACAGAAGAGCATATAAATTCTTTACAGATTCTGTTTCACCTAAATGTCATTTTCCAAGTTTTCCGTGTGAAACATATGATGACTTTTTAGCTGTAAGTTGATTAATAAGATCATTTTATAATAGTCGTCTTTTGTTGTGAACACAGCGGTAGTTCATAATTTTGAAATTTAATTAATTTATAAAAATATAGGTAAACATTTTACAAACACAGTTTTATTTCACAAATAATATAAAACATGAAAATCCATTAGTTTCCTGTGTTTTATACTCTTATGTGGAATGAAAATTTGTTTATATTTCCATAAATGAAGTACATTTTAAGCTAATTTAATTATAAGACTAACTATTAAAATTGTGATAAAGATGGTTGGTATTTATAAAGCTAATTACGAAAACAGATAAGATAGTCTTTTCTCTGCATAACTAATTCAATACAAAGTATATAGGATACAAGTACCTATTCCAGCATATTTCAATAGATCTATATTACTTGTACTTTATTTTATCTATAAACTAGTTTTATAAATGTTGTCTTATTTTTAAAGGGTCGATGCTTTGGATGCAACGGAGGCAAGAAGTGTGGTAACATGGGATATTATGCTGATAGAGCTAAAGGAAGAGGACAATTATACTTGTTGACAAGAGAAGAAGAGCCTTTTTGTGGTAGAGTACAATATTTATTCACCATTTTCATGAACATAAATCATGAATGACAGTATTAAAATTTATTATAATCAAATAAATACAAGTAATGATGTTATAAATAACATGTAATATTTTTTTCCAGCACATCAGTACTATGTTCGTGTGGAAAGTTCCAAGAGTAATCAAACAGTAGTCAGCTATGGACGTATTCTTCTTACATTAGTCGGTGATTCTGGGCTAAATGAAACATTTCCATTAACAAGGTAAAAATACACACAAGTAAAATAAATACACTAGTTCTTCTAAAAACAAAATGTTTTTAATTCATCCTTTTGATAAATCAAAAACAATAAAAGATCACGTTATATAAAATAAATGCTATATGAAAAAGAAAAAAAGAGAGCAAAACCATGCAACATTTTATTAAAATGATTTTTTTTTTCACGTTTATTGATTTTGGATTCACTCTGATTATTTTTTTTGTTATTCACTGATTTTTGTTGCTTTATAATAATTGTAAATTTCAGAAAAGATGATGCTGAACTGACTCGTGGAGGAGTATTGTCTCGTATGTTGGTGCCTCACCCTGCGTTAGGAATACCTGTAAAGGTACAGCTGCAATATCAAGCTTACTCTGGATGGATAAGTTCTGGCTTGAGTCGTTGGACCATTGACAAAGTTCTTCTCAGTGACAGCTTCGGAAAAACGTAAGTTTATTTTTATAAAAAATATTCAATAAATAACTAATTGTTGGTAATTATTTTTGTGATTAATAGATTTAAAATTATTTCAGATCATCAATTTGCAAAAAAGGTTTTATTCTGAATTCAGGAACACCACAGACTATGCGACTTTATCCTGGTGACTGCAATTATCCAAAGGTATCTATAAAACAATTTTATAACTCTATGTATACTTTGGTAAGTATGTAGGTACAAATATAATTTCACCTTCATTGCATCAGAAAACAAGTTAAATCAAATGAGTAGATACAACTAAACCACAGTTTCTAAAATATCAATCAAGTTGGCAATGAATGTTTACATCAAAAATTTTAGTACTAACTACTAAATATATGTGATCATTTCATCAAAAATAATCTCTTTTAACAAGTCCATCTAAAATATTTTTATCACACAAATGTTACTTTACTACTTCCCAAATTTAACAGATATGTTTATTATTCAATGATAGCCAAAGAACTACACCAAATCATGCTCATCAAATGGAAAATTTAATAATAGTTCTGTCCAAACAGAAATCTCCGACAAAAATACTACTTGTGAAATAAATCAAATTGAAACAAATCCACCAAAATAGTTGATGTGGTTCAATATATTGTAATCAGGTAAACTGAATTTTTTGTGTGAAATGCACATCATATGAAGAGATTTTTTTATGGAAATGGATTTTGTTTGCGCTTTTCAAATACTTCCACAAATCATACATCTTCATGCAACCAGTCGTAAGAAAATAGAAATTGGCATGGAAGCACATTTCAATTATTTATCAAAAACTTAAATAAATTAGTAACAACATAGATTTAAATAATAATTTAAATATATTTTATCAGCACATACCGATGACTACCAAATGAAAATTTTGGTAATATTTTCACTTCTAAAAGCAGGTTGACAGAATTTAAAGGTTGACATAAAAATCAATCTCCTAGAGAGATAATTAATCTTATTTTCCTGTCATCTATTTAACATCCTTATTTGATTTACATAAGTTCCCAAAAATCACATAAGAGTGATGCATTATCATTTTTTAATGGTTAGTATTAATTGCATGTCAATACACAATGTATCACAAGATAGTATTTTGCTCAATTTTTCTTTTCATTCAGAAGTACATTTATGAAACAGTGTGTTTGTAATGCACAATGCTTTATCATAGACAAAGTACATAGGTGGTGGATTGTCAATATAAGTTGTTTATAAATATAGAAAATGAATGCATGACAAAGAAATAGCATACCTACTATTAAACAATGCATACATATTTATAAACCAACAACAATTTTGATTTAGAATATACATATTGTGTAAAAAAATTGATACGTATGATAATAAATAAGTATAAACTTCAATTGTAATTTTATCTACAATCACTGTCTTTAATTTCCAGACCAACAATGACCATACAAAGCATTCTTCAAATGAATCAGATGATTCACAAGAGCTGACACCGGAAGATACCAACATACCTGTTCAGCCACCATTTATACCGACTCAAGTTGTGCAAATTGGAGATGAAGTTATAGAAAACTCAAATATTGATCGATCAACAATTGCCAGACAAACCGCTTCCATAAATACTCGAGATAAAAATAAGAGTGTTATTAAAAAAGACGGAAAACAAAAAATTAACCACAAATCGGAAGTAAATGAAGAACCGCCTGTTAGCATAATACCAATGGGAACTCACATTAGATTAGATTTAGAAAATAAGACAACAGAATCTATCTTTTCAATTTTAGACGCTGCTGACATTCTTAACCTTCCGTGGCAACCTCTATTAGCAAACTCCTTAGATAATTCACCAAATGAAAAAGAAAGTGGTAGAGCTTTTGGAAGTATTAATAAAAAATTCCGTGGTTTCCCACTGTTTGAAAATATGTATATTAACAATTTTGATAATGCATCAGAAATTGTTGAGCCAATTCTGAAGATACCAGCAACTAAGAATGCTCGATCTCATGAATCAAATAAAACTAAAAAAGAAATAACAGAACCTATTCTTGGTTCTACGACTCAACGATCATCGACAACCGATCCCAAGGTACTACATATAAGAACTAACAGGGCACATAAACCATCGGAATCATCATCAGATGATGGAATTTTACCAGAAAAAAAAGAAAATAATACAGATGAATCAAATCAATTATCATCAGATACAACTACATCAGAAGAAACAGAAAAAACTAAATGGAATTCTAATAATAATGATAAAAATGGAAAATCAAATAAAACACAAAACTATAATGACACAAAAGAAATTGCTTCAGAAATTGACAATACATTTAGCCTATTTCAATGGGAAAGTAATTCAAAGCAGGATGTTTCGGAAAAAAAAAGTAATGAAACCAGTTTTACAGTTCAATTTTTGCCAAGTCGTTTAGTTTCATTTCTCGAAAAAGCAGAAAATTATGCAAGAAACACTCTTTTACCTTTAGTCTCTGCATACACTCCAAGATTTCTATTTTTCGGTAGAGATTCTACAGCAGAAAATCTAGAAACCATATCACCAAAGTATGTTCCACTACAAGATGATTCAAAAGACAATATGCCAATAATAGAACATACACAAAGGGAAAAAATAGACCTCATTCATAACATAGGACCACCGAATACAACTGATAAGACATTGTCAAATTATATTAAATCTGAAAAACAGTCAACATCGTTAAGTATAATAGATACAACAACATCTTTATCAGAATTATCCAAATTTAACATTGGAGAGAGTTACCCAAATGATCCAATAAGAATAATCAAAGCTCCCGATATGACAACAACAACACTTAGACCAGTGACTCTAACTTCTCAAAGAAACTCTCCTGAAAAAATAATCATAGTGTATCCTAGTAACGCTAGGGACGACCGAAAAATACAATCACATTCATTCCCAGAAATAATGCAATTTGAATCTCTGTATCAATCTACAAGTAGTAATTCAATATCCAGAAGTTCAAATAATGATTTGGATGTAGCAGCATCGAGTAATCAAGAAGTAAATACAATCAATCATGCAATTCACATTGACTTACCAACGTATGAACCACCAATAACAACTCCATATCCTTACAAGAAACCTTATTCAATACCTCCAAAGTTTATTCCTGTGTCATATCCCACCAAAGAAAGATTCAATGGATGAATCGGGTAAATTATTATTAAAGATAGGGTGTTCAATTGTATATAAATATCATTTATTCGTTATTTTTATAAATGTGATTGAAATTATTTCAAATATTTATAAGAAAAAATAATGAGTAAAATGACTGAAAGTTTCAAGCATTATTTGGTATATTTTGTACTTGAAAATATTGCAAACATATAAAAATCATTTCGAAAAAAAAAAATAATGTCATAAAAATTCATTTTATTTTGCATATTTCACATTTTTTGTTTCGAAACAAATATCAATGATCAAGTATAATTTAACCATGACAACTTGATCAAAAATAATATAAAAATATTGTAAATATATTTTTGTATTCCTTAAATTGACAAGTGGTATTTTGTGGTTAAACTATGATCATAGAATAAGCGAAGAAATAATATTATATTCATGGATTGAAATAAAAAAAAAATGTGTTATGAGCAGGCAGGTAAGTTTTTCAATAAAAATATCATTTGACTCCCGACAGGGAAAAAATCCAATTGAAAAATATTCGATTTCCAGGTAAGTACCATTCACTTACATTAATTAATATAGGTAGTGTATTTAAAAACAGTACAGCATTGATGAACTGAATCATAAAATATGATGACTGCACAGTAATAGGCATACTATTGACGCAATCAAAAATGTTTTGAGATCATGTGACATGTTGAGATACAAAAATTCAATTATAACATCTTGAGTATATTTAAGTATATCATCTTGCTCTGAATTTTGTATGTTAACACATAACTGAAACAATTTTTGATACTATTTTATTGTGTCAATACATGTGCACTTTTTAGAATAATTAATATTATTATATATTTATTTTAGATTAAGTTAATAATAATAGAACTCATGATTCTTGTCATGCCAGAATTTTTACAATGTCTATAGCTGCTAATCGTTGGTAGAGTATGTAATATATTTGGACGCATGAAAATGTACAATAAGCTCTAAAAAAATAAAATTATGACATCTGATCTAAGATATCGAGGTTGGGTTATACTGGTACAATGTCTACTTCAAACAGAACTAAAGGCTGACAAAAATGTAAAGACAGCCGAGCAAATCGCGAGGCAATTTTGTCTAGTAAATTGTCTTTAGGAAATTTGATTAAACCTTAAGTCCAAAAATCCCCACCAATGGGAACACACTTTAAATAAACATTATTTTTGAATAGCAAACACAAAATTATCATTAGAATACATATATACCTACTATGTAAATTTTTGAGCTTTTGACATTTAACATATTATGGTGTGCCACATATTTTTTTATATATTTAACATTTCATTTATAATTTAATTATTATTTTAGATTTTAGTTAATTTATACTAATTATATTCATTTTATCAGCGTTAATCTAATCCATCATTTACATAACTAGGTACTAGGGATGTTACGGAGGTGAGTACACCGGAACTGGAATCGGAGCCGGAGGTTATAAATCTGATTTATCGGAGTGTAGGTAGGTATCATTTAAAATTTTAAATTAATTTAAGTGACTCTAAAAGTAGCAAATTGCGAGTGAGAGAGGATTCCCCGGGCAACAAGTGAAATATTGTACGTACGGGTTTTGGGGTAGCTCGCTACATTTCGATCTTCGTTATAAACTCAGATTCAAAATTATCGGAACCGAAGTCGGACGTGTAAAATCAATTGGAAGTTCCGACCTTCCTGAGTCGGAGTCAAAGCTCCGTAACATCCCTACTAACCCATGAGGGACATGGCATTATGGTATGTTTGTATGCATGTATAGTATGTAGCATAATACATTATAATTTGGGCGACCATAAACCATGACAAAATATTATTTTTGCTAAATTAAATGAATAATTACTAATCAGCTGACTTGAATTACCTACCATTTTATAAATTATGTATACCAGAGATTTAAGATGCATATAATAAAATTGTCCTGGTTTTTTTTTTTGGTATTCCAAACAATGAAACGGGCGGATTATTAAATTTATTTTTATAAATAATACACCAACCAGTGGTTCCAATTCACAAATATCAAATACCTTCAAAATTTCCCAAAACAATAACTGTAAATAATTTTTTGAACTTTTTAATATAATTGGTAAATATCTGTAACAATGTTTTTAAGATATAAGAATATTTAAATCAAAACAAATCAGGAATATAGATATTTTAAAAAAACTGGGACCCTCAATAAATAAGAATAGTTAATTTCATTATTTTTCAATAACATGGTGTTTTTTTTCTTATTTTGCAATTACAACTTCTCACTTATTATTAAAAGTACGTACGTATATACTTATAGACCAAGAGCCAGCGACAGCCAAATTTAAGTCATAGTAGTCATATTGGCTGATTTGTTTTCTGTAAAAGGATACCACACCTGGCAAAACGATTGGATAATATGAACCCTGAGTAGTGGTGACTTTCAGAGATAACAACCTTCAAAGTGTTAAAAATTGCTATTTGAACACATAAGTTATGGTATTAAGTGTAATGTATTGCAGTATAATGCGTGGTTCTTTTATATCATCACTACTACGGAAGTCTATTAGAAATCACGCTTTCAATTGACAGACACTTTGGTTGATGGAAATCCCCCAACAGGCACATTTAAAGTGTAATAAATTGTTTCTCTTTAAAGGTGTCTATCGCGGGGGTTTCCACCGATGTCTGTCAATGGAAGGCGTAATTTCTAATAATCTTCATACTATAACTGACGTATTAGAATAGCAATTTTTAACACTTTTAAGGCTGTCATCTCCAAAAGTCCCCAAAACTCAGAGTTCATATTATCAAATCGTTGTTACCTGCTGTGGTATCCTTTTACAGAAAAAAAGTCAGCCTTTATACAATGACTTAAGAATAAGTAAAAATGTTATATAAGCCACTATACAAAACGATGTAATTGTAGAATCTAGGGGTATTACACTGTTATACAACTTCCAAAAATAAGATTGTTAATGGAACCTACATATGAAATGCATAAATTAATGGGGATTGCTGATAACAGGTCGTAAACCAGTTAAATGTGTTATTTCCCAGTTTCTTTTATGAAATATTTATTCCTGCTTCATTGAAATATAATTATTTCAGCTGACTAAGATGCAAAGAATCGCAAGTCATTATTTAACTGTAGGTAAACCCGCTGTAGTTACAAAATTATTTATAAAATTTGAATTGTCTGCTTTACTATTCGAGTTGATATTACAATAATTAAACCACCAGGAAAAATCTTTTAAATAGTTTGTATTAGTATTAAATCATAATTTATGTAATTATTATTAGAAAATTATTGTTTTATATGTTTTAAGATTTGTTGTGTTGTTTTACAAAAATATTTTTAAACATGATTTCAAATATAGCAAATATATGTTGTGTGAAATCTATATGTGTTTTACTTGTTAATTTTCCTAATATATCTAAATCAATAAAATTGAGAAGATAATCAGATAAACCTAAACATGACTTTGACCATGAATCCCAAGAAGTAGAACCTGAGCGAGGGATGCATGGAATGGTTTGTCAGAAGAAAGATCTACATTCTGAAGAAGTATAATACAGACTTATAAGCAATATTGCATAAGTAATGAAACTAAAACAAAGTATATATACACTTATAAATTTATTTGTATTTCGAATCATTAAGAGTGCATATTTTACAGACAGCAAATGTAAACAGTTAGAAATATTTTGTAATTATTACAATAGTACAATTTTTTTAAAATCTAAATATTATTGTTCTTTCTTTAGATTACAACTGGAATTGTTCTTACAATGTGTTCACTTCAACAAATACTATGAAGGATACGAAACATGAGTTGATCGAAATTCTTATAATCCTTTACATACATATTTTTACATACTTGATTTTATATCATGATACATCCAACATTTTTTAATGAAACAAAATATTTATATACATTATCCAAATATATTTTATTAGCTGATATTTTAACATACTCCAAACACATACTTATAGTTATTATCAAATTACACTTTGATTTTAATCATTAAATGTTTTTAAACATAGTTCCTTTTATATAGTTAAAAATGAAACTGAAAAGAAAACCTTTTTTTATCAAAACAAAAACCAAACTCAAAAATTTCTCCATATTACATGTACTTAGTTAATGTGTACTAGAACCAGTTCATTTACTTTTTTACTTTTGATTGCTTCTCAGGCAACTAACAGGTACTAAAACAAATATTAATTTATCACGCGCCCGATAACAAGTTGCTACATTATGGAGACTTACGATATTTATCGTCTCACAAAACCAGACTGAACACACAACTAAAAACCGTGTCTTCTCCGGGAATCGAATCCGGGACCTTTGACTCAGGAGTCAGATACCTAACCAACTATGCCACGAAGGTTGACTTTATTTGGATCCCTTGCAAAAGTACAACTGTGTTAATTAACACAAATAAAAAACGATAATTTATGATAATAGAGAACAATTCTTGATGAAACTTTATACAATGCAAAAACATACAATAGATATTTGGTTACAATAATAACAATTTTAATAAACCCTTCCATGTTCGCTGCACTAGCAACAAATTTATTGCCATATGGCAATTTCTTCCAACTAACCAGTGTTTCCATCCCAGAGCAGTAATATTTGCATGAGAATAAATAAATTTCTCCTCTGCTGGGTATCGAACCCAGGACGCCTGCACAAAAGCCAAATGATTTACCAACTATGCCGCAGCGGTCGGGTTTTAATGTTTGTTATGTATAAAAATCTATAATAACCAATCAGTGTTAATGTCATAAATACCATGTAAAGAATTTCTTTAAGACTTCAGATTAAATTTTATTTTAGCAAGTTCTGGAGCAAAACATCACATCCTGCACATGGTGTTTATGAGCATTAACACTATTGGTGTTGATACAGAAACTGGCTTCAGGTACTGTGTTATATATTATTTGACAACACATAACCAATAACAAGTTGACACATTTTGGAGACTGGAGATAGTATTTATCGTCTCACAGATCCAGACTTAAAAACACAATTGAATATTGTGATTCCACTGGGAATCGAACCCCAACTGAGCTAAAAAGTCCGATAAAGATATATCATAAACCAATGAAGTAAGACTTTTATCTTTGTTATTTGTAAATTTATCACTCTAAATTAATGGATTTTGCTTATGATTAGAGAATGCAATATCTATATTGCAGCTTTGGTTAAACTGTTTTATTGTAGAAAAGAAGGAACTTGAGAATGTATTTTGATAGAATACTTGTTGGAAATGTATGCATGGAATAAATTATCAAAGAGAGATATGAGATTTATATGAGATTAAACCATAAACTTATCCTTTTCCTGTGAGAGAATTTTGGCAGAAGACTTGGCATCGAGGAACAGTTGTGCTATCTCTTGTACATCTTGAGCGTTGATAGCTGAACGTCCCTCAATCCGTGCACTAAGAGAAGCCGGTGTGAGGAGCTGAACAGCGTATCTCAATGTGGTGCGAGCCCCGACCTCACTGAGGGCACTCAGAGCAGCTTCCTCTACGCCCACACCCTCTGTCATAGCCCGTAGTTTTAATATCTAAAAATATTATCCATATAAGTATTAAAATGATGAATAGGGAAATAATTCAATAGTTACACCCAACAAACGTTTGGCAAGGGGGTGTCAGATGATCAAATTACTAATTATAGAATACTGCCACAGTCCCCCCTGTAGTGTAACTTTTTGAAAAAAGTACCTTGTAATCCGACAAATTGCATACAAAAGATTCTACATAATATGTAGTTACAACCTGTTCAAACACGCATTAACACAAGATTTGTCAAAATAAATGTACATACATACTACATATTAATTTATTTAATATTGCTTCTCGGTCAACTAACAGGTACTATGTCAAATATTTATTTAACACCCATCCAATAACAATTTGCCACATTTTGGAGATCTGAGATATCAATCGTCTCACAGATCCAGACTGAAAACACAATTAAAAACTGTGCCTTCACCGGGAACCGAACCCGGGGCCTTTGGATCAGCAGTTGGATACCCAACCAATACGTACATTGTTATAGGCATGTCCGATTACAGTGGGCCCCGGATAAGACAGGGGCCACATTAGGAGGTTAGAGAAAATATTTTTTTATTCAAATTACATGGAAAAGTTATGTATTTTTAGAAAAAAAGAAAAACAAATAGTAACAAAATAAAAATAGTTATACGGGTATCTAATGTATATCAAAAATAAATGAAATTTTAGAAAATATATAAATACAGGGAGACCCAATAAATTACACAAAAAAAAAAATTACTATTCATTTCATCTTCGGTTTACTTGAAATTCTTTTAACACAACTTCATATTATTTGTTAAATTAATTACCTGATGAAGTTCATTTTTATTGTATGGAAGAGTTCTTATTATAAGCAATCGATCTAGTAGATCTAGAGGGATTCCATGAGGTGAAACTATATCATCTGTTCCTCTGGAAAAAATAATTATTATTACACCAATGCCAAAGACAACTTTATATAGACTAGTAATTGAATAAAATTGTAATGTAAGAGCAACATTATCTATGATATACCTGATTTGACATTTTCCTCTATTCGTAGCAAATATAACAATTGGGGCAATTGCAGATTCTAGAGCTCTGTGTAAGTATGTGAATGTTTCAATGTCAAGCATATGGACCTGAAATTTTAAATTCATTTAAGTAATTTTAGTCTAACTCATTTTGACATAATATTAATTAGAATAATTCAAATGTGGACTTAATATTTGGTTTTCTTTATTTCAAAGATTGTATATTTGATATGTATTTAGATGGGTCGGTGGCAGAGCGGTTAGCGTGCTGGGCTAGTAATCCAGTGGCCGCGAGTTCGAATCCTGCCTCATCCGATTTCGTTCACCTAAGCACAAGCATTTATTTGCTTATTTTAGGAAACGTAGGAAGATGTATATGTACTTGTTTAACAAGGACATATTCATTTAAAAAAAAAAAAAAAAATATGGTGTAAGTATAATGATACAAATAACAATGACGGTATGATACCACAAATAACATACAAATTCAGTTTTATAATTTCCATGGATTTCATTGTTAATAATGTGGTTCGTAAACTGTAGGTATATAAAAATACAATTATAAATGAAAGTATACCTCATCAATAAATAAAACTCCTGGTACTAATTCTGCAATTCCCTGGTCAATATATTTATTTACTACTTTATTAATTTCTTTGCGTAATTTATCTGAAACAAAAAATACATAATGAAAATTATAACACATATAATATCATCGTCTTCATCAATATTACTCAGATACGTCCTGACGTTTCCTCCTTTTCAAGGCGGTGTCTCTTTTTCAGTAATAACCTTTCTGATTTCTATAATAATTCAAATTAACATTTTATGACTTAAAGGTCAATATCAACCATCCTAACTTTTTTGCAAGCAGAAATCATTCAACCTAAAATAATACTTATATTATTAGATATTACTTCAATAATCCCTTATGCTCTATACTTTATGGTGACAGGAAATTATTCGAAAGAAAATTATTCGGATGCTCAATTTTACGAAAATCAATTTTATGAATGGCAATTATTCGCATGACATTTTTTCGAAAAACAATTTTCCGAACACACAATTATCAGAAATTACAATTGTTTGAATTTTTATGACGTCATGTTGGTAGTATTGTGAGAGGAATAAACCATAGATTTTTATTATAATATACTAGATGAGAATTTTGTAAGAATCAAAGTGAGGCATTTTTCCGGGGGATTTTTGACGTTTTAGTACATCGTTTTTTCATAGAGAATAACGACTAATGATAATTGTTTTGGGATTTATTTGTCGTAAAAAAACACTTTGTTTATTTAGATTTAGAGAAAAGTTATTTAGGATGTGTTGAAATGTAAGGAAAACTGAAATATGTTGTCAACCAAAACGTCAAACGCGCGATATTCCATGACTCACTTTTTTGCACTGAGTACTACATCTACATAGTATATTATGTATAATAAAAATCTATGGAATAAACAACATGGCGACGCACCGCGCTGTCAAACATCAATTATTAAAAATGTGCAAACATACGTACCCAAAAATATTTTAAATTCTGTCAATTGGTTTTCCAACAAATGTTAGTTCGAATAATTTGCTTTCGGACAATTGTCATTCTGATAACTGATTTTCAAAAAATTGTTATTCGTACAATTGCGCATTCGAAAAATTGTGTTTCGAAGAATTTTCATGTAATCATACTTTATATGCAATAACACCTGTGTAGAATGAATTATTTACAAGGGATCTCACTCCTACATGAATATGGCTCATGCCCCAGTGCAATGACATAAAATTAATAAAGAAGAAAACACTATTAATACATAGTAAAATTTCAATAAGCTGTCTACTAATCAATATGTTCCCACTAACTGAATTTCGTCTGCCCCTGTCCCTACCTCCCACTTTTCTTCATCCCTTAAAACTGTTCCGCTCTACACAATATTAAAACAAAAGTGATTGTATAAATAGTCATTACCATTATACCTGATAATGTGAGAGAGTTATTTGTTGATGGATATTGTTATTATCTTGTTGTTGGGGATACGAAGCGGCAAACCCCATTCCGGTTTGCCAACATTATAAATATCCCCACCATGCCGCACGCTCGCCAGTTCTCTCGCGGCACCGTCAAATAAACAACTTCAACCAGAACACGCTTTTCATTTGATCAATCACATCAAGTAGGTTAAATACCTAAAGTGGTGACCCCGACGTGATTTTTGCCTACGTGGGTAGCGTTTCGTGTTTCATTTCTCCGCTCCCACGGACAAAACATAAACAGGTGCCGCGATCAAATTGCTGACTGTTGTCCAAAGAGATAACAATGTGTTTCTGAGAACTCAAGTTTTTTGCTGACTTTCATTCGCATGTGAAACTTCGCCATCAAGTTTTCCCAAACAACATTTTGTGAAAAGTAACTTTGATTTTTTTACTGTGTCGACATTTTTTCTCCAAGTGATTAACAATTCGGACATTCATATCCAATGTGATTTATTCTTTCGTTTTTTTAAAATGTCCTACAACGATTCAGACTCTTACGCGTCCGAAACAATGGTGTCCACCTCGCAACAACCCTTGATGGACGAGATGGTCCGCTCATTACAGCGCCTACAGGTGGAAGTAGCAGCGCTCAGGAGTGAACAAGCCAACAGGAGCAGACCGCAGTGGCGACAACGCTCACGTTCACAGTCGCGCCCACACGATAAAAGAATCTCCTACAGAGACAGAAGTACGTCAACACAAAACGAAAATCCTTCCTACAAATGCTGGTATCATACCAAATTCAGAACCATATATGGCGGAAAACTAAAGCAGGCGCCGACGATCGAGACAGTCGGCGTCGAAAGTACGTCTCGCCTATGTGTTACAGACAGAGAAAGTCGAACACAATTCTTGGTAGACACGTGTGCCGACATTTCCGTCTTATCAAGACATCACTTCAGATCATCTATTCCGACAGAATACAAACTATATGCCACAAACGGAACGAAAATAAATACTTATGGAAAACTTATCATTGGCTCTCAATCAAGGCCGTAGCCAGAAAATACTTTCGGGGGGGGATTAGCTTAGTGGAACAGTAGAAACAAATCGCCCTGCAAGCGTATCACCGTGCGAGTACCAAGCGAGCATAAAGCACAGTCATACATAATAAAAATAAAAGGAGGTGGGGAAATTTGTTTGCAGTGATTTTAACTATTATGTTTTGTATAACTAATGAGTGAAATGGGTGCACCGTATGTAACTGCAGTCTCATTGTTACTCACTAAAGAAACATATTATTTTTTTCATTTTCTCCTTGATCCCCCCCCCTGGTTACGGCCTTGCTCTCAATTATACTATGCATAAATTGTAATATCATAATATAAATTAGAATCCCTAAATAAATAAATAATTTGTATCCATGTGTAGCACAGTTATTTAAAATAATTTGCGGTAAAGGGTGTTTTTTTATATGGTTCAAACTTTGTTAAATACTATAGTAATGTAACTAACCTGTTATTTCTGTTTTCTTTGGTTTCATCAGCTGTCCCATCATTGACATAATATCCTGACCACCTTGAGGGCGGGCATTAGCACAATCCAGATCATGTAAAGTCACATCTTGAACTACTTCTTTCTTTTTATGAACATCGCCTTTGGGTAGAGGGACATATTCCTCTGCCTATGATACAGAAAAAAAAGTGATGATGTATTTCTCATTTGAAATAAATAACAGGATATTTAATTTAAAAAATAACATGTATGGAAGTTCAGTTATTTTATAGGAATTCTTTACTGATAGACTTTATGTAAACATCTATATCAACCATATTGCAAATTAAAAGAGTAGAGATATTAAATTAAAGCTACATACAAGTCTTCATTATAAGATATATAAAATCTTACTAAATACGCAATAAATGGTGGATTTGTTATGCAAAATTACTCACCATTTTTGAAATATTTGTTAGTCAAGAGTTAAACAACCTTTCCAACTGTACTAACACGTCTACTAAAGATAGTCACGGTTTCAAAGTACACTTTTTTGTTAATCATGCTCTAGTACCAGGTACTAAAGATAATTATATTTATAAGGAAGACAGATACTTTTCACACAAAAGCTTTTTTGGCTCTTACAAACTTTTCAATGGAGATTTTTCCCATAACATAACATATAAAATATATGATCCTGAGGGATTTTTAAGATCCCTATTACAAACAACAATTCCTCTGATTATAAAATATGTTTATAACGGGGAGATGTTTATTTGTATTGTTTAGTTATATTGTAGATTTCATTTTCATTAATAAAACATATTAGATTTATTGATTACCTCTAAATCAAACTCTGTGGCATAAGTATCACATCGACCTTGTCTCTTTACAGCTCCCGAGTTAGCTTCAACATATATCACATCACCAACTTCAACCTTTTCTTTTTGAAGTGTTTCATATATTGTTGGATCAAGCTTTAATTGTTTAGTGCCTTTGGCTGTTTTCAGACCGATTATAACATGGGTTACCACTTTGCCAAATCCTATTTGAAATATAATAAATCAACACATTACAGATAGATGTCACAATGAAATATTTAAATCCATGTAACATTATTCTGGCAATACACGCAATGGCCAGCATAAAAAACAGAAAAAAGATCATTATTTTCTTTTTTCAATATTTGAAACTGTCACTTTACGATAGAACTCCATAATTACATAAAAATTATGATGAAAAAATATTAAGTTTAGTTTTTTGTTATATTTAATTTTGTCTGCAAAAGTGACTCCCATTCACTGGTATTCTATGCCAAATAATCTTTGCCGTCAAACATTTCATTAAGACAGTTGAAATACTTAATGTTTTTATAATAGAATATTAAAATATGTATGCAGATAAGTTTGACATCAGATAATTGATCACACAACCAGTTGAAGGAAATTGTAAACAAGTAAGAGTACATATATATGTAGTGTATTTGGTAGTAAGAGTACATAGATTCTAGCATTAGGGCTGGAAGTCAATTTCATTCCCAAATCTTAACACATATCACATGTAAAAATAAAGTAATATTTTATAAACTGAGTAAATTTACTTGGTGTAATCTGAAAATTGCAAATTTTCAAGAGAAATCTTTTAACATTATCTCATTGAGAAATCCTTAATTGACAACATGCTACATGAAAGAGATCAATTAGCATGGAGTATTTTCCTTCATTAATTAATAATAATTTGTTTATTTATAATCAATGACAACTCCGAGTGCTCTGTTTAGGAGCATTCCAAAGCATTCTTATGAAATCATAATATGTGGCACTAATTTTGTGATGAATTACCTCCATCTGTGGGATTCTCTGTCTCTACAGGGGTTAAGTCAGTTACTTCTCCTTCATAAACTTCCTTGGTCTCTCTAATTCTTAATCCAATAGCCCTACGAAAGTTTTCCATCAACACTTCGGTTTTCTTGATCTCTGAGCTGTATACTTCACTGCCAACCATAGGACAAAATGGAACCTTATTTCCCAATTCTTGTGCAATTGCGAGTGCAATAGCTGTCTTTCCGGTCCCCGGTGGTCCAGCCAGAAGTAAAGCTCTACCTGCCATCTTTTTACTTCTTATCATATCAACCACTATACCAGCTGCCTAAAAATAAAATATGACGAATTGTTATCTTCAATTAATATAATATTTCAAATAGACATTAAATAACACACCCTGTGTAGCAAAGTATTGACTAGAAATGTATAAAAGTTATAATACAATACCCAAACGTCTTGCAACGATTTAATGATTAATGAGGTTAAAAATTCATTTTAAAAATTACCTCTCTAGCAGATTCCTGGCCGACCAGACCCGCTGCCATTTGTAATGCAGATCCATTTTCATCAAGACCGAGACCCTTTATATGAGTGTGAGCTGAAATCCGCTGGGTTTTTGCTGTACTTTTTACTTCTTCGATTTTCATTTTCAGTTTTGTTATCAATCCAGTATCAAATAATACTAGTGAAATGAAAAGATTAATTTTCGCAGATAATAAGAGAAATCCGATGGATTTTAAACCGTAGTAATAGTGATTATTGAACAAATTAAAATAAACAAAACAATTCACAAGCAAAAAACATGGAAAACACCGCACATTTTTGTTGACAGGGACAACGCGGTAAACAATATGATATTTTCATTTTGAATCTATGGAAACCACAATTATCCGTAAGGTTATATTCTCTTTGACCACAATGGCCACTGGCCACCATAGATTTTTATAATAATCATAGATTTTTATTATAATACAATGAGCTATAGGTATACTGGAGTGCTATTGTCCATACAACAAAACAAATAATTTTGTGCCGATCTAGTGTGCGAATATAGCCGCTGCAAGTAGGACTCGCGTCTCTTTCTAAGCCTCAATTCATATAGAGTTTGGCTGTCAGTTGGTGTGTTTTCCTGAGTTCGACGTGTTGTTTTACGTCTGTTTTTGATATTATTTGTTTTTCTTTCTATAAATTAAAATACTTATAATTATTTATTGTATTTATTACGTGTCCTACTGTTATTTCTTATAGTTAATAATGTGCTCTTATTTACGTTTCAATTTTATTGTACATTGTTATTTTAGATTTATAACTTGTGCTATTATTTGTTATAACTTATCATTAATAATATGCTTTTTTAACTTTTCTATTTTTACTGTGAATAATTTTATGTGTTTCATAACTATGCTTTTATTTTTCATAATCAATTTTATGCTCAAATTTGCATATTACATATTTTTTTAAATATCTAATTGTATTTATTCTCTTTAATTCTTATTTCTGTTTACATATATTTTTAATGTGTACTTTTATGTGTTGGTATTTGACATATTTGAATTGTTATTCATATTTATTAAATAAATTAACAAAAATCGGCTGGTTTACGTGAACGTTGCGCAAGCACATAAAGTGATGACGTAAACCAACTGATGACAGGTCGTATGCTCTGTAGGTGCCTTGAGTTCCTGGTTCTTTTATAATATCCCAACTTCGTCTCTATTGAGATGTTAAAAAGTTTGTCAGTAAAAATATCATTTGACTCCCGACAGAGAAAAAATCCAGTGTTTGCGTATAGTGCTATTAAAAAAATAATCGATTAAATATATATTTATACATAAAAAATGAGACTTTTTAAACCTGTTCTAAAGTTATTGGATCAACGTTGAAGATCTTGTGTTTTTTGATAGAAAAACACCTAATTAATGAATAGTTTATGAATAATATTCTCAGTGTGGGAAGGAAAAATCAAGTTGATTCCTTATTAAAGACATTCTTATTATGAAAAAGTACAGGATTTGTAAACAGTCGTAATATTTGTTTTAAAAAGATATGGTTTCACATAAATGTTCTAATATTCTGAGTTATGAGATGTTTCTAATAAGTAATTTGTACTCATATATGATAATCTATATATTACTTTTACTATATATGTACACCCGATTGTGTATATTTTTCATTTGGTTGAATTACATCATTAATTATCGGATAATCTCATTCTATTCTTCAAAATTACTCATATATTGTATGAAGTGAGAGTTCTAGAAAGAGATAGGAATGCCACTTGTACTATATCTGTCTCTTTCTACTACTTCGGCACAACATTTGAACAACATTTAGCACTCCAGTATACCTATATCTCATTGTTATAATATACCTAGATGTAGTACTCTGTGCAAAAGGTGAGTCATGGAATATCGCGAGTTTAACGTTTTGGTTGGCAACATATTTCAGTTTTCCTTACATTTCAACACATTCTAGATAACTGTTCTCTAAATTGATTGTTGATAACTCGTCGTGAGACAAAAACAATGTCTCCACGTTGGAATGCCAAATTGATATATACGTTTTGCTAAATAAAAAAAAATAGCTCCACGTTGGAACGTGGCAAATTGATGTCGCGTGGGGCCAAATTGTTACAAAAATGTGACACCAAAATTAAAACCTACTGCTTTAAAGGCCTCACTGTTGATTACGCCAAATTCTTAACATGGTAAATAAATGCTGAAAAATTAACAAGTAAAATAAATTAGATAAAATCAGTGGTGGCGGCCACTGAAAAAAATAATTACATACATGAAATTGATTGATATACAGACGAGAACAACAATAGCTGAAAAATTAAAATTAAACGTATTAGCTCCTGCTGGAAAGTAAAATACAAAAATAAACATTAAACGCTAGCGATATTTTAGATTATTTACGATCGATATTCATAGTAATAGTTTATTTTGGTGCGTGATATTGTCTTTTATTTAAAGTGCCCGTTTCATGTTCTGGATATAGATGTACTTATCGACAAAACAAAGGAGATAATATACAAATGCACAGGTAATCATTTTGGTATTTTGAAATTGAAAAATATGAAATAAAATAGATATAGGTTAAGTTAAGATGAAATAATTTTAATATTAATTCATAATTAAACTGATTAACTAGGATTTAACTGTTGTTTCTTGGGATGTCAAGAAACAACAGTTGTTGTTTCGTTTCAGAGCTCAATATTTAAATAAGTACATACATACCATCACAAATGGTAACCAGCGACGGGTGTGCAATACCTTATAAAAGGAAGCACCACATACCTATAATGGCAGATTTTATAATTACTACAAAGCATATACCTATTCACTCACTGTTAAAAATTCAATCTAAATAAATTAAATCACTTAGAATGTTTCTATTAACAAATGAGATATGTAAAACGGTTAAAAACTAAAAATTATTTAGAAAGGAATGCAGGAAAGGGCTGGATTGAAAACATAGGTTTTCATATAATACACTAGATGTCGTAGTTAGCAAATTTTGTATGAATCGAATGTGAGTTATTTTTCCGCGGGACTTTTGACTTTTGGTTGGCAGAAAACATTATTTTTGTATAGAGAATAACGACTTATATGAATAGTTTTCGGATTTATTTGTCGAAAAAAAACTAGTTTGTACATCAAAGTTATAAAAAACAGTTATCTAGGAAGTTTTCAAAAATATTAGGCTAAAATAATGGGCGATTTACAGTGTAATTATTGATATATTAACATTTTAGTAATGCCTAGGATCATTAAGAATTTCAGTGATTTTGTATTCAATAATATCAATTACGGTTTGTTATAGTTTAATTTAGCCTTACCAATATTTTCTTTATTAACTTTATAATAGTATAAGTAGGGTAATATTACGAAAACACATCGAGTAGCTACGCGAAAATCAGATAAAGGATTAAGCGATTTGTATGTCACAGATTTTTCCTTTGGCAGCCCTTTCCTGCATTCCTTTCTAAATAATTTTTAGTTTTTAACCGTTTTACATATCTGATTTGTTAATAGAAACATTCTAAGTGATTTTATTTATTAAGATTGAATTTTTAACAGTGAGTGAATAGGTATATGCTTTGTAGTAATTATAACATCTGCCATTATAGGTATGTGGTGCTTCCTTTTATAAGGTATTGCACACCCGTCGCTGGTTACCATTTGTGAAGGTATGTATGTACTTATTTAAATATTGAGCTCTGAAACGAAACAATAACTGTTGTTTCTTGACATCCCAAGAAACAACAGTTAAATCCTAGTTAATCAGTTTAATTATGAATTAATATTAAAATTGTTTCATCTTAACTATATCTATTTTATTTCTTATTTTTCAATTTCAAAATACCAAAATGATTACCTGTACATTTGTATATTATCTCCGTTATTGTGTTGATAAGTACATCCATATCCAGAACATGAAACGGGCACTTTAATAAAAGACAATATCAGGCACCAATATAAACTATTACTATGAATATCGATCGTAAGTAATCTAAAATATCGCTAGTAAAAAAATATCGTATATAACTTTATTTATTAAACTTTAAAAGTTTCAAAGTTTGCTTTCACACAAAAAAGAAACTTCACAGATTTTACAAAAAGTGATATAATTTATAAATTAACACAAAAAAACAAACAAATTAATGAAAACAATAAATAATATCATTTATTTGATAAATATGTCCACTTTTACTTAATAAAAATCACCAATTCGAAATATTATTGAAAAAAACGGAAAAGTTATGGAAAAATGTATGAAAAACTACAATTTATTGCCAGCCAAGAAATAAAGCGCGCGAAAATTTTAAACTCACTTTAATTATCAGGTACGCCGTCTAGGTATATATATTTTATGTCTATGATTGAAAACAATATCTATGGATATTAAAAAGTAGGCTACGGCTATTTACACCATGGATGTAATGGATGGAACTTTCGAACCAATATGTATTAAGACATTTGAGTAAAATAGGGGGTGTGGAGAAACCCCCTGGCGGCCATCTTGCTCGACCCAAATGTAGTACTGGTAGCACAAGGATGTACACTAACTGGATAGATAGAGGCATTCGTAATATTTTTGAGGCCGCGCGTTATTCCAGCCAGTCTGTCGTTTGGCGTCTAGCTGTCAGGGTGTCCTTTTGCATATTCGGATATTGCGTCGTCTAACTCACTTAGTATTTTCAAGAAAAAACTAAATAAGGAATATTTATCCTTGAACACCTGATCGCGATTTCCTCTCCTGTTCTTACCATATCCCTATTCTTGCTATGAATTATATTTTTTTTTGTTTTAATAGTATTTAAGTATTATACGTATTTTCTTTGATTTATTTTACTCTTTTTTATTTGCTGTTGTACATACACAATGTTGTCATACTTTGTAATCTGGTTGGTTGGAAGAAATTGCCTAATGGCAATAAGCCCGCCAGTGTGCATTATATTTGTTTATATTATGTACAAGAAGATGTATAAATGAATAAATAAATAAATAATGGTTTTATTTACTCCAGTTTACACCAATCTTGTGCTTCATTTACTAAAATAACTTATATATATGAAGATAATCAGCACTTCCTTGAAATCGCCCTGCAGCTTCAAAAATTTGATCAATGCATCCGTCCATTACTTTAGTTACATCCGTGGTCACTATGAAACTTGGTTCGAGCAAGATGGCGGCGACCCCCCCCCCCCCCCGCGGTTACAACAATTTTATCTATGCTTCCATCCATTACCTTATATACATCATGGATGTAAGTAATGGACGGATGCATTGATCAAATTTTTGAAGCTGCAGGGCGATTTCAAGGAAGTGCTGATTATCTTCATATATATAAGTTATTTTAGTAAATGAAGCACAAGATTGGTGTAAACTGGAGTAAATAAAACCATTATTTATTTATTTATTCATTTATACATCTTCTTGTACATAATATAAACAAATATAATGCACACTAGCGGGCTTATTGCCATTAGGCAATTTCTTCCAACCAACCAGATTACAAAGTATGACAACATTGTGTATGTACAACAGCAAATAAAAAAGAGTAAAATAAATCAAAGAAAATACGTATAATACTTAAATACTATTAAAACAAAAAAAAATATAATTCATAGCAAGAATAGGGATATGGTAAGAACAGGAGAGGAAATCGCGATCAGGTGTTCAAGGATAAATATTCCTTATTTAGTTTTTTCTTGAAAATACTAAGTGAGTTAGACGACGCAATATCCGAATATGCAAAAGGACACCCTGACAGCTAGACGCCAAACGACAGACTGGCTGGAATAACGCGCGGCTTCAAAAATATTACGAATGCCTCTATCTATCCAGTTAGTGTACATCCTTGTGCTACCAGTACTACATTTGGGTCGAGCAAGATGGCCGCCAGGGGGTTTCTCCACACCCCCTATTTTACTCAAATGTCTTAATACATATTGGTTCGAAAGTTCCATCCATTACATCCATGGTGTAAATAGCCGTAGCCTACTTTTTAATATCCATAGATATTGTTTTCAATCATAGACATAAAATATATATACCTAGACGGCGTACAGTTATGCAAATGTGATGTTTATACAAAGTCAAATCCAGGCAGCACAGTCCGCAGCGATGCACGCGTCCAGCTCCGACAAACACCCAAGCGGGAAAAAAACGAATCACAGATAATATAGTAGTAAACTTTCAGTAAACTGAGTAAACATTAAACATCACAGAATAGTGGTGCAAAGTTCGATATTTTTTTAAGATCCTGTCTTTTCAAATCGATTCATGAAATTTATGCGGATCGTCAGGGTGTCCTTTGCATACCTAATTTATTATTTTTAAAATCATTTTATGTGTTGAAACAGTGTATTATTTTTTAATCTAATCTCATTTGAAAATATAAATTGTTGGTACCGCATTTTTATCGCTGACGGCGTTAACATGTTGAACTCCATTAAAAAATCAAGAAAATAATCTATTTTCACCAGTTTTTATTTTTAATACAATTTGGCCATTATTTATTTATTTATTTATTCATTCATTCATTCATTCATTCATTCATTCATTCATTCATTTATTCATTTATTTATTTATTCATTTATTTATTTATTTATTTATTTATTTATTTATTTATTTATTTATTTATTTATTTATTTATTTATTTATTTATTTATTTATTTATTTATTCATTTATTTATTTATTTATTTATATAAGCATGAAAAACAGGCGAAAAGCCCACTGGTTTCATGTATTTATGAACATATATATAATGTATGGAATAATTGGACGATTGAATTATCATCCATACCCCACACATGAACGCACGTACATAATTTTCATTCAGTCATACATTCAGCATTACATAATATTGTAAATATATTGTACTTATTCGGATAATTTCTAAAAGTACATAATAATTTTTATTGCTTTGCTTTACTTATATTTTATAAATTATACATTTTATAATTTTATTGTTGTAATACATTGTATACATTGTATAAATTTTATATTTTTTTTCATATTCCTTGGCTTTGAGTATGTAGGTACAGTTAAGTCTTGAAAATATGCAGTTTTCTATATACATATAATATATTTGTTTTCTATAGTGAAATAATGGTTTTATTTACTCCAGTTTACACCAATCTTGTGCTTCATTTACTAAAATAAATTATATATATGAAGATAATCAGCACTTCCTTGAAATCGCCCTGCAGCTTCAAAAATTTGATCAATGCATCCATCCATTACTTTAGTTACATCCGTGGTCACTATGAAACTTGGTTCGAGCAAGATGGCGGCGATCCCCCCCCCCGCGGTTACAACAATTTTATCTATGCTTCCATCCATTACCTTATATACATCATGGATGTAATGGATGGAACTTTCGAACCAATATGTATTAAGACATTTGAGTCCAATAGGGGGTGTGGAGAAACCCCCTGGCGGCCATCTTGCTCGACCCAAATGTAGCACTGGTAGCACAAGGATGTACACTAACTGGATAGATAGAGGCATTCGTAATATTTTTGAAGCCGCGCGTTATTCCAACCAGTCTGTCGTTTGGCGTCTAGCTGTCAGGGTGTCCTTTGCATACCTAATTTATTATTTTTAAAATCATTTTATGTGTTGAAACAGTGTATTATTTTTTAATCTAATCTCATTTGAAAATATAAATTATTGGTACCGCATTTTTATCGCTGACGGCGTTAACATGTTGAACTCCATTAAAATATCAAGAAAATAATCTATTTTCACCAGTTTTTATTTTTAATACAATTTGGCCATTATTTATTTATTTATTTATTTATATATTTATTTATTTATTTATTTATTCATTTATTTATTTATTTATTTATTTATTTATTTATTTATTTATTTATTTATTTGTTTGTTTGTTTGTTTGTTTGTTTATTTAATAATTTATTTATTTATTTAATTATTTATTAATTTATTTATTTATTTATTTATATAAGCATGAAAAACAGGCTAAAAGCCCACTGGTTTCATGCATTTATGAACATATATATAATGTATGGAATAATTGAACGATTGAATTATCATCCATACCCCACAAATGAACGCACGTACATAATTTTCATTCAGTCATACATTCAGCATTATATAATATTGTAAATATATTGTACTTATTCGGATAATTTCTAAAAGTACATACTAATTTTTATTGCTTTGCTTTACTTACATTTTATAAATTATACATTTTATAATTTTATTGTTGTTATACATTGTATAAATTTTATAATTTTTTTATTTTCCTTTGCTTTGAGTATGTAGGTACAGTAAAATCTTGAACATATGCAGTTTTCTATATACATATAATATATTTGTTTTCTATAGTGAAATAATGGTTTTATTCACTCCAGTTTACACCAGTCTTGTGCTTCATTTACTAAAATAAATAATATATATGCTGATAATCAGCACTTCCTTGAAATCGCGCTGCAGCTTCATAAAATTGATCAATGCATCCATCCATTACTTTAGTTACATCCGTGGTCACTATGAAACTTGGTTCGAGCAAGATGGCGGCGACCCCCCCCCCCCCGCGGTTACAACAATTTTATCTATGCTTCCATCCATTACCTTATATACATCATGGATGTAATGGATGGAACTTTCGAACCAATATGTATTAAGACATTTGAGTCCAATAGGGGGTGTGGAGAAACCCCCTGGCGGGAATCTTGCTCGAACCAAGTTTCATAGTGACCACGGATGTAACTAAAGTAATGGATGGATGCATTGATCAATTTTATGAAGCTGCAGCGCGATTTCAAGGAAGTGCTGATTATCAGCATATATATTATTTATTTTAGTAAATGAAGCACAAGACTGGTGTAAACTGGAGTGAATAAAACCATTATTTCACTATAGAAAACAAATATATTATATGTATATAGAAAACTGCATATGTTCAAGATTTTACTGTACCTACATACTCAAAGCAAAGGAAAATAAAAAAATTATAAAATTTATACAATGTATAACAACAATAAAATTATAAAATGTATAATTTATAAAATGTAAGTAAAGCAAAGCAATAAAAATTAGTATGTACTTTTAGAAATTATCCGAATAAGTACAATATATTTACAATATTATATAATGCTGAATGTATGACTGAATGAAAATTATGTACGTGCGTTCATTTGTGGGGTATGGATGATAATTCAATCGTTCAATTATTCCATACATTATATATATGTTCATAAATGCATGAAACCAGTGGGCTTTTAGCCTGTTTTTCATGCTTATATAAATAAATAAATAAATAAATTAATAAATAATTAAATAAATAAATAAATTATTAAATAAACAAACAAACAAACAAACAAACAAACAAACAAATAAATAAATAAATAAATAAATAAATAAATAAATAAATAAATAAATAAATAAATAAATAAATAAATGAATAAATAAATAAATAAATAAATATATAAATAAATAAATAAATAAATAATGGCCAAATTGTATTAAAAATAAAAACTGGTGAAAATAGATTATTTTCTTGATATTTTAATGGAGTTCAACATGTTAACGCCGTCAGCGATAAAAATGCGGTACCAATAATTTATATTTTCAAATGAGATTAGATTAAAAAATAATACACTGTTTCAACACATAAAATGATTTTAAAAATAATAAATTAGGTATGCAAAGGACACCCTGACAGCTAGACGCCAAACGACAGACTGGTTGGAATAACGCGCGGCTTCAAAAATATTACGAATGCCTCTATCTATCCAGTTAGTGTACATCCTTGTGCTACCAGTGCTACATTTGGGTCGAGCAAGATGGCCGCCAGGGGGTTTCTCCACACCCCCTATTGGACTCAAATGTCTTAATACATATTGGTTCGAAAGTTCCATCCATTACATCCATGATGTATATAAGGTAATGGATGGAAGCATAGATAAAATTGTTGTAACCGCGGGGGGGGGGGATCGCCGCCATCTTGCTCGAACCAAGTTTCATAGTGACCACGGATGTAACTAAAGTAATGGATGGATGCATTGATCAAATTTTTGAAGCTGCAGGGCGATTTCAAGGAAGTGCTGATTATCTTCATATATATAATTTATTTTAGTAAATGAAGCACAAGATTGGTGTAAACTGGAGTAAATAAAACCATTATTTCACTATAGAAAACAAATATATTATATGTATATAGAAAACTGCATATTTTCAAGACTTAACTGTACCTACATACTCAAAGCCAAGGAATATGAAAAAAAATATAAAATTTATACAATGTATACAATGTATTACAACAATAAAATTATAAAATGTATAATTTATAAAATATAAGTAAAGCAAAGCAATAAAAATTATTATGTACTTTTAGAAATTATCCGAATAAGTACAATATATTTACAATATTATGTAATGCTGAATGTATGACTGAATGAAAATTATGTACGTGCGTTCATGTGTGGGGTATGGATGATAATTCAATCGTCCAATTATTCCATACATTATATATATGTTCATAAATACATGAAACCAGTGGGCTTTTCGCCTGTTTTTCATGCTTATATAAATAAATAAATAAATAAATGAATAAATAAATAAATAAATAAATAAATAAATAAATAAATAAATAAATAAATAAATAAATAAATAAATAAATAAATAAATAAATAAATAAATGAATAAATAAATAAATGAATAAATGAATGAATGAATGAATGAATGAATGAATGAATGAATGAATAAATAAATAAATAAATAATGGCCAAATTGTATTAAAAATAAAAACTGGTGAAAATAGATTATTTTCTTGATTTTTTAATGGAGTTCAACATGTTAACGCCGTCAGCGATAAAAATGCGGTACCAACAATTTATATTTTCAAATGAGATTAGATTAAAAAATAATACACTGTTTCAACACATAAAATGATTTTAAAAATAATAAATTAGGTATGCAAAGGACACCCTGACAGCTAGACGCCAAACGACAGACTGGTCGGAATAACGCGCGGCTTCAAAAATATTACGAATCTATCCAGTTAGTGTACATCCTTGTGCTACCAGTGCTACATTTGGGTCGAGCAAGATGGCCGCCAGGGGGTTTCTCCACACCCCCTATTGGACTCAAATGTCTTAATACATATTGGTTCGAAAGTTCCATCCATTACATCCATGCATTACCTTATAAAAAGTATTCTGTGATAGCGACGGGGAAAAATGAGTGATCCGTATCCGTACCGGATCATTAAATTGAATCGGTGACTCACGGTTCACGTTGCCACAACGATCCGCTCATGAACCAGACATCACTCTCACACTTTCTATCTCATATAAAATATATCGTTAGAATGCGATACACAGACCGACTCATCGATTCCGGATCATATGTTCTCTTGCTCTAATCCACGTAAAGTATATAGTTAGAATGCGACACACAGACCGACTCATGGCAATCTTCGATTCACAACTAATTCATTATGGTTCATGAAATCTAATTCATTGCGGTTCTTGAATATGTTAAGAAATTTTGACCGCAACACACTTTGAAAAACAAATACTTTACGTCTATAATTGTATATATTATTTTGAAGGCGATCAGCAGGCTGATTTTGTATAACACCAGAGGAGAAGAAAGGAGTTAAGTACTATTTTATCTGTGGATTTAGCTCGTTAACACCAATGTATGTATGTTTTTGGTATTTTGTAAGCGAATTTTCTTTCGTTGTCTTAACCCCAATAAAATACTCGGGGTTAAAATTATTTATTTATTTGTAGAATAAGAGTTATCTCCTGTCAAATCACGCGATAAATTTACTTCTATATTTTCTATGCACGCGAGTTTGATATTGTCAAATTTACTAATTACTTGAATTATTTCATCCATAATCATTTAAAAGGTGTGTATTATTTATCTTGTACAATATTCATACATATTACTAACCAAATTTATTATTTATTTTTGTATTTGACTTGTTTATACATTCGTTGTTATTTCATGAATTTGACGTTTCAAACTAAGAAACATGACGTTTTTCTTTGAGTATAATAATATAAAATGAGGATACTAATCACGTTTTGTTTATTTGCAGCATGTCATACTTATTTTTGCGAGCGTTAAAAGACGATGAAAAGCGATAAAAAGACGATAGTCCGTTGGACATGCCGAACGATGTATTTGTCGCACATTACAGAATTAACCATTCATTGTTTCCGTTGAACCAGTGTGTTCTATGCGTTGAACTAAAAGTATGTACCTACAATAACCTATCCTAAATTTGTTTTTGATAACAAATTTAGTGTTTAATATATCACACACTGCATTACATTGTCAGATACATGTCATATCACCATTTTCTTTGATGTTTAATATAGAATTGACACCTTCAGCAGACTGCCTTGTTTCGTAGAGCCAACAAATAAGCTACAGCGCCCTTGGAGTGATATTGTATCATTAAACGGCGCTTTGTAAATTCTATTTATTATTTATCATATTGTATTTATCATAGGGCAGAGAGAACATCTATTTACACTTTTTTTAGATTTTATTAATTTTCTGCTCCAATCATTTTTTTTTGCATAGCGACTAATGCTGATCCATGTGGCATAGTGGGAGTTTGTTTTAACTTCAGTTAATTCATGACTCAATAAAACATATAACTTTGTTACACATATATCTAATGAAATGTTTAAATTTAAATAAATGAAAAAATATTGGAGTTGGTTTTGAAAGTATATTTAAATCAATAAATAGTATTTAAAAGCACATTGTACTATAATATGAAGATAACTAAACATAATTAGTCAATTTTACAATATCAAACTCGCGTGCATAGAAAATATAGAAGTAAATTCGTCGCGTGATTTGACAGGAGATAACTCTTATTCTACAAATAAATAAATAATTTTAACTCCGAGTATTTTATTGGGGTTAAGACAACGAAAGAAAATTCGCTTAAAATACCAAAAATATACATACATTGGTGTTAACGAGCTAAATCCACAGATAAAATAGTACTTAACTCCTTTCTTCTCCTCTGGTGTTTATACAAAATCAGCCTGTTGGTGTTTCATACAAAATCAGCCTGCTGTTATCTCATAATTCTTTTGAGATAAAGACTGATGGCAATCTTCGATTCACGACTAATTCATTATGGTTCATAAAATATTTAAGCTATATTGACCATTAAGTACATTGAAATGCAAACATTTTAACGCCTACATTTGCATACCTATCATATTTTGAATCGGTTTTGTTTTCTCTGTCATATTACGTACATGTTATGTACGATAGATAAGGGTAGCCATATTTGAATCATATTGAATCGAAGAGCGAATTGATGATCCGCATAAATTTCATGAATCGATTTGAAAAGACAGGATCTTAAAAAAATATCGAACTTTGCACCACTATTCTGTGATGTTTAATGTTTACTCAGTTTACTGAAAGTTTACTACTATATTATCTGTGATTCGTTTTTTTCCCGCTTGGGTGTTTGTCGGAGCTGGACGCGTGCATCGCTGCGGACTGTGCTGCCTGGATTTGACTTTGTATAAACATCACATTTGCATAACTGTCATCTCATTCGGCATTCTTTGGTTTCTTGTTCTTTTGTTTTTACTTTTTCTTTTTAAATAGTGTTAAATTTGTATTGTTTGGGGTAAGTGTCCCATATTTTAAGTTGTGTTTTTTTTTTTTTTTAAATATTTAAACAATGGCGGACAAACCGCCTGATCCGCCGGACCCTCCAGACAAATTAATTTCTACCTACACAAATGAGACTGATACTGATTCAGACAATGGATCTTTGATCACCATCCCTGATCTGCCATACCCTCCGTCTCCTAGCACGTTTGTCACAGTACATACTAAAAAAAAAAATCTCAAACGCAAAAATATTCACGCCTCTTCCAGTGATTCAGACCAGGCTTCACGTTCCAAGCCTCCTGCTCCTGTATCTGCGCCTCTCTCTGAACAAAATATTCCTAAACTACCACATAACTCAGACTTTGCCAAGATCACCAGAAATAGATATGTCGAAAGTGATCAAAGGCCTTTTTTGGTCCATGTTTCGTCGTTAGATTCGTCTCCAATATCTGCCATAGAGTTTGGAAGACAACTTAAAAAGACTGCCATCAAGGGAATTGTCATTGGCTCTTGTAAGTCAATTGGTAGGAGTAAAATTAGTCTGGAATTTAATTCCATGATGAGTGCCAACTCCTTCCTAAATAGCACCCACCCCAAATTCGTCTCATCCATCCCAACCCATCAAGTCTCCCGCATGGGCCTGGTGAGAGGTGTTCCAGTGGGGGAGGAATTCTCGAATGAGATCCTCTGTCAAGAGATTGAGACTCCATATCGTTTTGGGAAAATCCTGAAATGTAGGAGACTCAATTACAAGGATACCTCCTCAGGCTCTGTTGTCTGGAAGCCTTCTCGCACGGTAGTCATTACTGTTGACGGGCAAAGACTTCCTGACAAAGTCTATATTTCCTACACCTCTTTGTCAGTAGAGAGGTACGAATTTCCAACCATCCAATGCTGGAAGTGCTGTAGATTTGGACACACCAAATTGCAATGCAAATCTTCCCCACGGTGTTTCAAATGTGGCAGCAACCATCTAGCTGATGAATGCCAGATTAAAGAACCTGATTTCTCCTGCCTGCATTGCTCTGGGAAGCACACGGCTGTTAGCCAAAGCTGCCCTGAACTTGCCAGACAGAAGTCTATCAAGCACCTCATGGCTGAGAATAACATCTCGTTCCAGGAGGCATCGAAGCTCGTCCCCTCTGTGAAGTCATCCTTCTCTGCTGTTGCTTCCTCGACGAATCCTCCCTCTACTTCTAATATTCAGCCATCCCTCTCTCGGGCTTGTTCTCAAGCTTCTCCGTCAAGGGTTGCTCAACATCAGACTGTCACCAAGCAGATAAAGAAGAAGATACCTACCCCTCCAGCATATGACAAATCGGCCCAAAGAGACCTAGCCTGGTTCCCTAATGGCCAACTCCCCTCCCCAGTCAACGGTTGCGGGCTTCCCCCCAACCTAAACACGCAACCTCCTCTAGATACCTCTTCTCTCATCAAAACAGTTATGAGTTTCATTATTTCTATCTTAAAAAGCCAAAGTAACATACCGTCCAACGTAGCACATTCATTAACCCTTATGTCATCTCTCTTATGTCCTGATGGCTCCACAAGCCATTACGAGGATTCTTCAGTGGAATTGCCGGAGCCTCAATTCCAACAAAACTGATATCCTCTTTCTCATCCATCAATTCAACCCCACTATTATTGCCATCTCGGAGACATGGCTCCTCCCGGGATCCTCTTTTAGGCTCCCGGGATTTGCCTGTGTCCGAGATGACAGAAATGATGGAAAGGGTGGCTCGGCCCTCTTCATCAAACAATCCATCCCCTTCTCCTCCATCCCCATTGATTTAAACTCTGATCAAATAAACCTGGTCGGAGCCAAAATCAATGACATTTCCTTTTTTTCAGTCTACATTCCCCATCCTACCCCGTCTATCATTTTTAAGCTGAGGTCTACTATCCAGCCATTTGCTGACTCACTCTTCTTATTGGGTGACTTCAACTGTCACCATCCTTCCTGGGGGTCAGTCTCCCCCAATAGTTCTGGCAGAACCCTACTTAATACATTGGATGAGCTCAGTCTCTGCTTACTAAATGATGGGTCTCCCACACGCAGTGTCCCTCCCTTTCAGAATCCAAGTTCGGTAGATCTGTCTATCTGCTCGCCCAACTTTGCATCCCTTGCGTCCTGGTCCCTGGATCAGGATCCGCAGGGTAGTGACCACTTCCCTATCTACATTTGCTTTGGGAGGGAAATAGAAGAGTGCTCCCACTCTTCCCCTCATAAGTATAATGTTAACAGAGCTAGGTGGACGGTTTACACAGAAATTCTGGATTCTCACATCTTTCAACTCCCCACCCCCTCCCCATCTAACATCCCCGAGTGCTATGACCTCCTAAAACAATCCATATACGCAGCAGCAGAGAAATCCATTCCTCTAAAATCCCTGCGTAGGTCCAATCGATCCCCTCCCCCGTGGTGGGATGCTGAATGCACTAAAGCTGTGCAGGACCGCAAAGCAGCAAGGTCTCGGTACAAGAAACAAATGTCATATGAAAACTTTGACTTTTTTCTTAACACTCAAGCAAAGACCAAGAGGATTCTTAAAGACAAAAAGAAAAAGGGATGGATAGAATACTGTTCCTCCCTCTCTCCAGAAACCAATATTACATCCGTATGGAAGAAGATTAGACAGTTTAGATCGGCTGCGAGTACCCCTGCACTTAAACCTACCTCCGATACTTGGGAGAATGAATTTTTAAACACGTTAGCCCCTCCTACAGTCCCCATTCAGAATCTCTCTCCAAATCCCTACCTGCTAGAGGAATTTAACTGCACTCTAGACTCCCCTTTCACTCTTCATGAACTACAAGCTGTATTGAATAGAGTAAAAGACTCAGCGCCAGGAGTGGATGGCATCCCTTACAGTTTTATTTCTCATGCTCAAGAATCTTCCCAGAAATACTTCCTCTATATTATTAACAACATTTACAACACTGGTAACATCCCTGAAGACTGGAAAACTCAAATTATCATCCCTATTCTCAAACCCGGAAAAAATCCCAATAATGGTGACTCCTATCGACCGATTGCACTATCCACTACAATGAGCAAAATTATTGAACACTTAATAAAGGATCGAATGGAGCATTATTTTGAAACCAATAACCTTCTCCCAAGATTGCAGTTTGGATATAGAAAAGGGAAAAGTACTGCAGATAACCTTAGTATCTTTATTACGGATGTACATCTTACAAAATCAAGAAAAGAAGTCCTAGGGGCAGTCTTTCTTGACATGAAAGCGGCATATGACAATGTTCACATTGACATACTTATTAAGACCCTCCTAGATAAAGGAGTCCCACATAAAACAGCTCTTTTTGTACAAAACCTGTTAAGTGGAAGAAACATTGTATTAAATGCTGACAGTAAAAGTAAGAAAACCCGCAAAACATGGAAGGGCCTTCCTCAAGGTTCTGTTTTAGCCCCACTTCTCTTTAATATCTACACCTGCACCCTTGAAAAATTAATCACCAAATATGCTAGAATTCTACAATATGCGGATGACATCATGATATATGTGTCAGACAGATCGATTGAAAAGGTTGAAGGGATCTTGAACCTGGCCCTGCAAAATTTCAGTGAGTGGCTTGACTCTCACGGTCTTCAACTTTCCCCGCATAAAAGCCAGGTCATGATTTTCTCCCACAAAAGATCAGTACCAGACATCAATGTATCATTTGATGGCATTCGTATCCCCATAGTCCCTCACACAAAATTTCTAGGTTTGGTCATTGACCAAAAACTTACTTTCCTTCCTCACACTGAGTTCGTTGTCGACAAATGTGAGAGAGCGATTAATGTTCTGAGGTCAGTCTCGAGGGTCTGGTGGGGCGCTCACCCCAAAACTCTCAAACTCCTGTACAATGCCCTTGTCCGTTCTCACTTGGATTACGCTACATTTCTAATGGATCCTTTTCCGAAATATGTCTCCTCCCAATTAGATAAAATTCAATCCCGTGCCCTTCGCATCATCATAGGAGCCATGAAATCATCTCCTATTTCTGCTTTACAGGTGGAATGTGGGGAAGCTCCCCTTTCACTCCGTCGACAGTATCTAGCAGATAGATATTTCATTAAGGCTTCCCGAATCTCCAATCATCCAATTATTCCTAAACTAAAGCTTCTTTCAGAATACTCCATCTCTAAACCATACTGGAGACATAAAAAATCTTTACCCCTGCTCATTGATAGCTTCAAATTTCTCAATTCCTTCCAAACTCCCTTCTTCAGTGACAACAACTTCCCAATCTTCTCTTGCCCCCATGAATCTAACACTTTTTTCCCAAACATCTCTGACTTAAAGCTTCATAAACATGACTATCAGACTCCGCTTCTATTTCAAGAAATCATTAACACCAAATGTGTAAATCATGTTCCCATATATACAGATGGTTCCAGGAGGGCGGGAATCCCAGCTCTTGTAGGAGCAGCGTTCTTCTGTCCCTCTTTAAACCAGTCTGGAAAGTACAAACTCCCAGCGGAAACGTCTATCTTTAAAGCAGAATGTTTGGCTATATTAGAGGCTGTTAATTTTATATCTTCAAACAACATTTCAAACTCTATTATTCTAACAGACTCTCTTAGCGCAGTCAAGGCCATATCCTCCAATCCCAAAAACCTTCTCAACCAACTCACTGTTCTCCAGATCAAACACAAGATTCTGGATTTGGGAATCTTGGGCCAATGTGTCACCATTGCGTGGATCCCTGGTCACAGTGGAATCCCAGGGAACGATAGAGCTGATGAACTTGCAAAAGAAGCTTCTGAAGATGGGGACCCTAAACACTTCTACATCTTTCTGGAGGACATGATTCCAGTCCTCAAACAGAGAATGAATGATCGCTGGGAACATCTTTGGAAGCAAATCAGTTTCAGATCTCGCTCTTTTTATGCGTCCATCCAGCAGAATCTTCCCACCAAGCCTTGGTTCACACATATACCAATGAAAAAAAAACAAGTGTCAATCATCAGTCGTATCAGACTTGGTCACTCTTGTACTCCTGTATTTCTCAACAAAATCCGAGTAAAAGATTCCTCCCTTTGTGATTGTGGTCTGGAGGATGGTGATGTCAATCACATTTTCCTTGGCTGCTCCTTATTCAATAAGGCTCCCATTTATTCCAAAGCTATCAAACTCAAAATTCCTCTCCCCATAAATATGTCTTTTCTTCTATCCATAGCTACCCCTCCAATCTATAGAAGTCTAGCGTCATTCATTAGTGAGAACAATATCCTGATTTAGCATGTGTACTCAATTTATTATATCGGCACATGTTCATTTATTTATTTTTTCTTTTTATTTTATCTTTTCTCTGGTTGTAATGTCCTTGTTAAGTTGTATACATTTTTTCTTTTGATCAAATTTATTATATATTATAATTCCTTAATTTTGGTTTCTTTTAAATACTGCACATACCTTTGTAATGTGCATGTATGTGTATGTGTATATGTATGTATGTATGTATGTGTGCACGTTTATATTTGTGCAGGCATATGACTTTCAATTATGTTTTATGTAACTTTTCTTATATTTCTTCTTTTTAATTTAATTATATTGTTAAACTACATTATAAGCACTGATCTACTCACTTAGCTATATTCATCCTTTCACTTATTGTTACTTAAATATTTTAAATATTAAATATTTTGTTATTTCATGACATGTAAATAATGTTTTCTTCTTATATAATGTTATATAATTTATTTTCTGTTAAAAATACAATCTAAGTGTTCCCAAGCTGACAAGGTATAACCTTGCATTGTTACGTTATATTGTTATGTTTCATAAGAACCAAAGACTGCCCAAATGTCATGATGGTTACAAATGCTCAGCAAAACATCAAAATTTTGTTAATTTTTTTCTATCCTTGCAGTACTGGTCTCTAAGCAGTGTAAGAGCTAGAGTCCAAACTCCCACTTAACTCTCGGATCAGCATCGGATTCTGAATGATTCTGATCATATACAGACAAGGGCGAGAACACTGGATTACGGTGAAAAGCCCCCAAACAGAAATAGAATAGAATATCTGTGATTCTGTGTACGTATGAATGTCAATTTTGTTTACGAAATCAGTTTATTAGAAAAATGATAGTTAAATACTTCATGACAATGTACTGTACACTCGTGTAAATGTACTATTTTTAATTTTAAAAATGTCTCGAATGAAATATCGCTATACACCTATTATACAAGAAAACAGGTTTTTATATTTGACATTAAATTTGTTGTAGTTGGTAAATCTAGAATATTTTTTTCTACCTGTATTAACTAATTACAAGAGATTTCATTTTGGTTTACTAATGCACTTTGTAACATCCAACACCGACGTTTATAAAAAGTTTAAATTTACTCAATTTCCTTCTTAAAAAATGTCAAAATTAGTGCTAAGTGCCTATTGGCCTATTATTTGTCAGAGTATTATAATACATACGCGCACGCGCTGTTATTTGTATACTACGAGTTACAAGTATGGACAGTGCTGCCACCTAAATGATTTTTCTTCTGGGTGAACAATTTTTCTTTATACGCGGAGTATCTAAAATCTAAACGAACCCCAAGGTCTCTATAACGCGGTAATATAAAAATATACGTAGAATAAAATACATTTTGTTCCTATCATTTTAAATCAGTCCATTTTTTTATTTCACCTAACTGTTTGTTTTAGAACAAGAGCCCGTAAAGGCTGATTTCTTCTGTGTAATTACACCACTGCAGGTATAAACGATTGGCTAGTATGAACTCTGAATAGTGTTGGCTTTAATAGATAACAGCTAGCAAAGGGGTAGAAAATTAATATTTTAACACGTAAATTATATTATTATAAAACGTGTTTTTTTATATTCTCTACGGAATACTATTTTAAATCACGTGGTCCATTTACAGACACTTTGGTTGGTGAAAACCCCGGACAGGCCTTTGAAGTTAATTGACTGAGTTCAGTTCGAGTGACTAATATTCACTACGCCTGTCGTTTGCCGTAAACGCAACGTGTATGGCAACACATTATGTATGAAGGTATATTTATTACAATTTGTTAAAAGTTTCTGTGAATGAAATAATTATATTCCGTAGAAAATATGAAAAAAAAAATCGCTCTATATATTATAACTGACGTGTTTTAATAGCAATTTTCTACCCCTTTACTAATTAATAATACTAATTGTTAAAAATTCATCATTGCACTACTCAAAATTGATTATTGCTATTTTTTGTGTTGTAGTTACGCAGAAAAAATCGGCCTTTTTACTAAGACTATTATTTTATTTCAATAAATAACGATATGTATAAATTTACTTATTTTATTACAACTATCATGCATAATAGATGGATAGAAGTGATAATGGATTACAGACTATGTATTTTATAATATTTAAAAAATGTTTTTTCTTCATACACATACGTATTTGTTTATTTGGTTCATTGTTTATTTGGTTATAGCAAAAACTGTTTCTGCAATAATGACATTTTGGGTATTTGTGTTATGCAGAAACCAGCCAGTCCACAAAATTGCTATAGTAGTATACATTTTATTTGATATATTTATTATTTTTTTTATTTATGTAGTACAGCAAGTGCACAGCGACAGGTTTTTTTGTCATAAGGCAATCTCTTTCAACCGACTCATGCACCATGCCATTTCCAAAAATTGATCACATGATCATGCCAATACCTTCTCAGTCGACCCCATTTTCTCACTTTGTTTCTTTCAGTTTTGTATATTTTCTTCCCACGGATACGTAAATAGCCTGAATTACAGGCGAATGTGTTGAATGAATGAGGTGATGCATGAGTGTAAATGAAGCGATGCATGTTTTGTCAATATAGAAGAACATGGCTCACTGTTCAGTATGCCTACCCCGTAAGGGACATGGCGTGATGATGTGTATATAGTATGTATGTAATATGTAAATGCTTCTTGTATGTATTTTCTTAAAAAATACTATATTTCGCTTGGTAAAATGTTTAGATACTAGGTACTAGGTACTAAAAATCTTTGGTGGACTGGCTGGTTTCTGCATAACACAAATACCCAAAATATCATTATTACAGAAACAGGTTTTGCTATAAAATCACTAATATCTTGAAAATATTCTATCAAAGTATTGTTTATTTTAGTCAAATATTAATTACTTTACACATATCCAATAAATGAAGCAAAGTAAACCCTAGGATATTATTAAATGGATTTAAAAATTCACTTAGAAGAAAAAGTGGTCATATCTCAGTTAGTGTGGACTGGCTGTTTTCTGCAGGACTATTTTCTATAGTGTAGTAGGTCAGAACACTTTGTCTGTTTTCTGCAGAGTATATTTTGATACAAGCGGCAATCTACTGTTTTTTTGAACGCCATTTTAAGGAACTTTTTGTATGAAAAGTTTTTTGGCTGATTTTTGTAGACCATTGATTAGACAGTTCTCTATATTCGTTGCATATCATAACTCATTTTATACCTACTTGTGGGTTGGCTGCTTTCTGCATAACTACACTCATATAATACATACGGATACCCCTAGACAACGTGTCATTTAGTTCAAAAAAAGAAACAAGGAAAGATAAATCAATGTATGTAAGTGACAGTCTGTTGCCAGTCACGTTACAACTGTCAAATAATTCCTCCTCAATGCGCATCGATATTTTTATTTATTTTAAACAGTATTATCGTAATATAATAAAATAAATCAATAATAAAATTTCTTAAAATCAAACCTTCTGCTTCGGCTGAAAATCGGCCTAATTCTGACCTTCAGACGAACACTACGAGTAGGGGGGAAAGTAAAATACAAATAAATATGTAAAATTCTCAATAAAGACAAAGCGGGAATATATATTTTTTGTAGAACCAGGAAATCAGGCACCTGCAGGGCACTTACGACAGTTCATCGGCTGGTTTTCGCGATCACTTTAAGCGCTTGCGCAAAGTCAAAATCCGTCAAAAAATATCATTGACTCCCGGCAGGGAAAGAATCCAATGTTAACGTATATATGTACAATATACGATCTCAAAAAATATTCAACAAAATTCACGTTAAAATTGGTTTATTATCTATATTTTATTTTGTATTGCTTCTCGGGCACCTAACAGGTACTATGTCAAATATTAATTTATCACGCACCTAATAACAAGTTACCACATTCTGGAGACTTGGGATATTTATTGTCTCACAGATACAGACTTATAAAACAATTAAAAACGGTGCCTCCACCGCGGGAAACGAACCCGGGACTTTTGGCTCATTTAGAGAATACTCGTACCTATGTCAATGTTAGAGTATATCAAAAATCACAAATATTAATTGATAAACTATGTACTTTTTGTGGGTGTTTTTTAATCGTTTTCTTCTATACATTTTTCGCCTAAGTCATGATTATACCTAATTATTGCGGTTTGCTAGAGCAATACGCAGACCTTATGAAGCGATAGAAATTTAACTAAAACATTCCTCGATCGAGTTGGTATCGTGCAGTGTTTAGAAAGCCACAATAATTCAATTACCTACACGTGATTTTACAAAATTACAATTTTGATCTGTTTGATGTGTGTTTATTTTTTTAAAGTGCCAGAAAGTGGTTTTATTATTTCAATATTGTAATATAAAATCATCAAGAACTACCGAATTAATTATTTTATTGTTCATTCATAAAAGTTTCCTTCAAATATCTGTATTCAAAATACTTAATGGGGTGTTATAACTATCGTAAAACAACTTGGGCCAGACTTCCGGGTGCGCAGAGTGCAAGTTTGTGTCTCTTTGCTTGGTTGGTATATGTGCAAATCGCCCCCCTCCACAGCGAAGTGGCTCAAGAAGTTTGACGAAAACTAAACCTCCAATTGCCTCCAATAATAATCCACTCTTTTAAGAGACATTTTTCCCAAATACAAACAAAACATAAGTAAACTACAAAATATATTTATACAGCTATATTTTGAGAATATTATAAAAATATTTGTTACAATAATATTGTATTACATGCTTATATATATATATATATATATATATATATATATATATATATATATATATATATATATATATATATATATATATATATATATATATATATATATATATATATATATATATATATATATATATATATATATATATATATATATATATATATATATATATATATATATATATATATATATATATATATATATATATATATATATATATATATATATATATATATATATATATATATATATATATATATATATATATATATATATATATATATATATATATATATATATATATATATATATATATATATATATATATATATATATATATATATATATATATATATATATATATATATATATATATATATATATATATATATATATATATATATATATATATATATATATATATATATATATATATATATATATATATATTACATGCTTATATTTTGAGAATGTATAAGTATTTTTACGCTAAATACGATCACATCGTATTAATTTACCTATAGTTCATTGGACTTTCGTTTTAGTTAAATTTACGAAATCAAATATTTTTGTGAACAAAATCTAATAGACCAAGAGCCAACGTTACGTCATAGTATAAGAACTGATTTTTTTTTTAGTAAAATGATACCACAGCAGATAACAACGGTTAGATAATATGAACCCTGAGTAGTGGGGACTTTCGGAGATAACAGCCTTCAAAGTGTTTAAAATTGATATTTTAACACGTCAGTTATAGTATGAAGCGTTACCTGCTGTGGTTTCCTTTTACACAGCCTTTATACTATGGCGAATAATATAAAAATAATAACGATAGTATAAAAATAATAATGATGCTATAAAAAATGCATATTTTGAAATCGTTATACCTAAATTTTGAATTCCTATTTTTTTTAATACGAGTATCTATTTTACGAAATAAATAAGAATTATGTGGTCTTTACGCATTTTTTTAGAATGTATAAAATCGAGGCCCAAAAAGTGTATGTAAATTAATGGTATATACCTACTTACTTATTAGTACCTATATACTTAATCTAAATGATAACTGAATACTACTGAATGAAATCATTAAAACTCATAAGTTAAGGTTTATAACGGCCGTTTGACTGCGACGTATTTCCATTATTACCTCACTGTTTATATAGAAAATGTACACAGAGAGAATATAGTAGCTATACGGCCTGTTGCATGTATCAGAGGAGTATCGAAATACCTCCTCGCCTCTCTATATACATAGGTACTAGGTATACTAGAGAGGAGAACCTGTTGAATCGATTCAATGTATTCTGTATTGTCAGTCAGATGCGAATAGCTGTTGCGAAAGTGGGTTCGTGCTGCAATCAGAAACGTGCCGAGCCGCATCTTCATGTTTGTTTACCTCGATTTCTAATCCACGAAAACATTGCAAATTGACTGTGTTGTACATACGTGAAGCACTATGAAAAAAATCATTTCATTTGCAAATCACCCATCTAAAATGGTTTAGTTCAAGTTTTCCTCTCCATATGGTTTTGATTTTCATGTGAAATATCGCCGTAGTTTAATAATAATACAACATTTCAATCGATCTCTATGATGTTTTTGTTTAGCGTGATATACTCGCACGGAAAGTTTTGATTTTTTATGACGTTCGTGTGTGTGTTTGGGTGAAATTGCAAAAAAATACTTTTTGCTACGTTCGCGATGGAAGAGTCGGGTCCGCAAGTTTCGCACGAAATTAAGAATCAATCTCTTTCCAGATATAATGCAACTGACAAGAGTGATTTCAAAGTTAGGTGAGTTTTCTTCAAAGTTTATGAACAATTCATGTGCAGTTTCTAGGTATAGGTATACAAATGATTAAAAATGCCGTAGGTTTTTATTTACCTTACAGCGTGTGTAAGAAAAATATCATTTTTTTAAATAAAGAAATATTCATTTAATATTTATTATTCATGCTGAAACTATTGTAATGAACGGTTCGACGAAACGATATTAATTATGAAAGTAAAATAGGTATGTATAAGTACATATTTCAAGGTTAGTGAGATAAATTGTAACATATGCTACAAAAGGCAATATATTTATTTTTAATTATGACAAATTATTCGTGTGTAATTTTACTATGGCATCTTTCTCAGTTTCTTGCTTCGTCGCATAACTACTGCATTAAATCCACAAATATCAACAATTTTTAAGTAGGTGGGTAGGTACATAATGCAGTTGTGTTGAATTTTCCCGCTAAAATGTAGAGTACCTATTTATCCAGCGTTATTTTTTATTGCCGTTAAATTATACTTATCAATGTAGGCTGTATTTACGTTGATTATTGTTGCGCAAAGTTTTATTCATATATTCAAATGTATTTGGAACGTTTTGATAAATATTTTTCAAATTCTTTTTTGTTAAAATCCACGTATGTTATAAATAACTAGGTAAATCAAATTTAACAAAATGTCATATTTTTTTATTTATTTTAGTTTTTCTATTTGTATTTGTTTTTAAAAAACCTAATTTAGTTTGTTTGCTTTTTTACAATAAACTGTTGTAGGTATAATATTAAAAACAAAACATGATTTCGATTGTTACGTCGCGTCGGTTAGTGCCTTTTCACACGACCCGGTTGTCTGGTAGTAACTTGCACATGTCTTCAAAACTTCAAAACCTTCAAATCTACTCATACCTATACCTACTTACCCCCGGTACCATGCGGCTTTAATGGGTCTACATTATTAGGTATTTTCTGCAAATGTTAATGGGCATCTCCTGGGAAAGAAATATTTAAACAAAATATTTATTTGATACTTTTTATTAGGAATATAAAAATAATACATTATGAAGTAGTTAATCCTTATTATAATAAACAGTTACAAATTATTTTACAAAATAATAAATTATATTATACAAAATATTTACATAATATTTCATTGAGGCAAACACACATACATAAATAATATAACTATGTAACTAATACAAATAAATGATGGACACTTATTATATACTAAGACGGTGATAACACATGTTTATAATAATAATTATATATCGATATTAAACTAAAAATAAAATACATAAGTTAGAAATAAAAAAAATCATCAAAGAAAACAATTTTAAATAGGTACAATAGACATTAAAATTATTGTTTACAATTTACGATCGTTCAACACAATCCGATGTACAATCATTGTCGTCATCAGACACTTGGAAGACTAAATCACTATTATCGGTGAAGACATCAAAGGCAACGTCCCGATCCCAATATTGATCTTCAACAATATAGGCAAGCCGGCATGCGTTACCCCACTCAACGCTGGTGATTGATGACACCTTCTCTTTTACCAAAATTTCGACGAAATTCAATGTCATGTCGACATTCTTTGATGCAACATACCCTTTTATGATTTCCCAGACTTTTTCGATGGCATTAAGGTCTGAAAAAAATCAGACTTTACCATGCGTGCCCATACACTTCGCTGCCAGTTACCCGGCGCCGGCTACCAGACAACCGGGTCGTGTGAAAAGGCACTTACGGTAGTTTATAACCGGTTACCCCTTCGTAGACTAATATTTTGACTACAGTTCATTGCTCCTAATTTTATGCAATGAGCATTACACTTGTGTTTTTGTTAATGATTTTGAGTAACCAATAGTAGTTATTTAACAAAATTAATTATGAATTAAAAATAAATATGCTCAGATGCAATTTTTTTCTAATAATAAAAATATAATCCCGATAAATTAAAAATACAAACAACTACATTATTTTTTTAAATCTTATTTTACAAAAATGTGTTTTCCCATAAGGGATATTTATTATTAATTATTGGATGACAATGATGCCTTAACAATTGACCTAAAAATAATAATGTTTGTATATTCATTTAACTTAAATTATTCATAACGGTTGTTGGTTTAATTATATATTTTTTAGAAGCGAAAACAAAATAAAAAATACTATAAAGAAGGAAATTTTATCCATTCTTATTGTTTTTTATTTCTAGTGATGAAGTAAACAATCAAAACATACCAACATGGAAATTCTGGAAAAGAAGACGGTATGTGGTGGCAGTTTTAGCTTTCTTTGGATTTTTCAATGTTTATGCCCTAAGAGTAAACCTTTCTATAGCTGTTGTTGCTATGACAGAAAACAGGACACTGATATTACCTGATGGAACATTGACATATGTAAGTTAATATTAAAATTATTATTTAATAATATTAAAATTTGTTCTCTTCGCCATTAAAAACTTATAAGATAAAAAAATTAAAACTTCATTAATATAGTAAAAAAAATGGTTTATCAAAATATTTTTTGTAAATCATATAACTAATGATTTTGAAATGATTTAAATTTTAATTTAATTTTGTTTATCGGAGAGAGTAAAAAATATATTGCGGAATCATATATCTCATATTTTTAAACACAAATGTTTATTAATTTTGTGTAAACAGGATTTACTGTTTGACTCAATCTTTTCATGATTCATCTAAAGTATACCTGAATAAATTAAAATTAACTAATCATCATCCTTAGAGTCACAATCATTGGTGGGTCCTAGCTGCCTCCAAGAATCCTCTCCATACTGCTCTATCGTTGGCAGCCACTTTCTGGTTTTATACCCCGATTTATAAATATCAAATTTGACTGAAAACATACTGTATTTTGTACTTTTATTTTTCTGTAATAAAAAGTGACTGGAATTTAAAATATTCTCTGCAAGGAGGAGAATATTACAGAAGATTTTACATTCAAAGGCGTCCAGCATCATGTCATCATGCTTGGTAAATGTCCACCATCTTCATTGAAGTGCTTCGAGAGTGAACAACTTTAGTCGGCTTAGGCTCGTCTTGGTAGACCAGACTGTAGATTGTTTCAGGATTGTAGGCATATATCCAAGATTCGTCACCACTGATGATGTCGTAGACGTGATTTTACTCTCCTCGGTTGAAGCTTTGAAGAGTTTTCTTACACCATCTGACGCGAGCCGCCTTATTATCGTTGGAAAGCAAATGCGGGATCCAACGGCAAACAAGCTTTTTCACACCAAACGCCACATGCAAGATCTTCTGAATGGTTGTCCCTGAGATGCCCAATAACTCCTCTATCTCTCGATATGTCACATGACGATCCTCGAGAATTAGTTGTTTCACAGCAATGATGTTTTCTTCAGTGAATTTGGATGTCCTTCACGAGATTTGTCACTAAGACTGGTATGTCCATGCTGGAATTCTAAGTACCAGTGTTCAACAGTCCACAGAGATGGGCCTTCATCATGGAACACAGATGTTAGCTCTTCAAAACACTGAAACCGTGTTAGGCCTCTTTTAAAGTTCTAGAAAATGGTTGCACGGACATTTTCTTATGTAAGACTCATTTTCGTATGTACGCAATGACTAAACAGTAGCATCAATCGTAATACTTTCAATTGTTTTGAGATTCTAAATTCAAACAAATTTGAATATCCATAGAATAATAATAGTATAGAATACTCTTTAGCCTGCAGTAAACGCGACTGCTTTATGTTGACTAATTTGGTCAACATTTTGCTACGAGCATTCAGTAATCATTTGGCTCTCCAAATAGGGAATTTTTTAACTGCTTGCAAAATTATTTACGCAGTCATAGGTAGTACTATACGAACAATGTCTACCAGCAGAGTCATACATAGTATATTGACACGGGCCGGCCAATAAAACGGTTTCAATTTTTCAGCGAGTTATTGTATGGGAATGAGTATTCTATGAATATCAAACAGTTTCAAATTCAAAGCTGCCGGTTAATATGTAAACGACAGAACTTAAAAGGCATGCCTAGTATGTTAAGACTGATCCAATTAGTGTCTTGTATAGTTTGTATTCAAGATATAATAAAATTTATCACTGTTTTAGGGGCCAGAGTTTGATTGGGATAGTAAAATGAAGGGTTTAATTTTGAGTTCATTCTTCTACGGTTATATTGTCACTCAATTACCAGGAGGTTGGCTCGCTGCAAGATTAGGAGGCAATAAGTAAGTTTTACTCCTCCAAGGTATTAACCATTTTCTGAATCATTAATAAAACAACTGTAAAAAGACATTACAAATGCAACTTTCAAACTTGTATATATGTAATGTATATATATATATATATATATATATATATATATATATATATATATATATATATATATATATATATATATATATATATATATATATATATATATATATATATATATATATATATATATATATATATATATATATATATATATATATATATATATATATATATATATATATATATATATATATATATATATATATATATATATATATATATATATATATATATATATATATATATATATATATATATATATATATATATATATATATATATGTTATATTTGATGTTTTCACGGGTGAAATATGTTATAATATTTTTATCTCGGTTTTCCCGTGTCAGTAGGTCTTGACTAAGACCATTTGTCTTCCGACGTTTCGCCTGAATATCACCAGGCATTTTCAAGGACTTAACGAAAAGCACGCGCGCGACATACGTCTACTCACACTGAAAGACTTGACGGTGAGCTTTCAGTGTGAGTAGACGTATGTCGCGCGCGTGCTTTTCGTTAAGTCCTTGAAAATGCCTGGTGATATTCAGGCGAAACGTCGGAAGACAAATGGTCTTAGTCAAGACCTACTGACACGGGAAAACCGAGATAAAAATATTATAACATATATATATATATATATATATGTTATAATATTTTTATTCATTAGCTTTCAGTGTGAGTAGACGTGTGTCGCGCGCGTGCTTTTCGTTAAGTCCTTGAAAATGCCTGGTGATATTCAGGCGAAACGTCGGAAGACAAATGGTCTTAGTCAAGACCTACTGACACGGGAAAACCGAGATAAAAATATTATAACATATATATATATATATATATATATATATATATATATATATATATATATATATATATATATATATATATATATATATATATATATATATATATATATATATATATATATATATATATATATATATATATATATATATATATATATATATATATATATATATATATATATATATATATATATATATATATATATATATATATATTTCATCTCATCCTAGATAACTGTTCTCTAAATCTTAATAAACAAAGTGTTTCTTTCGGCAAATAAATACGAAAACAATTAACATTAGTCGTTATTCTGTATAGAAAAATTATGTGGTCTGCCCACCAAAACGTCGAAAAACCCCCAGAAAAATGCCTCACTTTGATTCATACAAAATTTGCTAACTACGACATCTAGTATATTATAATAAAAATCTATGAGTAAAGTTTAAAAAATATATGAATGTTATAAACAAAGCTTTTATATTTTTGTCTTTTTGATTATTATAAAGTATTGAAAAAATGCAGACTTCTATTATGCATACTTTGTTAGCGAAGAACCATCTGCTTTAATTACACATAATGACAATGGATTCATTAGCAACTATTTTTGTTTTTTGGAAACAGGGTATTTGGAATTGGAATTGGTGTAACAGCTCTTTTGACATTGGTGACACCACTCCTGGCTCATATCAGTACGTCCTTATTGATTACTGTGCGTGTAATAGAAGGTCTGTTTGAGGGTGTCACCTATCCTTGTATCCATGCAGTCTGGGCTCGATGGGCTCCTCCACTGGAAAGATCTCGCTTGGCGACATTAGCATTTAGTGGAAGCTATGTCGGTACAGTTGTATCTATGCCTTTGAGTGGATTCCTTGCATCTGCCATCGGATGGCCCAGTATTTTTTATGTTTTTGGTAGGTGATATTTCTTTAACCATTTAAAAAATGTCAAACATAGATTCAAGATCTAACGTTTTGGAAAGATATAATCTTGATCATTTCGTAAACCCATTTTGAAATCATAACAGAAAATCTGTGAATTCCGCTAGGAATTAATTTCAAAAGTGGATATCTAAGGCCATAAGAGAAATTACATACAAAAATATATTAATTTAATTACTATCATAAAATTTTATGTATAAATGTACAAACTAAGGTCACATATATTATTAAAACTGAGGTCACAAATCTGTGTTGTACTTTAATCTGTACTTCGACCTATGATCTATAATGATTTATTTACGTTAAAATCTTAGTTATATAACTTCTGTGTGTGAGCAGTAAATCTATTAATTTTTCTCGTTTATATTCAATCTATTTTGAAATAACATTCTTGTTCAATGATAATTTATTAGATTGATTTAGATTATAGCTCTAATATTAATATATTAAAATAAATACATTTCAGGTGTAATTGGCACAATCTGGTTCGGCATATGGTGGGTAGTGGTCAAGGAAGGTCCAGAGATGGATCCTCACATTTCTCCCGAAGAACTTAAATACATACAGGTTGTCTAAAGCTATCTTTGTTTACCTCAATACCGAAAAATTCATAGCTTTTTATACCTTTATTTATTTACTTAAGGCTTGGTTGTTTCAACAAAAGTATAGGTATATGAAAACTAAATTGAGTATTGTGAAAATAATTTGATTTCATAAAATTGTTAAAATTTAGTCATTTGACGGCATTAGATTTCAATGAAACAACCAAATGTATTGAACAAATTTATGAGATCAAAGCATTTCAGTCTATTATACCCCCATGATTTCAACTATACTTTTACATTAATCTTTATTCAAGAAACACAGCCTTATTCTGTTAACTGTGGATTACTCAATACAAATATTAGATAAAGACTCGTTGCAAGACTATATTTGGTTTTCTTATCATTGTATTTGTGATATTCAAATCTAATTTCAAGAGAGAGGACAGTAATACCTTAATTAAAAAATATTTATATGTAAAACAATAACTTTTATATACCACATGAATCTTTTTTTTTATTTATTTATTATAAGAGTACAACAGCAAAAAAAACAATTTATACAAAAATATATTAGTATTCTTTTACAGTGCCAATTACAATATCCTTACAATGATTATAAGGTATTTTATTTTTTTAAATTTCAATAAATTTGAATGGAAAAGAAAAATGGTAGGAGGGGGACCAAACCTGACCACTGGAAACTCATATTTCAATTTTGTACCCCATGTGACTCAATGTATGAAAACTAAATTGAATTTAATAGAGTTAAATGAATTAAATGGGTACAATTAAAGGGGCAAAGATGCACACAACAAGACGCAGATCAAACCTCCGACAAATTCACATTTTTTTATTAAAATGATAAAACACCTGAAGCAAACATATCCAACTCCGGACCAGCTCTATTGACATAATATTTATTCAACATGTAATTTGTTCTAGAAGATTCAATGTAAAAGAGAGACATCTTCTTTTGAATATATAATTGTGCTTAATAGTATAACACTGTACATTATAAATTAAAAAATGTATATTTACAATTGATTTCAAAATTAAAGATAGTAGCTGGCCCACTGAAAAGTACAGGATTGTTCTCTGATAACTATTATTTGTAACATCCTCATGTATGGCTTTGTTTGTCTTTATGTATCTCTATTAGTTATTCAATATATTTTGTAAAAAAATGTCCTATATTTATAGCATTTATCTTTAAGTTTTACTGGAATTTTACTCATGCATGTCATGCATTCTTGTGATTTTTTCCTTCACCGTGTAAAATCTGAAACATTAAAATTTTTCCCAAGTTTATTGAAGTATTGAATATTGATGATTAGCAACAATTGGTGCTCAATTTTCACTATAGATGTTATTAATATGTTTCAATAGACCCGAATCTACAATGAAAGAAATGTTGGGATATGTGCGCTATATTATTCTAAATTTCCCATGCTTACTTCATCTCTATTAAGGCTTAAATAATCAAAATATATTTACTATAAATCAACTATTCATTGAAATATTTAAATATTAATTTAAGGAACCAAATGTTTATTTTTATCAAAAAAATTTCACAATTTTTTTTACATTTACATATTTTTACAGGATTCCCTTGGAAATAAAGGATTTGTGGATGGAAGATCAATTGTTCATCCATGGAAAGAAATTCTTAAATCAAAGCCAGTTTGGGCTATTGTTGCTGCTCATTTCAGTGAAAATTGGGGTTTCTATACACTATTGACATTGCTGCCTACTTTTATGAAAGGTTATTTCATTTAACAGTTTCTAACTTACAATTAATAATAATAATGATCTATATATAATTTATTATTACACAAATTTATGAAATGTTTCATGAATGTATTCATTAAAAAAATGCTATTGATATAATTGTTTAAAACTTTATCATATTATGCAGTTTTAGACAGTCATGAAGTTATAAATTTGTAAATGGTTGATTTAGGCTAGTGTCAATACAGACGCAGCAGACGGAGCGCATCAGACGGATTTGAGACTCTTTGTATAGGAATTCATACAAGTGCATTCACTGATTGGCATCGGACAGAGCGCGCGCATTGGATCGTCGGAATGCCGATGCCGTTGCTAGGAGAAACATAAAGCCGTCCATATGATGCGCTTCATCAGATCCATCTGCTGCACCTATGTGGACGCTAGCCTTTATTCAGAACACCTCTGATAATATAACTCACACTTCACAAAATCATCACCCTGTAATATATGTATTTTTATAATCTTGGTCCCAATACTTTTAACATATCAGTATTTTGAAGAATGTGTGAAAGGGTCACACATCATGAATTTATGAATGTGGAAAATATTATAGTCATTGCCTAAAAATATGCAAAATATTGTCAACATTCTTAAATCATTGACTAAACGTAATGTAAATTTTCAGATAGATTCTTTATAGAAATATCTTCAACTGGACTACTATCAGCGATGCCGTACTTAGCGATGTCAATAGTCCTTCAAGGGGCTGGCCATTTGGCTGACTGGCTTCAATATAGAAAATCAGTGACGACTACAAATGTTAGGAAAATATTTAACTGTGGAGCTTTTATTGCTCAGGTAAAAGAAAACTGTATCTGTAATCAAAACGATAATGTATAATTTTGGGGATCCTATCATTTTTTGACAAGTTTTAGTGTATTCTCAATAATTTGAAGCATTGATTATGTTATGAATAATGTGTTTACACACAAAAAGAGCAATATAATAGTCATATTCTTACTTCGACAAGATATCTCCAACTTTTTGACATAATAATACACCTTTTTTGTGGGTTTCTTGCATTACATTCTCTATTTTATTTTTCTGCTGTGAATATGTGCATTGATATTTTCCCCCTTTAAATAAGAATATCATTTTTTTTTATCTATAATTAAAAGTAAAGACTTTTTGATTCTACATTAATTTTTTATTCTGCGCGATAGGCCTATTTCGCCTTGTTAGGACATTAACTAGCTTATGACTATTTTGACAAATTTTACTTATATTTATAGATTAATTATGTAGGAGGAGCTTACAGGTTCTTGTGATTGGTCATTTAAAACTATTGATATTATACAATACAAAATGAAATAAATTTACTTTACTCTGGTTGGTTGAGACTATTTATTTTTTGACCAATCCCTATTTAGATAATTAGTGAAATTGAATATAATGAATTGATTTATGGTAATGGCTGGTTTTTTCGGTGTAACGGTACATGGTATTGTGCCCTAATGGGCAGTGAAATGCATTGTGTTTACAATATTAGGGATTATTTCTTAAACTATTGTTGATATGTAGGTATTCTTGGTAGAGTAGTATGATGGATGTATCTGAAACAATTAAAAAAGTTTGCGAAAAAACCAGCCATTACCATAAATCAATTCATTATATTAAATTTCACCTATTATCTAAATAGGGATTGGTCAAAAAATAAATAGTCTCAACCAACCAGAGTAAAGTAAATTTATTTCATTTTGTATTGTATAATATCAATAGTTTTAAATGACCAATCACAAGAACCTGTAAGCTCCTCCTACATAATTAATCTATAAATATAAGTAAAATTTGTCAAAATAGTCATAAGCTAGTTAATGCCCTAACAAGGCGAAATAGGCCTATCGCACAGAATAAAAAAATAATGTAGAATCAAAAAGTCTTTACTTTTAATTATAGATAACACTTATAATGGAATTCTACCAAATAAAAACTTCGTCGATAATTAAGAATATCATGTTAATATCATAATTCCTGAATAAAGTGAACATTATTTGTCTCAAATGAAACTGTCAGTGTTTCAAAATAACAAAGAAACTTTTTTTTATATCCAGTCTGTTGTCCGTGTTTCGTGTTTTTTTTTTTTGTATTTTGTATTTTATCCCCGATAGATTCTTTACAGAACACTTGGGTTCAACGTTACAGAAAAGGTACATAGTTCACAACACAATAGTATGCTCACAATAATCGATATAATATATTGAAATTACATGACAACATGATTCAACAGAGTACAGAGATAACATATTAGAGAGTGAATAAAAAAAATAATGAGAAAAAATATATGTATTCAAAATAAGCAATTTAGGAAAAAAAGAAGAGAAAAATTCAGTGCTAGAAGGATGTAAAGGGTCTTACTAGCACAATGTCCAATTAACAATTTTTCTAGATAAAAAGAAGGTACATGGCAGGGAATAAGCAGTAAGAATACAAGAGCAAAGTCAGGGATGACAAACCAAACAAATACTCATTACATAATAAGATGGGTCGGTGGCAGAGCGGTTAGCGCGCTGGGTTAGTAATCCAGTGGTCGCGAGTTCGAATCCTGCCTCGACCGATTTCGTTCACCTATAGCACAAGCATTTATTTGCTTATTTTAGGGAACATAGGAAAATGTATATGTACTTATTTAACAAGGACATATTCATTTTTGTTAAAAAAAAAAATAATAGTTAGTATGGTAATTAGTATGTTAGTATTCACAAATATCACAGATGAGTTGGATTAACGTTTAGTATCTCGTCAGTAGAGTAAAAAGCATTGTTAACAAGATACTTTTTATCCTCTTTCTTGAAACCCAAAACATCCACTGATTTCATATTTGCTGGAAGATTGTTGTATAGTCGTACGCTCATACAAATAAAACTCTTTGACACCTTGCTTAATCTGTGCCCAGGTGTACGAATCAATTCTTTTTTTCTCATATTGTTTTCATGATGATTTGAGTTCAAAGGTGTTTTATACAAGTTTCTATGTGCGTACAGCAAACATACATGGGAAAATGCACAGGGCATAATTAAAATAACCTTTTCTGTAAAAACTGTTCTACACGAGTCTGTAGGACTCATACCATGTCAGCTATTATGAAGGTTTGATAATGGGCTAATGGTGTATTTTTAAAAAATTACATATCAACTTTTATTTTCCAGACAATTTTCATGCTGGCAGCAGGTTATTCCCCCACACTTCTGGGTTGTATTACTTGCCTCATTATTGCTGTTGGACTTGGCGGCTTTGCTTGGTCAGGCTTCAGGTAATACATTAAAAAACATTTATAATCAAAATACAATTATCAACAAATTAATATTCAGTTCTTATCTGCCCACCTAGACAATGTGTCATTTAGCTCAAGAAAAGATAACTCAATGTATGGAAGTGACAGTTGTCAGTCACGTGACAACTGTCACTTCCATTCATAAAGTAATATTTTCTTGAGCTAAATGGCACGTTGCCTAGGGGGGCTGGTTGTTTATCGATTACATGAAAAGTTGCCTTATGGTGTCTATTTATTTTATCTTTAGTATTTTACTTTTTTAACATCTTTTTCATGAACCGTTTCTAACTATAACTCATTTACGGGTTTTTCAGTATGGTAGTTCAAATTGTAATGAACAGTGAGAACTAATTTTTTTTTCAGCGTCAATCACTTAGACATAGCACCTCAACATGCCAGTGTCTTGATGGGTCTATCCAACACTGTGGCCACCCTTCCTGGAATTATCAGTCCAGCACTAGCGGGAATTATTTTATCTAATAAGGTACCATACATTTTTGAGATTTCTCGATACTTCACACTACTATAAATTCTGTGTACAAGATTTTACAACTCGAATTTCGTCAGAGATAGAAATGAATCAATTAAAATATTTTATAAAAGATATCATTTTGATGAAATGTATACCTACTTATCAATTTATTAGAATGTATTATATATTTTTTTCACACCACTTGTAACTTCTGTGTGGAGTTTTTTTTTAATATACCTTTTTTTATCAAATTAAATATTTTATATTGAATTTCTCCATTTAATAACCAAAGCTTATTGCAAATTGCGAATTGTTGTGTTCTAAGTTTAATCAGCTCCTGGGTAACTTACAATATTTGATAGCAACAGAAGTTTTCGTGGATTTTTTTTACTTCCTCAATTTTTCTATAACTACTGAACCAATTTTGACTTGTAAAATAAGTACTTGCTGATTCAAGTATATTTTATTTGGTTAGGTATTGATATTATCTTAATAAAACTCCATAATACTATTATATTTATTTAATAAAAAATTGAACGATTATATTCTCTGTTTTTAAGAAAATCTATAGTGCTTAACTCCATTGTCATTTTTACAGGATGTGTCTGAGTGGAGAATAGTATTTTTCATATCAAGTGGAATATATTTGTTTGGAGCAATAGTTTATGGATTGTGGTGTTCGGGAGTGAGGCAACCGTGGGCAATGCAGCCAGTCAATGTCTCAATACAAATAGATACTGATCAATGTTCTAGTCCAGATACAGACAAAAGCTATGTCTATACAAATGCTGCAGCTGACTTTGATAAAGAAGATTCCTAAATGATAATCAATATTTTATATTAGTTATAACTTATATATCTGTGATATTTGAGAGTTGTTACTCAAATGCGTACATTATTCAATTTATTGGGTATCAAATTATGTAATTGTGTGTTATGTATATTATTATTTTAATACTTGCGTCTTCTTTCTTGGCTGTTTGTGTTTTTCATGACAAAGTTGTGTTTACACACTTTTCTAAAATGAGAAACATGTATTTTTTGAATGATTGTTTTTGATTAATGTCCTAGTTAGTCAATCCATAAAAATAAGCCAAATAATATATGACATAGTACATGTTAACTGCCTGAGAAGCTATACAAAATAAAATGAACAACACATGTTTCCCCTTATAAACTCTTTGTAATTAAATTAGGTTTATTGAAATTTGTGAAAATAAATAAACTATTTGATTGGGTAATAAAAAAAATGGTTTTATGAATCTCATCAAAGTAGCAAAATTTAAAGTGAATCATACAAATAAAAATTTAATCATGTTGTATTACAAATTATGATAAAACTCAAATTCTTATATAAGTTATGTTTGCATTTTCATCATCTAGTATTGTATTATGAAATAATAATTTTTCATGTACCTACTTATGACATTATTTAAAAATATAATAACAATTATCTATCCAATATAAGATTAAAGCTTAGCGTACACATAATACAGATGGAATTTATGTTTCTTAGCAACAATATCAGTATTGCCAACGATCCGATGCACGCGCATAAGTTCCTAAGAATACTAATATAAATCCGTCTGATACATCCGTCTTAGTTCGATAGGTCCGCTGCCCATATGTGAACACTAAGCTTTAAGATATGTATTGAAATTATTTGATTATTTTTAAAATACTTATTTATGTACAAAAAATATATTTGTTAATATTACACTTAGTATCATATTTACTATGCAACAATCCAAATGCATTCCTACATTTAATTAACTTATTGAAAAATAATTGTTCTAGTTGTAACTTGTTCTAAAATTGTATTTTTGTTAAGGAGGCTTGAAATTTATAAAGGTAAATGTAAGATATTTGAAATATGAAGAATCTATCTTTCTTATTTATAATTTTTATATTTGAATAAATCATTTATTCAACTCTCTCCTTGTTAGCTTTTATCCCACATGTTGGTGGGGTCAGCTATCCTTACTGCACTTCTACACTTCGTACTATCCTGAGCATCATCCTCAGAGACCAAGCCCTTCCATCGTCTTTTGGGACGTATTTTGGGTCTTTCATTTATTCAATTATTAATGTATAAAAATAAAGTTCTAGATGGGTGGTGGCAGAGCGGTTAACACGCTGGATTAGTAATTCAGTGATTGCGAGTTCGAATCCTGCCATGACCAATTCTGTTCACCTATAGCACAAGCATCTATGCTTGATTTATGGGATGTATGAGGATGTATATGAACTTGTTTCAAGTCCATTATAGAAGATCCCATTAAATTATATTACATTTTTCATTAATGATGTATAAAAACATTGAATTTGCGAAAGATAGATCTTTTTAAGAATGGCTAGTGACTGTAGTATATTTTATTTACCAATACATGATTTTGAATAAAAAGTACTTAATATGTAATTGGTATCATTGTCAAATTGGTATTTTGTCAGTAAATAACGATTGGCATGTTATTACATCCATCACAACTGATTGTGAAAATATTATGTGCTTATTAATTTATTGTATTGTTACACAATCTCAATATTATTTTATAAAATATTTTAAATATTAAGATAACAGTATAATTTATTGTCGTTATCTCTTTACAACAAGAGAAAAAAATATGTATATTAATTACATGAATATTGATAATGTCATATCACTCAGTGTAAATAAACTTAAATTAAAAATCAAAAATTCACTTTTTTATTTACAATTAAAATACTTGTTTGTACTTATACTTGTTAACACTCAATTGTCATCATCATCATCAGCTCTACATCCCTAGGTGGGACCTGGCATCCAAAAGAAGTCTTCGCCATTCCGATCTGTCAGCGGTTCCTTGTCTCCAATTGACCACGCCCAAAGAGTCCAGGTCCCCCTGGACGCAGTCCATCCATCTCAACTTAGGTCTTCCCCTACGCCTCACACCCTCTGGTCTATGGTGAAGGACTCTTCTGGCGGGCAGTTGTTCACTTATCCTCTCCACATGTCCAAGCCATCTGAGTCTCCCAATCCTTATAAATACTGCAACGTCTATATCATTATAAAACTGGTATAGCTTGTGATTCATACTCAAATGTATAAGCACTATTTTTTTCCGTAGTTTGAAATAGAATATAATTTGTATGTCTGACCACTGCTATAGACGATTATCCAATGGTCGATTTTTTCAAGAGAATTTATTTCTCTTAACATATCGAAATAGTATCAAGCCAAGATACGCGAGATTTGTATGCTAAGTCTAAATTTTTCATGGTTTTTTCAACTTTGAAGTCAAAAACACCAACTTAGAGGCTTTGCAGCGTATAGTTCGAACACTGAAAATTATTATAATAATATAGATAAATGATAAATTTATTTGTTTAACTGCCTATATTTCAATTTTTTTTAAATAACCAAACACGCCGAAATACCCTAACTAGATCATTTAATTTTCTATAAAAAGTATGCACATTATTTTTATTTAATTTATTTTGTTACATTATAGCAATACTACTAAAACTTTTTTTAACAATTATTATAAAAATTGAATTTAGTTGATGGCATTGTTTCACACAATTTGTATGGCAGGATACACTACACAATATCTATGGAGCCTCTCAATAGTTTGATACTTAATCTCCAAACATACATACCATAATGCTGTTTTTATATTCTGGGTAGGAAAAAAGTACTGACCTCCGTACTATCCTATCCTTACATACATACCTACATATTTTGCATAGAAAACAAAATATCTTAAAATATACAATAATTTGGATTTATGGGTTTATAGCTTGGTAAGTATTCTTCAACTATACATACTATCGGCAGTTGGATTTCATGTCTTACAGGCAACTAGTAATAATATAGCAAGTTGAAGATACAAATGTACAAATCAATGTGATTTAATAAGTTTGTCTGTAATACAATTATTTGTCCCTTAATTGACAATAAATATGAAGAATTTGTTGTAGGTTTACCAGCAGACGAGTGGATAGCCGTAAATCATAAGAATCCGATATAAGGAATCATTTGCTTTTATTGGGTGATGTGATCGTTTTTTATTTTTTTATACTCCTAAAGTTAAACTATGTGTATAGCATGCATGTATGATGCAATGTGGGAAATTAGGGAAATACAATAAAGAGAAATGTATAAAAATAACGTTCTCTCTAACGGTTCTCTCTGCCTACCCCATTAGAGGCGTGATGGTATCTATCTATATTATAAATTAAAATGTTTGTATCTATGTACATATGTCAGTATGTGTTGAATGCGCTCCTAAACCGTTCATCCGATTGCAATGAAAATTTGGTGAATTGTCGAGAGTATGCCCGGGATGGTTTCTGGATTAAAAAATTTTTCTTCTTCTTCTTCTTCATCGTGTGTTTGGTCATTTTACCTATGAAGGTGAACTACCCTGGGTACCGTTCATCCGATTGCAATGAAACTTTGGTGAATTGTCGAGCGTATGCCCGGGATGGTTTCTGGATTAAAAAAATTTTCTTCTTCTTCTTCATCGGGTATTAGGTCATTTTACCTATGAAGATGGACTATCCTGGGAACCGTTCATCCGATTGCAATTAAACTTTGGTGAATTGTTGAGCGTATGCCCAAGATGGTTTTTAGATTAAAAAAAATTCTTCTTCTACATCGTGTAGTTGGTCATTTTACCTATGAAGGTGGACTATCCTGGGAACCGTTCATCCGATTGCAATTGATCTCAGGTGAATTGTCGAGCGTATATGCCCAAGATGGTTTCTTGATTATAAGATTTTTCTTCTTCTTCCTTATCGGGTATTTGGTCATTTTACCTATGAAGGTGGACTATCCTGGGAACCGTTCATCTGATTGCAATGAAACTTTGGCGAATTGTCGAGCGTATGACCGGGATAATTTCTGGATTAAAAAAAATTTCTTCTTCTTCTTCATCGTTTACCTATGAAGGTAAAATTACCTAATACTCTGGGAGAAGAAGCTCCAACTATCCTTCCATCTCTACGCAGGTCTTCCAGGACAGTTTCTGGATTTTAACTTTTCTCTTCTTCTTCTTCATCGTGTATTTGGTCATTTTACCTATGAAGGTGGAGTATCCTGGGAGAATAAGGTCCAACTGTCCTAACATCTCTTCGCAGGTCTTCCAGGACGGTTTCTGGATTCAAACTTTTTTCTCCTTCTTTTTCTTTATCGTGTATTTGTTCATTTTACCTAAAAAGTTGGAGAATCCTGGAAAAAGAAGGTCCAACTGTCCTTTTATCTCTTCGCAGGTCTTCCCAGTACCTATTGTTTCGGGAATTAAACTTTTTCTTTACCTACTGAAGGGACGGGAGGTACTGAAGGAACGGAAGGTACTGAAGCGACGGGCGGTACTGAAGGGCCTGAAGTGACGGGAGGTACTGAAGGGCAGATGGGACGGAAGGGCCTGAAGGGACGGAAAGTACTGAAGGGCCTGTAGGGACGGGAGGTACTAAAGGGCGTGAAGGGACGGAAGTACTGAAGGTATTGAAGGGCCTGAAGGGATGAGTGGTACTGAAGGTACGGGATGTACTAAAGGGACGGGAGGTACTGAAGGGCCTGAAGCGATGGGAGGTACTGAAGGTACGGGAAGTACTGAAGGGACGGGAGGTACTGAAGGGACGGGAGGTACTGAAGGGACGGGGGGTACTGAAGGGCCTGAAGGGACAGGAAGTACTGAAGGGCCTAAAGGGACAGGAAGTACTGAAGGGCCTGAAGGGACAGAAAGTACTGAAAGTCCTGAAGGGACGGAAGGTACAGAAGGGCCTGAAGAGACGGGAGGTACTGAAGGGTCTGAAGTGACGGGAGGTACTGAAGGGCTTGAAGGGACGGAAGTACTGAAGGTATTGAAGGGCCTGAAGGGATGAGTGGTACTGAAGGGATGGGAGGTACTGAAGGGACGGGAGGTACTGAAGGGACGGGAGGTACTGAAGGGACGGGAGGTACTGAAGGGACGGGAGGTTCTGAAGGGACGGGAGGTACTAAAGGGACGGGAAGTACTGAAGGGACGGGAAGTACTGAAGTGTCTGAAGCGACGGGTGGTAATGAAGGACCATTTTTAATTATACAGGCAATATGAAGTTTGCCGGGGGTTCACTAGTGTACCTATAAGTTTGTATTAATATCACATTCCAACTGTCGATTTATTTAGAATTAAATTATTTTCCTTAACAAATCGATAGTATTAATTTTAGTCCCGTGTGAGATAATTGTATGCAGTAGTAGACTTTCTGCTTGGTTTTTATTTATTGATGTTATAATTCATGTACGATAATTTCTTAAGGCAATTCTCAAAACCAACCAAAGCAACGTGGGACCATAAATAATGTGGTGGTAGGTACATTAAAATTTATCACAAAAAAAAAACTAAAAGAAAGACAAATACGTTATATTATTAAATGAAGTTAGATTAAATGAAATTGAAGAAAATTACAGCAACAAAGAAAGAAGGAAGATGGAGGTCATGGGAGGAGAGAGAGGATTGGGAAGGAGAGTCAATTATGTGTTATTAGACAGATGTAAGTGTTCAGAGAATTAATTATGTGTTATTAGACAGATGTAAGTGTTCAGAGAATGCCATCATCACGGGTACCAAAAAGAGTCTTAGAGGGGCACCCAGGTGGCAAAAGAAAAGTCGGGAGACCGAGGCTGCGATGGGAAGATGATATTGGGAGGGACGCATCCCAGATTCTGAATGTCCCAAACTGGAGGGTCGCAGCAGGCGACAGGAGAGGTCGGAGGAGGAAGTTGCTGGAGGCCAAGGCTCGATATGGGCTGTAGAGCCATTGAAGAAGAAGAAGACAGTTGTAAGAGCTTTAGCTTTTTTTAAAGTTGAATCGATTGAAACGTCGTAATATCATCTCTAGGGATCGTATTACAAGAATTATTTGAGAAAAATATAAGAAAAAGTAAGGTCTCGTACTGCGAGAATACTGCTTACTGGACCTCAACTTTTTCTTACATTATTCTTAAATTACTCCTGTAATACGACCCTAGGTGTTCCATAGCCTTGGTTTTTTTAAATAGTGAATATATCCTTGTAACAAGTACATATACCTATTCAGGGTATGAAAAAAGGACTGAACTCCACACTGCCCTATCATGACACACTATCATATGTTTCGTATGTCAGAATATACTCCCTTTCTCAACACAAGCATTTTTTGCATTTTGAGAAAGGGAAAAGACACCAGTGTATTGACATTCAAAGTCATATTATTATATTTTATTGAAAAATAATAAAAAAAATTTTTTTTTCAAAATTTCGGATTTATGGGTTAATTTTTTTATACGTGTTCTTCAACTAAACATACTATCGCCATCGACAGTTGGATCTCATGTGTTACATGCAACTAGTTGTAGATAAGTACACGTGTACCTATCATATGTACAAAGTTAAGTACCGTGGACAATTTTATTTGAATTATTTGTTGTGGAAATGAAGGTCAAATCGGACATTAGTTCGGTCAACTTATTGTTCCATATTGGCACAAAACTCTCATATTGATGCCAAATATTCTATAACCAAGGAGAATAAACTAAGATAGGTAGGTACTTACATACTTGGTAAAATTTATAGACACAAATAGTATATGTCATATAATTTACCATTAATTTCATTTCAAAATAAGTTAGAGCACAATATATTATGTCATAAATGAACAATTAGTTGGTAGGATGAAGTTTTTATTACGATGTAAATTACAAAAAAATAATTTAGTTTAAAGTTTATTTATTCTTCTTCAAACGTCTCCTGATTATATGCAGCTTTGTTTATTATTAAACTTATCACATGCGTAACTTTACCGAAAAAAAAATAATGAAAAATAAAATGCTACTGTTAATTTATACCTACATGTATAAATTCTTCTTATGTATACCTATCTTAAATTCTTAACTGGTATAACCAGCATTTAAATATTACTAGTTGCATGTAACACATGAGATCCAACTGTCGATAGCGATATTATGTATAGTTGAAGAATAAGTACGAAACTATAAACCCATAAATACAAATTATTTAATATTTTAAGATATTTGGTTTTCTACACAACACATGTACCTAGGTATGTATGTGAATATAGGATAGTATGGAGGTCAGTCCTTTGATCCTACCCAGAATATGAAAACAGCATGATGGTATGTATGTATGTTTGGAGATTAGTATCAAACAATTAAGTCTTCTTATATATTGTGTGTAGGCTACTACGATACAAATTGTATGAAGCACTAAATTCAATTTTTACTAGTTGCATGTAACACATGAGATCCATCTGTCGATAGCGATAGTATGTATAGTTGAAGAATATGTACCAAACTATAATCCCATACATACAAATTATTTAATATTTTAAGATATTTGATTTTCTATACAACACATGTACCTACATATGTATGTATGTCAAGATAGGATAGTATGGAGGTCAGTCCTTTGATCCTACCCAGAATATTAAAAAAACATGATGGTATGTATGTATGTTTGGAGATTAGTATCAAATAATTAAGTTTTCTTAGATATTGTGTGTAGGCGATTGCCATACAAATTGTATGAAGCAATGTCGTCACTAAATTCAATTTTTATAAAAAATTAAAAAAAAAAATTGAGATGTGGTAATACAATGTTGATATTTTTTATAGGAAATTAAATTATCTAGTTGGGGTGTTTCGGCTTTTTTTGATATTTTTAAAAAATTTGGAAATATAAGCAGTTTAACTCATAAATTTATCATGAAAAAAATATTTTTCTTAATAAAAAATTTTTGAGAAACCCTGGAATTTTCTTGAAAAAATTAATTTGAGATTTTGTATTTTTCTATGTTTATACCAATTTTCAGCGTTCTAGCTTTTATGGTTTCTGAGATATATGGAAAAATAAAGTAAAAATTCAAAAGTTGATAACCCCTGACTGAAACAAAAATTCAAAATTCTGAGTATAAAAGTTTTGTAGTCCTATAACTTTATATATTCTGAAATTTTGGGCTCTGTAAATTGAGCTGATCAAAAGTTATAAGGGGGGGACGGACACACACACAGACACACAGACACACGAAATGTTCTACTCCGAATTCTGAGTAAATCCGTGTATGGAACATATATTTTCAAAAAATTTTTTTATTAAGAAAAATATTTTTTTTATGATAAATTTATGAGTTTAACTGCCTATATTTCCAAATATTTTTAAAATATCGAAAAAAGCCGAAACACCCCAACTAGATAATTTAATTTTCTATAAAAAATATACAAGATGTATTAGCACATCTCAAACTTTTTTTAACAATTTTTATAAAAATTGAATTTAGTGACGACATTTCTTCATACAATTTGTATGGCAATCGCCTACACACAATATCTAAGAAAACCTAATTATTTGATACTAATCTCCAAACATACATACATACCATCATGCTGTTTTCATATTTTGCGTAGGATCAAAGGACTGACCTCCATACTATCCTATCTTGACATACATATATAGGTACAAGTGTTGTATAGACTAGTTGCATGTAACACATGAGATCCAACTGTCGACAGCGATAGTATGTATAGTTGAAGAATAAGTACCAAACCCATAAATACAAATTATTTATTATTTTATGATATTTAGTTTTCTATACAACACATGTACCTAATAGTCAAGATAGGATAGTATGGAGGTCAGTCTTTTTTTCCTACCCGGAATATGAAAACAGCATGATGGTATATGTATATTGTATGTTTAGAGATGAAGTATCAAACTATTAAGTCTTCTTTGATATTGTGTATAGGTGACTACCATACAAATTGTATGAAGCGATGTCGTCACTAAATTCAATTTTTATAAAAATTGTTAAAAAAAATTTGAGATGTACTGCTACAATGTTAATATTTTTTATATAAAATTAAATTATCTAGTTGGGGTGTTTCGGCTTTTTTCGATATTTAAAAAAAAAATGGAAATATAGGCAGTTAAACTCATAAATTTATCATAAAAAAAATACTTTTCTTAATAAAAAATGTTTGAGAAACCCTGGAATTTTTTTGAAAAAACTTATTTGAGATTTTGTATTTGTCTATGTTTATACCAATTTTCAGCGTTCTAGCTTTTATGGTTTCTGAGATATAGGGAAAAATAAAATAAAAATTCAAAAGTTGATTACCCCTGACTGAAACAAAAATTCAAAATTCCGAGTATAAAAGTTTTGTAGGCCTGTAACTTTTTATATATTCTGAAATTTTAGGCTCTGTAAATTGAGCGGATCAAAAGTTATAAGGGGGGGGGGACACACACACAGACACACAGACACACACACACAGACACACGAAATGTTCTACTCCGAATTCTGAGTAAATCCGTGTATGGAACATATATGCTGCGAAGCCTCTAAGTTGGTGTTTTTTGACTTCAAATTTGGAAAAGCCGTGAAAAAAGTAGACCTCTCCATACAATTCTCGCGTATTCTGGCTTGATACATTGTCGATATGTTAAGAGAACAAAGTTCTCCTGAACAAATCGACAGTTGGAATATCAAATATCTTAAAATATTAAATAATTTGTGTTTATGGGATTATAGTTTGGTACTTATTCTTCAACTATACATACTATCACTATCGACAGTTGGATCTCATGTGTTACATGCAACTAGTTAAAAAGTAAGGCGCATACCTTACTTAATTCTTACCGCACTTTAGTTGCACGCAAGATGTTGTAGTGTTTGGACGTATTGTCCTAGTCGAATACATAGAATAATAATAAAACTATAGAATACTCATTCCCATACAATACCTCGCTGAAAAAGTGAAGCCGTTTTATTGGCCGGCTCGTGTCAATATATGTATGACTCAGCTATAATTTAGCAAGTAATTTTGCTATTTTGCTAACTATTCCGTAAATAATTTTGCAAGCAGTTAAAAAATTCCCTATTTGGAGAACGTATCACGCAGACGGCCAAATGATTACTGAATGCTCGTAACAAAATGTTGACCAAATTAGTCAACATAAAGCAGTCTCATTTACTGCAGGCTAAAGAGTATTCTATACTATTATAATTCTATGCTTGTATAATGAAAACATGTAAAAATTACATTATAGAAATGTAAAGTAACGACCAGACATATCATTTCATACTGCATATTTATTCAATAACTAATATATTTATACGGATTTTTCGATAGTCATTTTTATTTTGAGTAAACGAGAGACAGTAGTCAAGTCATATTCGCTTGTAGGTATGCAGAGGTTTTCACACAGCTATAACTTAAAATAAGTTCGTCTCTTTCACAGTCATCATTTGGTAGTTTGGTGCGTATTCTTCAAATATACATACTATCGCCATCGACAGTTAGATCTCATGTGTTACATGCAACTAGTCTAAAAAAACGGACCCTACTTAAGGAATTCTAAGTGAGTCACTTTATTTGGTGTATATAGAAAGAAAGATAATCACCACCAAACAATACCACTCCTTTATACAAAACACTTCCTTGCACCATGTGCAAGTATGTAGGTAGCGAGTTTATTTCCAAATTGTAAATTTCTTACATTATCCAGTGTTTCCAGTCCAGAGCATAGAATAAAGATATAATATTAAGTCCAGATAAGCCATTGTGCTACGGCGGTCGACGCATGCGCGCAATATTTTTCTTCAGAAGTCCTAAAGAAGAATTTGAGCACGAGGCACTATAAAATATATAGGTACATATTGAAATCCATGACGTGAAGAGATGCGTAGCGTGGGATAGTGAATGTACAGGGACAGTCCAGCGTCTACAGCCAGGAGTAAAGCCCCGCGAGTAATTGATAATTATGCAAAGATTTTTCAATTTAATAGCTACTGATGGATTGCGAATAAATACGTAGGTATAAGTAACAACAACAATTTTTTTTTAAATATCAAAAAGGGCCGAAACACCCCAACTAGATAATTTAATTTTCTATAAAAAATATTAGCATTGTATTAGCACATCTCAATTTTTTTAACAATTTTTATAAAAAATGAATTTAGGGACGACATTGCTTCATACAATTTGTATGGCAGTCACCTACACACAATATCTAAGAAGACTTAATTGTTTGATACTAATCTCCAAACATACATACATACCATCATGCTGTTTTCATATTCTGGGTAGGATCAAAGGACTGACCTCCATACTATCCTATCTTGACATACATACCTAGGTACATGTGTTGTATAGAAAACCAAATATCTTAAAATATTAATTAATTTGTATTTATGGTTTTGTATCGACATCGCTATCGACAGTTGGATCTCATGTGTTACATGCAACTAGTCACATGAATTAGTTTATGAAACTGTGCTCGTAGGTACTGTTGTTGTACTCTTAGATTGACCTTTTCTCCTAATGTCGGTAAATAATTATCTCCCTATATACATGTTTCCGTGTTTATAGGAAAGGGCATGTGGCGAAACAAAACAGTGTTAGATGGTTACCTAGAATCTTCAAGTGATATCCTGGACCTACAAAAGAGGCGTAGGGAGACCACTAAAAGGGTGGACAGATAACATTATTAGGCATGAGGGTCGTGGACGGCAGCAAACAAATAAAAAAATATTGTCTAAAATAATACAACGATTTGTACTTGACTACAAACACGTCATGACTCAAAACGACGTGACGGAATTGATACCCATTTCAAACAGTTGAAAATTGAATTTAATATTTTCAGTGTCTTTAATAATAATCTTCAAAAAACATATTGACAAGTTTACAACTCTGCATTCATGAAACTGATATTTCAAATATAAGATCTTCTCTTTAGGACAGTCTCTGTTGTTTAATGTTAGTTTTAGCGCATGAGTTTTCGCCGTTTTATCTGCCAAGAAGGTCAGAATATACTGCTCCAGTGACTAATTCAAGCGTATAAAATCTTTCTCACCTCATCCAAAAGCGACTAAATTTACGACCATTTCAGATGTGTTTAATGCAGCAAAATAATATAATAATTTTAACCTTACATTCTTAACCCAAATTCTCGCTTATAAATAGAATAACAGAGTCACAAAGTCGACAAACCAAACACTAATAATTTATTCCTCTAATATATTTTATCGTCTCACTTCATTGAATATATGAATCAATAAATTTCGGAAGAATGTTTTTTTTTATATCTCGAATGTAACATTAAGTGAGAGTCTTGTTTTTAAAATCAAACAAATTTTCATATCAAATTATATCAGGTCAGGGATTTGAAAAATAGTTTAACTACATATTTTATTGCGCAAATACGAAATTTGTGTAGAAATTAGAAATAGCCAATTCGTAAACCTATCTACAAAACACAATTTCAACCAGTTTTTACTTAATGTACAGGAAGCACACTGTGTCCGGGGATTAATTAATAAATTTTATTTTCATCGATATTTATCGACTACATACAATAAATTTATATAAATACCTAATAGTGTAATATCCCGCGATTGTAGACTTACATCACTATTGCTATATAGTGGGCCCATACAAAATTTATACTTACACTTAAGTCATTGTATAAAGACTGATTTTTTCTGTAAAAGGATTCCACAGCAGGTAACAACAATTAGATAACATGAATCCTGAGTAGTGGTGGATTTCCGAGATAGCTTTGGCTTTCCAACATCCTTCGGTGTTGAAAATTGGTATTTTATGAAACGTTATAGTATAAAAAGTGATTTTTTTTATATTTACTACGGAAACTATTGCAGCAGACACCTTTAAAGAGACATAACAATTTATTAAACCTTTTTAAGGTCTGTCGGGGGGATTTCTACCAACGAAGGTGTCTGTCAATGGAAGTTGTGACTTCAAATAGTCTTCCGTAGTTTATATGAAATAATTACGGTTTATTCTATAACCCTTCATACCATAACCGACGTGTTAACATAGCAATTTTCAACACTTTCAAGGCTGTTATCTCCGAAAGCCAACAATACTCAGGGTTCATATTGTCCAATCGTTGTTACCTGCTGTGGTATCCTTTTACAGAAAAAAAATCAGCCCTTTTACAATGACGTAAATTTGGCTGTCGCTGGCTCTGTAAATACTCGATATGCTACAATTTAAATAAACCTAATGTATATAAGCATGCGAAATTCTCGTCTGACAACTTTAAAATATTTAAAACACCAGTCATAATATTATCGTCTAACAACTTTACATTAGGTATGTATACTAATGTAAAGTTGTTTAATGTGTCGCTAAATCTAATATTATTCCACAACTCCTCAAAAATATTTACATATAATACATATTTACTTTGGAAGGAAAAAACAAATGTCTATAAAAAAACATACTTAAAATTAAGTATCTAAATGTTCTTATTTGTTTATCCAACATATTATTATGATTGAATCTAATTTGTTCAATCATAACATGTCAGGTGTCATTTTTTATTATTTTAATGGTGGTTCATGTTTAGCGAATACGAGTACGTGTGTGTATATTGTTATTATTTTCCTTGTTAGACAAATACATATACATCTTCCTACATTCCCTAAATTGAGCAAATATGCTTGTGCTATAGATGAACGAAATCGGTCGAGGCAGTATTCGAACTCGCGATCACTGGATTACTAGCCCAGCACGCTAACCGCTCTGCCATCGACTCTATAATTATATCTACAGAAATTAAATTTAATTATTAATATAACTTGTCATATAAGAACGTGTATTTTTGCAGGTAAATTAAATTTTTTGCCAAGATATTTGTCACGCGCATGTACCCCTATGACTTGTAGATTTTTTTGGCAAACAACACCACAAGAGTACTTAATCTTTTTAGCAATCAGCAGGTTGAAAATAGTGAATACCTACGTGTTTTAAAAGTATTTTTCTAAAATAATGAAATATCCTGATCTGAATATAGCACCGAGCTACATAAGAATACTTAAGTCTAGCTGCCAAGTGGAAATGCGTATTAACCTGATGTTACGTTCACCTGTAAGTTCTACCTGTACGTAGTTATGAGAAACTATAGAATACTCTTTAGCCTGCAATAAACGCGACTGATTTATGTTGACTAATTTGGTCAACATTTTGCTACGAGCATTCAGTAATCATTTGGCCGTCTGCGTGATACGTTCTCCAAATAGGGAATTTTTTAATTGCTTGCAAAATTATTTACGCAGTCATAACGAGTAGTACTATAAGAACAATTTCTACCAGCAGAGTCAGACATATTATATTGACACGAGCCGGCCAATAAAACGGCTTCACTTTTAAGTGAGGTATTGTATGGGAATGAGTATTCTATAATTTTATTATTATCCGAATGGGTACCTACTTCTACATTTGCGTGTCCGGACAATTGGCCGTAGCCGATTGGCCGTGGACAATTGACCGTACGCCCTTTTTACCGTATGGACAATTTATCGTGAGGACAATTTATCGTGGATACAATTTACCGTGAGGACAATTGACCGTGAAGACAGTTAGCCGTGAGGACAATTGGTCGTGGGGACAGTTGACCGTACGGACAATTGACCGTGAGGACAATTAATCGTATGGAAAATTGACCGTATGGACAATTCACCTTGCGGAAACTATTTTTAGCATCAGAAAATTTTTTCTTTCTTCTTTCGTTTGAGTTAAATAAATTGCGTGAATAAAAAAATGTTCGTTTATGGTGACGAACCGAATGCCTTATTTTTTTATTTCAAGATACTAGGAGAAATCCAATGTAGCAAATTAGAACTCGATAAATCCAACTAATCATTCATTTTGAAAAACTACCTTTAAATCACGGCTGCCATATTGGTTTCTCATAATTTCAAAAGAAAACAAAGAAGTTTTAATTATTTCGAAATCTACATCTTCTAATTAGTATAAATTGATATCCATCTTGAAAAATAAAAAAAAACAAGAAGTTTAAGAACAGACGTCTTCTTAAATCTCAAAATGTAACAAATTAAAACTCGATAAACTCAACATAATCATTCACTTTGAAAACTCATTCTTAAATCACGGCCGCCATATTGGTTTCTCATAATTTTAAAAGAAAACAAAGAAGTTTAAAATGTTTCGAAATCTACACCTTCTTATTAGTATAAATCGATATCCATCTCGAAAAATGAACAAGAAGAAGTTTAAGAACAGACGTCTTCTTATATCTCAAAATGTAGCAAATTAGAACTACATATGTAATTACCGTTTCTTTTGTAAAATTTCGTTTTATAAAAAAATAAGGCAATCGGTTCGTCGCCATAAACGAACATTTTTTTATTCACGCAATTTATTTAACTCAAATGAAAGAAGAAAGAAAAAATTTTCTGATGCTAAAAATAGTTTCCGCACGGTGAAATGTCCATACGGTCAATTGTCCATACGATAAATTGTCCTCACGGTCAATCGTCCGTACGGTCAACTGTCCCCACGGCCAATTGTCCTCACGGCCAACTGTCCCCACGGCCAACTGTCCTCACGGCCAACTGTCCTCACGGTCAATTGTCCTCACGGTAAATTGTCCCCACGGTAAATTGTCCTCACGATAAATTGTCCATACGGTAAAAAGGGCGTACGGTTAATTGTCCACGGCCAATCGGCTACGGCCAATTGTCCGGGAATCCTACATTTGATATATCTCCGTATTTCTGACTTCTTTATTTGTAAATCGAAGAAAACATTGTTGAACGCATTGAAATTCAAATTCATCCACGTAGAAAGTACACATGAATTTCTTTATTTTATCAATTATTTAAATTAAATACAAAACTTTGTTCGCCATCTCCGCTGTCTACAAAACATGGCGCTAGGAAATGGCACTTTATCACACCTCATTGAAACAATGTGGTCTGGTACAAGAGATGCACTCGTTTGTAAATAGACCAGGATGAAGATAATTATAGCCGTGCTGTAAGGTGTATTGAGAGCACAAAGGGAGATGTTGCATTCTTGTACCGAAATTAGAAAGCGTCATCAACGAGGAATTTGTTGCGCCATAGGCATACACTCCCGTGCTGTTTAGCATCGGTATTCCGGAAATATTTCCGTTTGCTATTATTAGACATATTATTATAAGAATGTTGTTGAAAACAGAAATGGCGCATCTGTATTTTAAAACATTTTAGCAGGACTTCAGAAACTTGCGTTTTATTAGCGTAGCTAGACCAACTAGACCAACACGAGCATCGATTGATTGAATTCCAACAAGAATAAACAGTCAACTATTGAATACATTATCAATTTATTTGTTGTTTTATTAATTCCCTTATTGAAATATAGAAAAAATTCTTATTTTAGTTAATTTTACAAATTATAAATGTATGATTTGTTTTAATATAGGTATCTTATGAATACATAGTTACTTTTTGATAATTTAATATAAGTATGAGATGTAAAAATATTACTATCGGATTTTAATATTATATATAAAATATTCGAAGGAAATAAATGAATATTTTTTTTAAAAGTTGATAGAAGCTGCTAAAATATTTGTGAAAAACGACTCCTCCAATTAGTAGATATTATCAGAACTAAAAATGTCACAAGAGAAAATTCTAGACACAGACTCAACTATTAACAAACTAGGCTAAGAAGATCGTTTATTATGATGTTAAGACATTAACACAAAATTAATTTCAACTATTTCACATTGTACGGTATATAGTGTCATTGTGTTATAGGTCTACTCGAGATCTTATAAAAGTATAACAAAATTACGACAAAGAATGAATGGTTGGTTTTTAATAAGTGTAATAAAACGAGATTGCACGTTTTATAGGAAGACGAAAAAGAAATATTAAAGAGCATAAAACTAAACAGTAAAAACTGAGTCATGAAAGTCACTGAAAATATATTATAAATATCATCTTGGAAGAATTAAAAAAGTAAAAATAACCAATAATAAATATATTTAGACGAAAAATGTGCGCGTCGAAATCTGTAAAAGTGTTTGGGGTATCTTTTTAGGAATTTGTACTTTTATCGCCATAGTGCAAGATGGAATTTTCGATGAAAGTGAATTTAAAGTCAAACACGAAATCGCTATAAATATTATAAAACAAAAATAAAATTTGTCTTATACAATTTAATCAATCGAAACGAAATATTTTATCTATTAAAAGTAAAGTTGCAGTGAAAAATGACTAAAATTAGTACTTAAACTTTATTCTATTTAGACATGTGGGAGTATCTTTATTTAAAAAAAAACAACTAAACAGAAAAATGTTTGAAACATGTATCCTGCCTGTGCTTACGAATGGTCTGGAAATTATCACGCAAACTGCGCGGACCATACATAAGCTAAAACGCACTCAAAGATTCATGGAAAGACAAATGCTAGGCGTAAGTCGAGACAGAATAAGAAATGAGGAAATCAGACGCTAGACAAAAGTTGTCGATATCATAGATCGAGTTGCAAAACTTAAATGGCAATGGGCGGGTAATGTTGCCAGACAGGGAATGGACAGATGGGCACCCAGAATTCTGAAATGGAGACCATGGTTTATGAAAAGGGAAATGGCCGGCGTCAGAAAAAGTGAGCCGATGATAGGAGATGGGTCCGAAGAGCCTTAAAAAGACGCATGGAAGTACTTAGAAGAGACCTACATCCAGCAGTGGAGAGAAGGCTGAAGGAAGAAGATGTACTTAAACTTCTAAAATGAAATTTTTGATCAGCATAATTTTTTTTTAAATCTAACTAGGTATTAAACTAAAAACCAGACTTTGTACCAAGAACTGAAGAAGTGTTGCTAAATTTTTATAAAAAAATATAAAAAAACGAACTTTTTAATTATTCCACACACAACCGGTTTCGTGCAACGCAAATTTTCAAGACGTTACTACTTTTTTCGTTTTATTTATAATATTTTATTATAAACATTAAAGAACTAAATAATTTAAATGGGATTCCATCAAGTATTGTTTACTATAAATTATTGTCATCAGCCAATCGGCTCTTTTAATAATTATTATAAATAAAGAATTTATTTGGTTTACAATAAAATTCAAAATAATAAATAATTATAATAATAACAAAAATTTTAATCCTGTAAGTGAGCAGGGAGGTGCAATGCAATACAAACCATATCTTTTACATACAAAATTTACATTCAACATTATAAAAAAGAAAAATCTTTTACACAATATATGTAGATTAAATAAATACATTGTTTTAAATATGACAAAATAAATTCATTCAAAATATGTTAATGCTTGTATATGGCAAGTTATGAACACGTGTGATTATTTTTAATGATAAGAAAAGTCTACATAGCAATAACAAGTTTTATACATCTTTCCATTTCACGAACAGTGTTACCTAAATAGTATTTATGCCTTTTTTACGGTCACCCAATTTTACAAAATCACTTTTTAAGCATTATTTGCGAAAGATGTGTTTGTAATTTCATTCAAATTATGATTTAAGGTTTTTACATCGAAATTTATCAATCGTTTACATTTTTGTTAAGATTCGTTTCAGAGTTGTTCATATCGTAGTCTTCTTCGTGATAATTGGACGACTGTTTTTAAAACACGATGTGTTTCATCATGATGACAGTTGAGTTGTCAAAGTTTGTTCTTGAACTTTTGTGCAAAGAACGCGCGCTTTATTAATAGTTTGTTGGGAGTTGTTGTGGCCTGACTCACCGCCCGATCTTTAGCGGGCAGCGGGTTGTATTGGAAAAGCTCGCGGTGAATAAACGAACATTAAGTTGTGTTTTATGCTTCATAAATAATGCAATGTTTTGAGTGGTGGCTTGAATTCTACGATGATTATTTTACATGTTATTTGGTATAACATGTTTCTTTGTTCAACATGTGCCGAGTCCTTAAATAAATTCATACTCGGCTAGTGAAAGCCGTAAACGATATTTGTGTCTGGAGATATTATTTAACTTAGTATTATATCGCCTACAAATGTGACTCATAGAATCAATAAATTAAGTATGTAGGTACTTTCACCAGTCTTAAAACTAGATGATAATCATGATAATCAATCAGAAGTTCGAGAGATAGCAACGTTTTCGATTAATCATTTTTAGTGGCTGTTTTTTTTTATATTTCCTCCTTTATTGAATATACATAGGTATGAAAAAGATATGTCTGGCAACTGGGAGTGGTTGCGTTTACCAGTGCGCAGTGCGCATCCCAGGGGCGATCCTAGGACCTTCAGGCTACGCAACCCTAAACACCAAAATTGGGAAATGTGATTTCCCAAACATTTTTATTATAATTCTATGGCCAGTGACAACGCGTATGTAAAAAAATGAAGTGTTTTTGACATTGCTTTCTCTTAGATCAGTGGTCGGCAAACTTATTGGCCAAAGAGCCAAATATGTACATTACAACGATTCAAAAAAATTCTGAGAGCCAAGTCTGTTTTTTTAATTTAGTAAACCTTTATTATAATTTTAGACCTTCATTAAATTACGGGTACACTGAATAAAACTTGATTTCAAATAAATTTAAATCATGACAATGAATGACAAACACTAAGTCAGGTGTGTATGTATGTTGTTGTTTTTAATTTTAGGCATGATTCCAGGTTCTCATCAATAAGACGACTTCTAAGTTTACTCTTGATAAAGTTCATGCTTGAAAAAGATTGTTCGCATGAATATGTAGAACCAAAAAGGGAAAGAACAGCAAACGCGAGTTTTTTCAGCTGATAGTATGAGTCAGGAATACTATTCCAGACGTTGAAAATGATCATGTCTTCCTTCTCCAGGTCTTTCAAAGCAGACTGCACTTGTGTTGTGAACTAAGATCACATTTGTTCTTCTCCAATATTTCCAAATCAATACAAAGACGTTGAAATTTAGAGATCCATATTTCCTTGTATTTTAAATCCTGCATTTGAAATTCAAAGTTACCAATATCAATGCCAAAAGGAGAAAATTTCAACTCAGTTATTGTAGCATTAAGAGGATTTTTGACGAATGCAAAGGTCGCTCTACTGTTTTTAAACTCCTGAAACCTGCTGATAAATGATTCCCTCATATTTAAAATGGTTGTTTTGAAATGGTTTGTCAATAGAGGTATATAGAGGTCTTGGCGATGCTTCAGCAGGCTTGGAAAGTGAAACAATGTTTCCCTTTCAAAATCTTCAGCAAAAAGTGATAATTTGTTTTCCAATGAAATGACTTCTTCTAACATCGAAAAAATTGTGTTTCCTTTCCCTTGTAGTTTACAGTTAAGCTGATTTAGATGAGACGTAACGTCTACCATGAAATGAAAGTTGCGCCTGCCCGGGTCCGTGGATATTTGTGCCAGAGCCGCACTCAAGGAGCCAAAGAGCCGCATGCGGCTCTGGAGCCGCACTTTGCCGACCCATGTCTTAGACTATAAATATGATCAGTAGGTACACTACTTTAAAGATTGTTCCAGTTATTCTAATATAACTTAGATATATAAAAAAACACAACTTTTGCATATAAATTTGAGGATAGTAGATACATAATTCATTTAAGCGCATGTATGATTTTATTGTTTTGTATGCTTTATTAATTTCTCAATAGATGGCGTTACAAAAAAAAAGGTTTATAATTCCTTATTTTCAGGTGAATTATTAAACAGTATTCAAATATATAGAACTTTCAATAATTACATTGATAAGGGAATTCAATAAGAAGGCATAATTGGTGAATGTTACGCAAGCGCATAAAGTGTAAGCCCTGTAGGTGCCTTGAGTTCCTGGTTCATCTATAATATTCCAACATCAACTCTATTGAGATGTTAAAAAGTTCATCAATAAAAATATCTTTATTATTTTTCGTTGTTGCTGTATCTGTCCCGAATATATCAAATAAAATAAAAACTGATTTATATGTACCTACTTCACACATATATGTACCTACTTCACACATATATGTACCTACTTCACACATATATGTACCTACTTCACACATATATGTACCTACTCCACACATATATGTACCTACTTCACACATATATGTACCTACTTCACACATATATGTACCTATTTCACACATATATGTACCTACTTCACACATATATGTACCTATTTCACACATATATGTACCTACTTCACACATATATGTACCTATTTCACACATATATGTACCTACTCCACACATATATGTATACCTACTTCACACATATATGTACCTACTTCACACATATATGTACCTATTTCACACATATATGTACCTACTTCACACATATATGTACCTATTTCACACATATATGTACCTACTTCACACATATATGTACCTACTTCACACATATATGTACCTATTTCACACATATATGTACCTACTTCACACATATATGTACCTACTTCACACATACATGTACCTACTTCACACATATATGTACCTACTTCACACGTATATGTACCTACTTCACACATATATGTACCTACTTCACACATATATGTACCTACTTCACACATATATGTACCTACTTCACACATATATTATGTTGCTTAATAACATCGTTTGTAACGATTCGTCTTCGAATGTTTTACAACTATCGATTTCAATTTGTTCAAGAGAATTTATTTCTCTAAACATATTAGGTATCGACATTGTTTCAAACCAAGATCTACGAGATTTTGTATGGACAGATTTACGTTTTTCGTGGGTTTTTTCAACTTTGAAATAAATAAAACACTAACTTAGAGGCTTCACAGCAAAAGGATGAACTCATTATTCGGAGTAGAAAATTGTATGTGTGTGTGTGTGCGTCTGCTTGTAAAAATTGAATCTTGTGACGACATCGTTTCATACAATTTGTATGGCAGAAAACACAATATCTACGGAGACTCACAGTTTGATACTTAATCTTCATACATACATGTATAAAATCAAGCTATTCGGGGTAAGAAAAAAGAACTCCATATAAACTCCATACTCTCCAATCCTGACATGAATATTTTGTATAGGAAAACCAAATATTTTAATATATTCAATAATTTGGATTTAAGGGTTTATAGTTTGGTACTTATTCTTCGACTATACATACAAAATCACCATCGACAGTTGGATATCATGTGTTGCATGCATTTAGTTGTTATAAAATCTTGAATCACTTAAATAAAATTACTTAAAAATATAAATAAGTAAAAAACACATTTTTTTTTTCATTTTTTCCACTAATTTAAAAATATTGACCACTAACGCGTTTCGCTCAGAGCATCTACTGAATAATTAAAATTAAATGTTTTGAATATAAAATTGCCAAAATTCCTAGAATCGCATTTAAAAGTTCGAAACAAAGATTTATTCCAAGATCTCTCATAGTGATTAATAGAATGCAAACAATGAAATGAATCTCAGTTGTATAATAAATTCACAGCTTGATATAATAGTAGGTATACTTTATATACCTAATGTCAATAAAAAATCTTGGCAATTACACATTATAGGTGAGTAACTAATGCCAGAAAACGATACATAAATAGGTAGGTACTAAAATATTTGTTTCCATGTTCTAGGTATAAAAATTTGTCATTGCTGTAGTGTATTTAAGAACGTGGTAATGAGAAATCTATAGGTTTTTGAAAGTGACAGATTTATGCGTAAACTTTTTTCCAAAATATTATTTTTCCAACTGTCGATTTGTTCGAGGAAATTTATTTCTCTTAACAAATCGACAAATTATCAAGCCAAGATACGCGAAATTTGTATGCATCAATGCATTTAGAGATTGTCAACATTTCAAGAAGAAAAAATGAACGCTTACTATGGTGTGGAGAGTTTAGTGTTGGCCATAACCCACTCGTTTTAACCTTTAATTTAGATGTGTCGTCGGCAGAGCGGGCTCCGCTCTGCCACCACACATCTAACTTCTTCTTCTTTTAACTAAACATAGGCAGAACAACGTATGCCGGGTCTCGCTAGTAAAAAATAAATACATCTTCCTGGTAAAAAATTAAATATTCGACGTTAAATTATCTTATCGCTGTGATAGATGTCATAGAAAATGAATCATGAGGTCGAAATTTAATCGTATTTTCTCAAGAATGTGAGTATAAAGTTAATGAATATTAAGGTTTCTTATTTTTTTGCGTAATGCAAATGAGTCATTATCTATTTTTCACAATGCATTCGCGAATATTTCAACTGTCACGAGTTATGAAATAGTTTCCGCTTAATTACTGAGAGATGCCACCGGGGCTGTGTCATTCCACCTCACTTTCAAGGAGCATATCATCTATTTCTCAATCCACTTAAAAATATTCGAGAATATCTGGATGGAATTATACAACTGACGGATTGTATAATATTATATTTTCACTAGTTGCAACCTGTAAAATATTCACAACAGTAAAAATAAATAATATTTTATGACATTTTTCTTCATAAAAAAATAATTTGTTTTTCCGTAACATAAGCAACTTTTGTAGGCACAGGATGAAATATTTTATTGGTTCTTCTTTGTCACAGCCCTGCAGTTGTTACCTGATATACCACGGATATTCGGGCTAAATAAGACAATTAAAACGATAGTGCCGTAGCCAATTCAATACCAATCACTTCATAAATAAGAGGGCACTCATGTAGTTTGAGTTTTACGAAGAATTACGAAGATTATTTTTTTTTTTTGGCCATGCAATGCAAATGCAATGGATTTTCATTGGCCCATTCAACAAACACTGCTTAGCTATTGTTTAACAATATTGAAGACGTAACTATTATTTAATAAATATAATTACTATTTAATTTATTTTATGTACCTATGTGTATCCAATATTATTTTAGTTCAACTGTATATGACAACCTCGTGGCAGAAGGCCATTATTAGGACAAACTAACATTTAGATTTTCAACTGTTTTCAACTCTGTTTCACAATACCAAAAGAATAATTATATCATCTACTCAATGCTGTTGCAGCATGTTGAACATACTGATAAGTGTTTTGAAATATTGACTGCGTTGTTTTATTTATACATCGTATATACATAGGTCTATTCCAATAACGAAATATTTTATTTGAAGAATCATAACATCTGCTTTCGATTTGAATTCCTAGTTCAACTAAAAATAAATTATAATTATATTCACAGATAAATTACGGATATGAGAACTTATTTTATAGGAAAATTGAAAATCTTGTAGCATTAAACCTACCTTTGGATAAAAAACTTTATAGTACCTAATACTATTACATCCACCTTTTAAAGTTTAAAAGCTTCATAAAATATTCCTACCTTTGAATCTTTAAGAACGTTATAGTAGGTAATACTAATACATCCATCTTTAAAAGTTTAATAGCATCATAGCTTATGCTTACCTTTGGATATTTAAAAACCTAATAGTAATACTAATACATCCACCTTTAAAAGATCAATAATCTCATAGCAATATGCCTTTCTTTGGATATTTAAAAACCTAATAGTAATACTAATACCTACATACACCTTTAAAAGATCAATAGTCTCATAGCAATATGCCTATCTTTGGATATTTAAAAATCTTAGTTTCTGGGAAATTTAATAACCTCATAGCAATAAATCCTTGGATATTGTAATAACCTTTTATTTCGCAATAAATCTGCAAATGTAAATTTAAAAAAATATATAGTAGTATGTATATAATGTAAATATATTAATATATATTTTATAGCCTTTGGAAATTAAATATGGAAATAAAGTAAAAAAATACACTTTCTATCCTTTTTTGTCTTTATCTCTTATTCTTCGTTGTTTATAGAATATAACAGCATAACACTATAGTTTGGTACATTTCGTTGATGGAATCTTTGTGAAACGAACCACGACTGAGAGCGGACCACGTTTTATGTGTTAGGACATTTGTTACAGGTGCGATAGCAAGTCACACCAACAAGAGCAAGGGGAAATCTTTTGAAAGCATCAGTAGTTGTTAGGTGGCATACTTCCAACGACGTATTCACTAAAATACTAATAAGCTCCGACCACATAATCCAACAGCACAAGAAATGTCAACAATTCCAACGTAATATCATTAAGATGGTGTATTTATGATGAGGACATTCCTCTGGCAATCGTACCAGCTGAACACTAATTGAATATCCAGTCTGGTGGATTTTCAACTGTCAATAATTCAAAACCAGTTCGTATCGCATCATTTCAAATCTTTTAAAAAAATTATAAGAAAATTTTTGATCAGATTTTTCAGTAAGTATCTATTTTGTTAATTCTGAAATTTAATCTAGTAGTTTTCAGCTCAGAAGGATACCTGGAATACCCCCCCAAAATATGGAGAACAACTGGAAGTCCACATTACAAAAGGCAGCAAATTGCACAAACAGGCCCCATGGCGTGGCAGTAGCCTTGAACAAGTATAAAAAGAATTAAAAGTCTACAGTTTCTTTATATCATGAAGCATGCTTTTGTTAAAAATAAAATAACAGAAACAATGTAGATGCTTATTTTCCACAGGGTAGCACTGGAAATTAGCTACATACAATTAATACTTGTGACTTAATGCGTTTTTTTTATACAACAGCTTATCCTAATTTCACGATACCATAAGAATATTTCAAAATTTATATCGCCAATAACTGTATCCATATAATTTGACAATAAAAGTACTTACTTTTTTTCGAGTAGAATGTATATGTAGTAACAAGTATACATCCTCATACATTCCCTAAATTAAGCATAAATGTTTGTACAATAAAAAAATAATGAAGGGTTTTAACAAAACTAATTTTACAAGAAAAGTAATAAACAAATTCAAATTTCAAAAAAACTCATGCAAAAGAATAAAGACATTCATACAAATATTTATTTCAAAGACGTATATTTTGAGGGTACCCACTGGGGAAATTATTTTCAAAATATACTATTTAGCCTACTATAGGCTCTTAAGAGGAAAGGCAAGGAAGTAGACAGGACATTTGGGAAAGGCATGGAAGTAGACAGGACATTTGGGAAAGGCAAGGAAGTAGACAGGACATTTGGGAAAAGGGAAGAATTTAGCCATCAAACAAAATTTTTTCAATACCCATTTTTTTATTCGCTCATTATGTTTTTCATTAAGTATATGCCTAAGTACCAACTTTTATAAATCAAATTGTAAACATTTCCATCTCAAATAATCTTCGTCATCTTGAAAATAAATGATATATGCAAACACCATCTATTGAGAAATAGTAACATTAATGCTTATTATCCCATCATGATGTGGATATAACTATTGCATAGATGTATATTATGTTCCAAGGCGCTCGGTTATTTCTAACTACCCAGATAGGTAAACAGCGTGTTGGTGCGTATTTGTGTAAATATTATGTAAAATATACAGATATATAGTACCTATTATATTATGATGTAGGCAGGTGTTGGCGCAGTTGCAAATAACATGTAATGAGACATCTCCGAAAAAAACACGTTTTTTATAATAGTTAACTATTTATTTTTGTCGTTCAAGATATTTGCAAGAACTACGTCAATTAATAATTTTAAAATAGCGAAATATAAATTTAGATATTTTTATATACGTAGTATCTTATTTTGGACGTTGGAAATGTAAATAATACATGCACATTGTTTGATAATAAAATTGATATGTATAATTTTACTTTATTTTATGTAGCTTCTCGGGCAACTAACAGGAGCTATGTCAAATAATTATTTAACACGCACCCAATAACAAGTTGCCACATTCTGGAGACTTATGATATTTATTGTCTCACAGATCCAGAATGAAAACACAATTAAAAACTACGTCTCCATCGGGAATCGGACCCGGGACCTATAGATCAGCAGTCAGAAACCTAACCAACTGAGCCACGAAGGCCGACAAATTTTCGGCCTTACAATCACAATTATATAATTACAATTGTAACTATAGGTAGGTTTATCTTTTTTCTGCAGGTCCGTTCGACGTTGGCTGTTACACGAGGGAAAGACTCTCTATCCAAAAAAGCTCCTCCACATTCTTCATACCCATAGTTTTAACTATATACTTTGATGTAACCTCACATATACTAGTGGTTGATAAAATGATTAAAATAATATCTATTATCGTGTAACACTTTTACTGTTTGCTGTTAGGTTGTTCATTTTTATTTTTTTTATATTTCATTGTAATCTTTGTTTTTAACTAATGATCATTCTTATTGTATGAGTGTCAATATTTATATGTTTTGTAATGTTGTACCTACTTATGTGTTTTTGAATTTACTTGTTTTTTTTATTGTGATTTGTATTAAGTGCGTGTTGTATTGTAGGTACCTACTTTGTTTTATGTATATTTAGTAATGTATTTTAAATATAATATACTAAGAATCATCATTATTTATAAACATGATGACAAAGAACACAAAAAAAATAAAAGCATAGGTGATAATAATAATAAAATACTACGCAAACAAAAATCACATAATGTGGCGGACTTTATTTCCCGTGGGCAATTTCTACCAGTCAACCACACTAGTTAATACATTAGTATAATTAAGTTCAAAAATTCATATAACAAATAAAAACTAATAGTTATACATGACAATTAGAAAGAAAAAAATAATAATTCAAAAATGCAAAATTTTATATAAAAACATAATTTAAAATGATAATGTCCAAAAAAGGATGGGTTGGGAAGGTATATGAAGAATAAAGTAATTATAGGTATGAGGATAAGAAGTGTGACTTCAGAAGCTTCTTGAAGAACATTAAGCTAGGAGCTTCTCTTAAACCATTAGGTAATTGGTTCCACTGCCGTGCTGCATGTATTGTGAACGAGTAAGTAAGTGTAGGAGAATGTGTGGTGTATTAATATTGATAGTGTACTTTAGTTTTGAGACAGTAAATTTAGGTCATGAGATGAAAGATGGACAAATTTCTCCAATACGTACAGCAGATTTTAAAATATTTATGTGTATAACTGCCTATATTTCCAAATTTTATAAAAATATCGAAAAACGGCCCAAACACCTCATTTAGGTAATTTAATTTTCTCAAACTTTTTTTTCCAATTTTATAAAATTTTATTCAGTAGCGACATCGTTTCATACAATTTGTATGACAATTTACACAACATCTACAAGGACTCTCAATAATTTAATACCTAATTTTCATCCATGCATACTCGTACATGGTGTAGCGGACGCTCCCCCTGGCGTGGAAATCGAAGAACTGAAAGTACTACAGGCGTGGCGAAAGCTCCCTGTGATAGTCTAGTGTTACCGTGGTACTGTTGGGAGGGTAACCCTCGCCATGATTGACGGGCCTCCACGTTTGTGGTTGATGGACTCGTGGTAGTGGTAAAAAATATGCATTGTAGTAGTTTCTAGTTTCGTCCGACGAGCAGCCGCTTCGGGGATGAACAGAACTACTTAGTTCTATAACGTTCCCTATGGAGTAGGGTAGGAGACTGCGACTTTCCCTCTAATACTCGTACATATATACCATTAAGCTGTTTAAGTATTATCCTATCCTGACATACATGTTTTGTATAGAAAACAAAATATCTTAAATTATTCAATAATTTGGATTTAAGAGTTTATAGTTTGGTACGTAGGTACCTACCTATTCTTCAATTATACATACTATTGCTTTCGATATTTGTATCTCATGTGTTACATGCATCTAGTATATCAAATTAACCTCTCGCTGATTCGAAAAATTCCGACAAAAATATGATAATTGAAATGAGATATATCTAACGATATGTTGTATTTTATGCAAAACAGTGATGATTGTAAATCAATCGGCAATTCAAGTCTTCCTCTAAATTCCACTAAATAAACATCCGGTGCGTGCAATAGGAAAATAAGCACTCGAGATAAATTAGGTACCTACTATTCCTGTAAATAATATTGGCAACCGACTATCTAGTATTTTGATTATTGTTTTTCGTGAATTTTTGTTACATAATGAATTTTCACAATTCGAATAAAACGAATAGTAAAAACATACAAAACAGAGTCTAGACTCTTTTAAAGTCCCTAATAATATAAAAAATAGACATGTTTCCTTAATCCTATGTCTTAATGGTAATAAATTATAGGGGATATGTTAGAGTTACATGAATATTATACCTACTTTTTTCAAGGAAATATTTATTCTACATAACATATCTTTTATAATGAAAAAAAATCAATTGTTGGAGGAAAATATTTTATAATACCTAGTTGCATCTAACACATGAGATCCAACTGTCGATAGCTATAGCGATTGTATGTATAGTTGAAGAATGCATAATGTAGGTACTTACCAAATTACAGAGCCATAAAATCGAAATTATTTAATATTTTAAAATATTTTGTTTTCAATACAAAGCATGTATGTATGTATGTAAGGATAGGACAGTATGGAGGTCAGTCCTTTTTTCGTGTATGTTTGGAGATTAAGTAGGAATCAAAGAGTCCCCGTAGACATTGTGCAGTGTATATTGCCATACAAATTGTACAAAACGATGTCAATTAAATTTTTACAAAAATTGGTAAAAAATATTTCAGATGTAGGTAAGTACTACTAAAGTGTAAATATTTTTTTTTAGAAAATTAAATTATCTAGTGCAGATGTTCCTGCATTTTTCGATATTTAAAAAAAATGAAAATATAGATAGTTAAACACATAAATTAAACTATAAAAACAAATGGAGTAATTTTATTTTTAGTTATTGGTTATCCAACTGTCGATTCGTTCAAGAGAATGAAATTCTTTTAAAGGAAGAGACAGTTAAAATCCAAAACGCGTGTATGAAGGAATTATATACAGGGTCTACTTTTTTCACGGCTTTTCCAACTTTGAAGTCAAAAAACACCAATTTAGAGGCTTCGCAGCATATATGTTCCATATACGGATTTACTCAGAATTCGGAGTAGAACATTTCGTGCGTGTGTGTGTGTGTGTGTGTGTGTGTGTGTGTCCTCTTATAACTTTTGATCCGCTCAATTTACAGAGCCCGAAATTTCAGAATAAATAAACAGTTATAGGCCTACAAAACTTTTATACTCAGAATTTCGAATTTTCGTTTCGGTCAGGGGTTATCAACTTTTGAATTTTTGGTTTATTTTTCCATATATCTCAGAAACCATAAAAGCTAGAACGCTGAAAATGGGTATAAACATAGACAAATACAAAATCTCAAATTTTGTCTTTCAAAAAAATTCTAGGGTTTTTCAAACATTTTTTATTAAGAAACATATATTTTTTTATGATAAATTTATGAGTTTTACTGCCTATATTTCCAATTTTTTAAAAAATATCGAAAAAAGCCGAAATACTCCAACTAGATAATTTGATTTTCTATAAAAAATATTAACATTGTATTAGCACATCCCAAATTTTTTTTAACAATTTTCATAAAAATTGAATTTAGAGACGACATTGCTTCACACAATTTGTATGGCAGTCGCCTATACACAATATGTAAGAAAACTTAATAGTTTGATAGGTACTTAATCTCCAAACATACATACAGAACCATCATGCTGTTTTCATATTCCGGGTAGGAAAAGAGGACTGACCTCCATACTGTCCTATCTTGACATACATACCAACATGTGTTAAAATTTTCAATAATTTGGATTTATGGGTTTATAGTTTGATTCTTATTCTTCAACTATACATACTATCGCTATCGACAGTTGGATCTTATGTGTTACATGCAACTAGTATAATTGAGAAATTTTAAATTATATAATAACCAGTAGTAAACATTGGTATAGTGAATACATATTATAAATGAAATGGTAAGGTAGGTAGAGTGTTGTTGAATAGTGTAGTGGGTAGTGATGTGAGCAACGCGTGATACAACATCTGATTCGAATCTCCAAATGACAGGAAAGACGCCAAAGTAAATAGTAAAAATCACCCATGCTTGAGTCACAGATGAGACATTCCTTTGGTATAGTCTTTGGCTATTAAAGATCCGCGCGCAATATGCGGTCCGACATATATTGTAACATCGATCACTGAATCGATATTAAAACCAATAAAATTATTCCGTCTGTGGCTAAGATAACCTAGTTAGGTAGTATTATATAAACAGTGAACAAGGCAACTCCTAAAGAGGGTTGCCCAATAACCATAAAATTGTATTGGCCATAACATCAGGCAACCGCCCCTAGGCCTGGGCACAATAATATGGACCAGGTGATCAGTATGTGCGCTGTAGCAGCTACCATGACTGCTTGGTGCAGACCAATCTTAAGATTGTGACTCAGAAGAAGATTAATTATTAATAATTTCGATTGAAACCTACTTACAAATTTTTTTTTACATAAGAGAACCCGAACTAGGTATACCTACCTACATTTTTTCCATAGGAGTTCTTGTACGCTCACCAATAAATATTCACATTACTTTTGACAAATTTAATACCTCAATACAGACATGGCCGTAGCCAGGGGGGGGGATCAAGAGGAATTGATCAAGAGGAATTGATCCCCCCCCCCCGAAATAAAAAATAGAAGATATTTCTTTAGTAAGTAACAATGAGACTGCAGTTAGATACGGTGCACCCATTTCAAAGTTTTGTATGAAAAAAATAATTATTGAAATAATATATTTAATAATTCAGAATTTTTATCACATTTTTTTAGCGTGACACTGCGTCAGTTATAGGTAGGTACCTACTGGTACATGCTCGCACATACATTAGATTTTTAAAGGTTCTTGTTTTTTCAGGACGCGTGAGACAACGTCAAAACTCACAAGAATATCTGTACTTTCCAGTTCTAAGTCAGTGATGAGTGATATGAAATGTTCTGAGTTTTTGACATAGGAGTCTGCGGATTCTACATAGGGCTGCAACATATTCGCGAGGAATTTAGAAAGCATTTGTAACGGCGAACCAATGGAACTAACAATTGGTCTGAGAGGAATATCTTTCTTATGAATTTTTGGAAGACCATATAATTTTGGAAAGCGTGACGACTTCTCTCGTGGAATAAGTGACTTCTTGACCAATGAAACACCATTATCAACAGCCCGACTACCATATATCAAAGGCGTCACCGATAAAATCAGCCGTCTATTAAACAAAAATAACATACGTACCGTTTTCAGCACAACAAATAAAATATCAACCTTTCTAAGAAACCCGAAAGACATCATTCCACTTGAAGCTCATGGAGTATATGAAATACCGTGCGGATCGTGCAATAAGACTTATGTAGGAAGAACCAATCGAAAAGTTGAAGCACGAATAGCGGAGCACAGAGTCGACATGAGAAACAAAAAACTTACATCCTCACTTGTACAACACTCGCTCACAGAAGGACATACAATAGATTTTGACCATTCAAAAATAATAGCAAGTTTAAACAGTGAACCTCTCAGAATTTACAGGGAAGCTATAGAAATATATAAGAGAAGGGATATAATGAACAATCGGGACGACGGAGTTCGTTTGCCTAGTACCTGGAAGAACATTTTATATGACAAACAATACAATAATAATATTAATAATACCATAGCGAAAATAACCCCAAAACACAACAATAGTAATATTAATGTCACAACTAAAATTAACAATAAATCACAACACAAAAATAATGATAAAATATTATTACCAACGAACACGACAGCAGGTGGGCGTGTCACAAGGAGCCAATCAAGTCGCGCTAACAATATTTGACATAAGCGGCCATCTTGTACGCTACGAGTCACTTGACGGTGAGCTTTCAGTGTGAGTAGACGTGTGTCGCGCGCGTGCTTTTCGTTAAGTCCTTGAAAATGCCTGGTGATATTCAGGCGAAACGTCGGAAGACAAATGGTCTTAGTCAAGACCTACTGACACGGGAAAACCGAGATAAAAATATTATAACATATATATATATATATATATATATATATATATATATATATATATATATATATATATATATATATATATATATATATATATATATATATATATATATATATATATATATATATATATATATATATATATATATATATATATATATATATATATATATATATATATGCAATCATAAAAATATTCGATAAAACATAGTGTGAACGACTAAAACTTCTTAAATTCTCTATCGTCTACCAAATAAGGTTACACCTACATAATATCTGGTATTTAAGTGCTCTAGCCAAAGTAAACCCCTAGACATGCCCAATTCTCCACCTGTTCATTTTAATACTCGTCTATCGCTATTTGTCATTCTTTATACCTACCACTGTCAACACCTAGACAGGAAGAAATTACCCAGTGCTGGCGAAAAAAAAGTTTTGAGAGAGTTGTGCAGGAGGTCAACGTACAGCTATTTTCATCGGACATTAGATAACCACAAAATATGTAATTGCAAACGGAATTTAACTACAGAGATCATAGAAAAACGAGTGGGTTGTGGCCAACGCTAAACTCTCCAATACACAATGAAGCTTCCCTGCTTATATAACACTCGATCAATATGAAATCAAATAACTTAACATTGCCAAACATAAAAATCTATTATTATGAACATAATTTTTCAAACGGTTGTATGTTTTTCTTTTAACGTTGACCAACTTTGAATGCAGTTTTTTGAAGATTATTGGTATTGTATATATAGTTTAAACAAAATTAAAATATCTCAAATTTCCAGGTCGTGAGAGCATTTTTTCAGTTTTAACAGATGAAATCATAGAGAGACATTGAGAAAAAATGAACCGTTGTCTATGGAAAACTAATCAACTCTAAGTTTATGTACTTCACACATATAGTATGAATATTTAGTTCATCGGGATTTTAGATTGATCTGTACAGAGGACACAAATTTTCATATTTGTGTAGGTACGGCATACAGGATACGGCATTATACACACAAAAAACATATCACAACGAAACTCAAAGTATGCACTCTTTACATGATACCCATTGAGAAATTGATGTAAAAAAATACTCTTAAAAATTGTGAAACTATACTATTCCATAGTAGTGGAGAGTAAAAATGAAATACTTAAGTTTTTGTATGGTCAATAAATTGATTATTCGGTCATGAAATGCTCCCATCTGTGAATTTATTTTTGTTAAAAATAAAAACAATGAATATACAGAGTCGATAATAAATTAACTGCTTATGTTTGTGGTTTTTTGGCTCTCATTTGAGATCGATTCCATTAATTTATATAAAATTAAATCAACATTAAAATATGTATAGGTACGGTGTGTTTAAAAAATAATATCTATTAATATTGGTATTTCATTATTACAAAATCATTAAACAAACACCGTTTTTTGTTGCTTTAATTCACATATTATATAATATCAATATATTTTTAATTCAGTTAAAAAAACAGCATTCCTTGAATATGAGTAGATATTTATTTATGTAAAATAATCTAAAAATACAAAAAGATAATATTGCGTCCTCAAACATAAATACTTCGCACCTAGTATATCAGAGAATGAGATTTTTTTTCACCAGACCAGAACACATTAAAATTATGATGTGATGATATTACGAGTATGTTGTCACTTTACAGTTTGGTACTATTTGCACGTCGAAAGAACAAACACATATTATCTATGTATTCTTATAAGTTACAATTTTTAATTTATTTTTGAATTCTTTACATTCCAAAGCGTCTCAAAACCAAGCACTACTGCGAAACAAAGATCCAGCATATTATCATGTCTGGAACTTTGGAGCAGGAGTCAGATATCTAACTTATTGAACAACGAAGGCAGATAATTAATCGATGTATAAACAAACAAAAAATGAACTAGGTAACTAGTTGTCATATAGGGTAAATTATATAGTAACTGGACAGTGGACAGTGACAGTACCTAAGTGGAACTTTATATTTTATACTTTAAAAATAATCAAAAAACTGTGTGTACTAGGCATGCGTTTTAAGTTCTGTCGTTTACATATTTACCGGCAGCTTTTGGAACATTTGGAATGTTTGATATTCAAATTTGTTTGAATTTAGAATCTCAAAACAAGTGCAAGTATTAGGATTAATGCTATTGTTTAGTCATTGCGTCGTTTTGAATCTGTCAGGTCACGTACGAAAATGAATTTTACTAAGGAAAATGTCCGTGCAATAATTTTCTATAACTCTAAAAGAGGCCTAACACGGCTTCAGTGTTTTGAATAGATAATATCTGTGTTCCAAGATGAAGCTCCATCTCTGCGTACTGTCGAATGCTGGTACTTAGAATTTCAGCGTGGACATACCAGTCTTAGTGACAAATCTCGTGAAGGACGTGCAAAATCCGCCTTTACTGAAGACAACATCATTGCTGTGAGACAAATAATTCTCGAAGATCGTCATGTGACATATCGAGAGATATAGGCGTTATTAGGCATCTCAGGGACAACCATTCAGAAGATATTGCATATGGCACTTGGTGTGAGTAAGCTAGTTTGGCGTTGGATCCCGCATTTGCTTTCCGACGATAATAAGGAGGCCCGCGTCAGATGGTGTAAGAAAACTCTTCATAGGTTCAACCGAGGAGAGTCAAATCACGTCTACGACATCGTCAGTGGTGACGAATCTTGTATCTATGCCTACGATCCTGATTTAAAACAACAAACTACAGTCTGGGTCTTCCAAGATGAGCCAAAGCCGACTAAAGTTGTTCGCTCTCGAAGCACTTCAAAGAAGTTGGTGGCCACGTTCGTTGCGAAAACCGGTTATGTTGCGACAATTTCACTTGAAGATCATAGAACGGTTAATGCTGAGTGGTATACGACAGTTTGTTTACCACAAGTCATCGTCGACCTTCGGAAATCTAATCCAAAGCGACGCATCATCCTACACCATGATAACGCAAGCTCACACAGCGCTCGTCAAAAACTATTCAGTATTTGAAGCAGGAAAACGTAGAAATTCTTGACCATCCTCCATACAGTCCTGACCTAAGCCCTAACAATTTCTTTACATTTCCTAAAATTAAGAAAAATCTTCGCGGTCAAAGGATCCAGTCCAGTGAAGAAGCAGTCGACGCTTTCAAGACAGCCATATTGAACACCCCTACTTTGGAGTGGAATTAATGTTTTAATAACTGGTTCGAGCGAATGGAAAAGTGTATTAAACTACGTGGTGAATACTTTGAAAAACAATAAAAGATACCTACTATAAGATTATAGTGGTGTTATTTTCTTAAAACGACAAAACTTAAAAGGCATGCACATATCAGCTAATTTTTCGACATTTATAATAAATGTCAATAATTTCACATAATATGCCGGTTTCTGTATACGATCAATATAATTTGTAGAGTCTTTGATAATAAATTATAGTCACAATTTCAGGTGCAATAATATCTTATTTAAAAATAGTTCAAATTTATAATTAAAACAATAAATGGCCCCGCTGTGCAGTTACTAATGTGTTTTGATGAATAATAATCACAGTAACTGGCCACCCGTTTACACGAGATATTTTACAGTTGTTTTATGTATGAAATTAGAAAAATATAATATTTAAGTAAATAGGAAAAAATTAATTAAGTTTTGATGTTAATGAACCGAGTACTCACCTAAATACAAAAATAAAGTTCCTTAATAAACTTAAGATAACTCTTGACAGACAACGTTGTACGACTGGGAGCAAAATAAATGGAAATATTATACATAATAGAAAACGAGTGATGTTGGTAACAAGAAATTTTTTAAATGGACCATAAATGATGAAAGTTCATTACCATAAACAATATTTATCAACTATCTAATTAAATACGACCCTTTACGGATAAAAATCAGCGACGATTAAATTAATGACTAGAAAATCGAAGGACATTTTTTAGGAATATTTTTCTTCTTTAATATGCATACTATCTAAGTTATTTATTTCAAAATGATTCGATTAGTAGTAATGATGGAATATCAGTATAAATAAGCTGGCAGCGCTGGTATAAATTTTAGTTCTATTATACCAATTGACAAGGCGATAAAGTTAAAAAAAAACATTGAAATGAGTTCTGGCTGTCGTGAGAGATAAAACTGTCGAAATGTTAAAGTAAACTTGTTTATTGCTGAAAATCGCAGTTTGACAAATCGAGTTTGTTCGGGAGAAAATATTTTTTTTTGTTTATTTCGTAAATAATATCAGCGGTCATTATTATATTGAAGGTGCTCCTGTATACTTAAGTTTTAAATGAAAATAAATCTTAATGAAATTGACGTTTAAAACAAGGTTCTTAAAACGTCACTTTAAATAGATTGCTATTGTAAATTCTGATAGATGACCGAAATTTGTATATTTTTTCGTTAAATTTGCCCCGTTTTTCATAATTAATTTATGCGAGGTTGTTTTTGTGAGATCATTAAAAACTTGTAATCTGTACATAAAATAGGCCATTATTAATCAAATGATAAATTAATATCACATGTAAAGATATATAGGACTATGCTCAATATATCATTGAACGACTAATAGTAAATTAGTTAGTAAAAAAGATCTCAAACTATGTTTTATTATTTATTTATCTTTTTGTACATAATATCTTATAGCCACTAGGCAATTTCATCCAACCAACGTGTTCTGTAGATACTGTAAGAACAAGTGTTAATAAATTTGCGTTGTTATCGGAGAAAGAAATATTATGTCGAGTTTAGATTTAAGGCTCATGGTGTTTTTTTTTAATTTTATTTTTATAAATAGTTGATTTACATAAGATTAAGATCATGTTCAGACTTTAGAAATCTTTAAGGTTAAAATTAATCAATTTATTACATTAATTAATTTATTCATTTATTTATTATAACGGACCACTTACAGCTAACAAGTTATTATACATCAATAGTTCCATAAAATAAGGGCAAACTATTATAAAACTGGTCAGCCAATTACGAGTGAATACATCCTGCATTAAAAGTTGGCGTACAAATTTATAATAAAATGAAAATTCTAAAAAAGAATCTATATAAAAATGAAAAGATACAATAGAAACTAAGATCACACACAACAAAGAATAATAATGAAAGATATTAACAAAAATGAAAGCAATACTATAAAAGATGTAACTAAGCACAAACAGATAAAAAAGAGAAACATTATAACTAGAAAGAAAAAAAAAGTTTATTAAGGTTATTCTATTGAAAGTTATTTTTTTTAATGTCACCAGACTGTCACCAAAAATATCTATTTTTAAAAATATTATATCAAAATTAATGACAATTTACACTAAACTTACATCTTAACAAATTTTCGTGATTCAATATAGCTAGATTACATTTTGCAGTACTGATTTATACATTGTAAAGATTAAGACAACATAAGGACATATTAAGAACGCGTCATGGGTAGCCCCCCCCCCCCCCCCCCCCAGTATACATTATAAAATTAGTTGCATGACTTTATTAGTTTGATAAACAATTTTGCGTATGAAGGTTTCCTTTTACAATGCATGCATTAAGTGTATGACACTATTTTAGTATCTCGTAATTTCTAAATAGTTTCACGCAACTAATTTCACAGTGTAAACGTGATACTCTAGTGTTTATTTTCGCGAAAGCGCCTACATTTAGTGGATGTACTCATGTATTTATGTGTCTTATGTCAAAATATTTGATGCTGTCGGAGCCATGTTCTCCACAATACTTTCTATTTCATGACACTATTATTTTATCGAAACTACTTTCACAGTTATTTTTAATACAATACACGGCATAAGCCATTTACATGTTACATAGAATTACATTTTTTTTAAATTAACAACATTATATATTAAAAAGAAAAAAAAACAGAATTACAAGAAATTTCATTTAAAAATTAAACAATACTGGTCGAATATATAAAAAATACAGAAACAACAATAAATTGACAAAACAAAATTTAAAAAAATGTTTTCACACAGAGAAATAAACACATGCATCAATTATAATAACATATTGTGTAATATTAATAGGATAATTAGAAAAACAAAGAATAAAGAAAAGAAAGAAAACTGCAAAGTTAGCTATTGAATTTGAATTTTAGAAAGACCTATAAATATTTTTTTTGAATACCGGCAAGCTATCCCCGAAAATATCTGCATCAACACACAGTTCATTTCCTAGCCTATGCAATCTCGGTATTGGAGAGTTAAATATATAGTTAGTGGAAGCGGCTCCCTCATGGAAAAGCACAGCTTGTCTAGTCCGTCTATTCGGAACATGAAAGTTGATTGCACTTACAAGCTCAATGCAGACCGTTGCTCCGTTCACTAAATTATGCAAAAATGAGACGTCCAATAACCTACGTCGATCGGCCAACGAATGTAACTGAAAGCCACGCATCAAGTCGTGGTAATCAATATTTTCTATGGAACGACCTAATTTATAATTTAAAAAGCGCAAGAACTTGCGCTGCACTCGTTCAATCGCTATGGAGTGAATAGCACAATAAGGTGACCATATCACTGTGTTGTACTCAAGTTGAGGTCTAACCAGTGATACATAAAGCGATCTGAATGACTGCAAACTTCGAAGGTTTGTTCCCAGACGCAATAAAAAGCCTAGGGTCCTCATCGCCTTTCCCACTATCTCTTCAATATGCATGTTGAAAGAAAGACTACTACTAAAACCTATCCCCAGGTCCCTGATGTGATCGACAGTTCCAAGGTCCCTACCATCTATTCTGTAAATGAAAGAAATAATATTCTTCTTTTTCCTTTTAAAATTGATGACCTGGCATTTGTCTTTGTTTAAGTGCAGAGAGTTACGATAACACCATTCCGTTAATCTATCTAAACTATTTTGTAAAATGTGACAGTCCGCAAGACATTCCACTACGTTGTATATCTTCAGATCGTCGGCGAAAAGTTTACACCGAAAAATATTTTTACTATGTCATTTATGAAGATGTTGAAAAGAGTTGGTCCTAAGTGGGAACCCTGTGGGACACCACTTGTGGCACTTATAGGGAACGAGATGCAGTCTGAGATTTTAACATACAAAGTTCGGTTTCTTAAATAGCTTGATATCCACGATAGAAGGCTGCCTCTGACTCCATAACCTCGAAGTTTTTCAATAAGAATACCATGGGGTACTTTGTCAAAGGCCTTTGAGAAATCAGTGTATGTAGCATGTACCTGACACCCCTCTGAAACCCCCTGTAATATGTAATCAAGATACTCGAGCAAGTTGGTCTGTGTTGACCTCGCTGGCATAAAACCGTGCTGTCTAGATGTTATGACAGCATTGATCGAAAGTGAGATCCGAGAAAGTACAATTGACTCGTACATTTTAGGTATTGATGACAAAATACATATGGGTCTGTAGTTGGTAATTAAAGAACAGTCACCCTTCTTAAATATGGGTGTGATAAAACCTGTTCTCCAAACTGCCGGAAACCGATCATCATTCAAAGACTTATTAAACAGTGCTAATAAAGGATCAACTAATGCATCCATACACCCCCTCTTTGAAATAATTATATTCATCATGGTTCGAACTAGTTTCATACCTAATATAAATTCGACTTATGTATTAAATTTGCTATAGTCCAAGTGCACTAACCGCTCAGTCACCTTAGCATCTCTTATATGTTGATGTATTCTGTTATTGGAGATATCCATAGTGTAACAGCCACGAGGAATCTTCAATTAGACAGTAAGATGAATGCTAGTCAATAAGAAGTGTTCAGGTAGATGTCTGAAATGTATTTGGCAACGATTCAAGAATTTACCACTGCTATAATCATATGTATAATATGTATTTTGATAATTATTGGTGTATTGTGCAACTATATAGAATATATATTTATGTGGCGGAATGTGAAACTCATGGAAATGTAGTACCTACCTATATATAATATATTTATATAGTTAACTATTAAGTGTCGCCAGTATTGTGTACATATACATATATTATCTCGGCATTGCTTGCTATGCGACTGGTTGTTGGTCTCACGCTTGTGAGCTTCAACGCATACGAAGAATTTTGCTCTCAGGCCAAAGATTCGCTCTTATTGCTTTATCCAAAGCGTATGGAACGAGTCCTATCGAAGCATTGCCAATATTGACAGGCATGACACCCGTAGATCTGGAAATGCAGCGTAGAGGTGCTATTTTCAATCTTATGCGGGGCCATTCTTCTGTAATTGGATATGTTATTCTTTTCCCTCCAGAGAGCCGAGTGTCACGCAGTGTTCTTGAAAGAAGTATTTTCGAAAATTTACAGAATATCTGGCAGGCCCGTTAAACGGCTTAATATCTAAACGGGTAGAATATCTTTTTTATTTTTTCCTGACGTGAGGGATCGACTTAAATCTTCCTGAGTTGTCCCCGACTTTTGGACTTAATTTTTCGCAGGACACGGAAATTTTAAAAGTTATCTTCACCAATTTAAAATTGCCTCCTCTGCCTCATGTCAGTTCTGTCAATACACAAACCAAACTTCGAAACATATCCTGTGAGATTGTTGCCACCCAATTGTGTCGTCTTTTAGATCGGAGCTCCTCGTTGCTGTGCGTGGTCCTCTTCAAGGTCCCATTGTTCACGCGGATTTTGTGATCTCGAAGAACAATTTAAACCCTTTAAGAAGTTTTGTCCTAGTTATGGTGGCTTACTATTATTAGATTCCCAGTAGGTTCTTTTTTCAGAGATCTTGGTCATATCCCTGATATTTCTCATTTAAAAAGATCTGAAGTCCACGAGTGTGAACCTTCCATTCACATTCCTCGGTTGTTCTTTTGCACTAATGGTGCCGAGATTGCTAATCTAGAGGGCTCCATGTGCTTTTCGGGCTATGCATTTTTTTCTTCGCACGTATAAAGTGCGCTTTAGACGAACGAGGTTTTCAACGGGTTTCTCAACATTGTGGGAAAAAATGGAACATGTTCTATTCTTCAACGCGTCTTGCATAGTTTTTCGTAAAACAGTAGGTAATCTGTTAAACTATTTGTTGATGACAAGTCAACATAGCTGCCGTTTGTGTTGTGCTGACTAACGTGTGACTTTCGCAGTGCCACGTTATAAAACAACAACAAAAAGCGAGGGTCCAATAGTCAAAAATAAAATGTTTCACATAAATGGCATATTTCATTTTTTGAAATTGCAATAAAAGGGGTCGCAAATAAGGAAAAAAATAATATTCATGTAAAGCGACGTTTGGAGTAACCTGTATTTTGGATGCTGTTTTAAGCGTTGAAAACCTCGTCCGTGTACAGTGTTTAAGAAGGCTCCCTGATCGACTTTTTATGCTATGCATTCTGCAAGAAAGCCGATTACAGTCCCTACATGCAGAGTGGTGATGATTGCAACAAAAATTGTCAATTGAATTGACATGGTTGGTTAATAAAATTATTTAAATATTAATCTTAAGACATTTATCATCTCGCGAAAAATGAATAATTAAAATAATATGATGGAAAAATCTGAAAACCTTGAGAGTGGTTTCAATGAAGATAACACGAGTTATGTCTCTCCATACATTATGATGTATTTAATAAAGACTCAACATGACAAATACCAACACAACACATACATACATCAGAACATTAAAGCATTTTCCCTAGAGATATTTCATATATTTATTTTCGTATTTTTCAACAGGAAGTTTCATTATTAAAACTTGCATAATGAAAAAGCTGGATAATCCAACTAAACATAACACACATGCGCATAAAACTGTCATGTAATGTAGGAATATTGTTTTAAATTATAAGTAGAAATACTGAATTAGATATACATTCAGTTATTTCTTGTTAGCCAGTCTCATTTATTTATTTTTCTTAAAGCGAAATCTGTAAGGAGTAAAAAATAGGATAGGATTTAGAAAGATTTGTGACATTCAAATGTTCAGTCGGATAAATTTAGACGAATCAGAATAGGACATACGTTAACGATTAGTTCGATTTACATTTGAAAATCACCCTGTCAAACAACATTTGCCTACTCAGTAGGTATTGGCATACCAAAATTCTTTTCAGTTTACCCGAATTTCCAATTGTCTTTCTCTAAAAATCTCATTCTTTTAGTTACGAAAGCTTAAAAAATAACCAAATCGGTCCAGCCGCTTCTCGAGTGATGTGGTTTCCTACGAACAACATTTAATTTTTATTTATGTAGAATGTGATATATATATATATATATATATATATATATATATATATATATATATATATATATATATATATATATATTATATATATATATATATATATATATATATATATATATATATATATATATATATATATATATATATATATATATATATATATATATATATATATATATATATTATATATATATATATATATATATATATATATATATATATATATATATATATATATATATATATATATATATATATATATATATATATATATATATATATATATATATATATATATATATATATATATATATATATATATATATATATATATATGTTATATTTGATGTTTTCACGGGTGAAATATGTTATAATATTTTTATCTCGGTTTTCCCGTGTCAGTAGGTCTTGCCTAAGACCATTTGTCTTCCGACGTTTCGCCTGAATATCACCAGGCATTTTCAAGGACTTAACGAAAAGCACGCGCGCGACACACGTCTACTCACACTGAGAGCTCACCGTCAAGTTGACTCATCTTGAGGGTGAGCTTTCAGTGTGAGTAGACGTGTGTCGCGCGCGTGCTTTTCGTTAAGTCCTTGAAAATGCCTGGTGATATTCAGGCGAAACGTCGGAAGACAAATGGTCTTAGTCAAGACCTACTGACACGGAAAACCGAGATAAAAATATTATAATATATATATATATATATATATATATATATATATATATATATATATATATATATAATATATATATATATATATATATATATATATATATATATATATTATATATATATATATATATATATATATATATATATATATATATATATATATATATATATATATATATATTATATATATATATATATATATATATATATATATATATATATATATATATATATATATATATATATATATATATATATATATATATATATATATATATTATATATATATATATATATATATATATATATATATATATATATATATATATATATATATATATATATATATATATATATATATATAAATATATATATATATATATATATATATATATATATATAAATATATATATATATATATATATATATTATATATATATATATATATATATATATATAATATATATATATATATATATATATATATATATATATATATATATATATATATATATATATATATATATATATATATATATATATATATATATATATATATATATATATATATATATATTATATATATATATATAATATATATATATATATATATATATATATATATATATATATATATATAAAATATTATATGACAAAATAAGTCATATAATATTAGTACGTAAACTTGGAGAATATGGTGTGCACGGCAATCTGCTTAGGTGGATAACTTCTTACATAGAGAAAAGGTCTCAAGCAGTTGCAATTAACAACTGTTCATCTAAATTTCGACATTGTTTCTCTGGTGTACCCCAGGGATCTCACCTCGGTCCAATACTGTTTATCCTCTATATCAATGACATTCAAAAGTGTTTCAAAACACAGCAAATTCCTTGTTTTATGCTGATGATATAAAAATTTTCAGTAAAATAATTAGCCTAAGAGATAGTGAAAATATGCAGGCAGATTTGAATCGTTTGCACATGTATTGCCAAAATAACCAACTTTATTTGAATATCTCCAAATGTGTCTGTATATCGTTCACGCGCTCTAATAATCTTATACCCTATAATTATATGATAAATAATGTTCCTTTGAAAAGAAGTGAGGTGGTGAGAGACCTGGGAATAACTCTTGATGCAAAAATGCTATTAAGAGCACATATTGATAACATTGCGGAAAAAGCATTCAAGCAACTAGGTTATATATTGAGAATATCGAAACCATTTGAGTCAACCGATACATTAAAATCATTGTATTTTACATATGTTCGTCCATATCTCGAATATGCCTCAATTGTCTGGAACCCCCAGTATATAACTTACGTAGAAAGATTGGAGAAAATACAAAATAAATTTTTGAAACACCTTGATTATAGATGTCGTTTAGCCTTTAATGATAAAGTTCTCTCAGCTCGTCATCATAAAATAACTACTTTAGAAAATAGACGCACAATTGCAGACATGATATATTTACATAAAATCATTGATGGTGCCGTTGACTCTGAGTCTCTGGTTGGGAGTCTCCCCTTTAATTGTCCCTCTCGTTATACCAGATCATCCGTAACTTTTAGACTTCCCCTTTGTAGGACCAATTATACCCAAAACTCCTTCTTTCAAAGAGCCTGCAATATTTATAATAACTTTTTTAAGACAGTCGACATATTTAGACACTCTAAAACTAAATATAAAAGTGCCATATCAGACGCCCTTCTAGGCTCACGATAGCTGGTTTCTGCTTGGTTCAGTTTGACTACGATTCCCACAGCTTCCCTTCCCCTAATATTCTTAATTTATTATCCTTTTCTTCCTTTCCATAACGGTATAAATTTTCCATAGTAAATTTTCCATAAAACTTTCCATAATAAATGAGCATAAATTTGTTAACACTGCACTATGTAACTATCCGCAAACTGTAATGGTTTATAATATGTAATTATTTTCTTAGTCTTTTTAATATATTCTGTAATGACTGTATGTTTGTTTGGTTAATAAATAAAATAAAATAAAATAAAATATATATATATATATATATATATATATATATATATATATATATATATATATATATATATATATATATATATATATATATATATATATATA